>JAUPMV010000095.1:0-177973 GCA_030848855.1 Branchinecta sandiegonensis
CTTTCCACTATAGTCTGTCCACTTTAGTCTTTCCACTTTAGTCTTTCCACTTTAGTCTGTCCACTTTAGTCTTTCCACTATAGTCTGTCCACTTTAGTCTTTCCACTATTCTCTGCCCACTTTAGTCTTTCCACTATAGTCCCCACTTTATTCTGCCCACTACAGTCTTTCCACTATAGTCTTTCCACTATAGTCTGTCCACTTTAGTCTTTCCACTATGGTCTCCACTTTATTCTGTCCACTACAGTCTTTCCACTATAATCTTTCCACTATAGTCTGTCCACTTTAGTCTTTCCACTTTAGTTTTTCCACTTTAGTCTGTCCACTTTAGTCTTTCCACTATAGTATGTCCACTTTAGTCTTTCCACTTTAGTCTTTAAACTATATTCTTTCCACTTCAGTGTGTACACTTTAGTCTGTCCACTTTAGTCTTTCCACTATTCTCTGTCCACTTTAGTCTTTCCACTATAGTCTCCACTTTATTCTGTCCACTACAGTCTTTCCACTATAGTCATTCCACTATAGTCTTTCCACCATAGTCTGTCAACTTTAGTCTTTCCACTATTCTCTGTCCACTTTAGGCTTTCCACTATAGTCTCCATTTTATTCTGTCCACTACAGTCTTTCCACTATTGTCTTTCCACTATAGTCTGTCCACTTTAGTCTTTCCACTTTAGTCTATCCACTATACTCTCCACTTTATTCTGTCCACTACAGTCTTTCCACTTTAGTCTTTCCACTATTCTCTGTCCACTTTAGTCTTTCCACTATAGTCTCCACTTTATTCCGTCCACTACAGTCTTTCCACTATAGTCTTTCCACTATAGTCTGTCCACTTTAGTCTTTCAACTATTCTCTGTCCACTTTAGTCTTTCCCCTATAGTCTCCACTTTATTCTGTCCACTACATTCTTTCCACTTTAGTTTTTCCACTATAGTCTTTCCACTTTAGTCTGTCCACTTAGTCTTTCCACTTCAGTCTTTCCACTATAGTCTGTCCACTTTAGTCTTTCCACTTTAGTCTTTACGCTATAGTCTCTACTTTATTCTGTCCACTACAGTCTTTCCAGTTTAGTCTTTCCACTATTCTCTGTCCACTTTAGTCTTTCCACTATAGTCTCCACTTTATTCTGTCCACTACAGTCTTTCCACTGTAGTCTTTCCACTATAGTCTGTCCACTTTATTCTTTCCACTATTCTCTGTCCACTTTAGTCTTTCCACTATAGTCTACACTTTATTCTGTCCACTACAGTCTTTCCACTACAGTCTTTCCACTATAGTCTGTCCACTTTAGTCTTTCCACTTTAGTTTTTCCACTTTAGTCTGTCCACTTCAGTCTTTCCACTATAGTCTGTCCACTTTAGTCTTTCCACTTTAGTCTTTCCACTATAGTCTCCACTTAATTCTGTCCACTACAGTCTTTCCACTATAGTCTTTCCACTATAGTCTGTCCACTTTAGTCTTTCCACTATTCTCTGTCCACTTTAGTCTTTCCACTATAGTCTCCACTTTATTCTGTCCACTACAGTCTTTCCACTATAATCTTTCCACTATTGTCTGTCCACTTTAGTCTTTCCACTTTAGTCTTTCCACTATTCTCTGTCCACTTTAGTATTTCCACTTTAGTCTTTCCACTATAGTCTCCACTTTATTCTGTCCACACAGTCTCTCCACTATAGTCTTTCCACTATAGTCTTTCCACTTTAGTCTTTCCACTATTCTCTGTCCACTTTAGTCTTTCCACTTTAGTCTTTCCATTTTGTCTGTCCACTTTAGTCTTTCCAGTATAGTCTGTCCACTTAGTCTTTCCACTATTCTCTGTCCACTTTAGTCTTTCCACTATAGTCTCCACTTTCTTCTGTCCACTACAGTCTTTCCACTATAGTTTTCCACTATAGTCTGTCCACTTTAGTCTTTCCACTTTATTCTGTCCACTACAGTCTTTCCACTTTAGTCTTTCCACTATTCTCTGTCCACTTTAGTCTTTCCACTTTAGTCTTTCCACGATAGTCTCCACTTTATTCTGTCCACTACAGTCTCTCCACTATAGTCTTTCTACTATAGTCTGTCCACTTTAGTCTTTCCACTATTCTCTGTCCACTTTAGTCTTTCCACAATAGTCTACACTTTATTCTGTCCACTACAGTCTTTCCACTATAGTTTTTCCTCTTTATTCTGTCCACTACAGTCTTTCCACTTTAGTCTTTCCACTATTCTCTGTCCACTTTAGTCTTTCCACTTTAGTCTTTCCACTATAGTCTCCACTTTATTCTGTCCACTATAGTCTCTCCACTATAGTCTTTCCACTATAGTCTGTCCACTTTAGTCTTTCCACTATTCTCTCTCCACTTTATTCTTTCCACTATACGCTCCACTTTATTCTGTCCACTACAGTCTTTCCACTATAGTCTGTCCACTTTAGTCTTTCCACTTTAGTCTTTCCACTTTAGTCTTTCCACTATAGTCTGTCCACTTTATTCTTTCCACTATAGTCTGTCCACTTTAGTCTTTCCACTATTCTCTGTCCACTTTAGTCTTTCCACTATAGTCTGTCCACTTTATTCTTTCCACTATAGTCTGTCCACTTTATTCTTTCCACTATAGTCTGTCCACTTTAGTCTTTCCACTATTCTCTGTCCACTTTAGTCTTTCCACTATAGTCTCCACTTTATTCTGTCCACTACAGTCTCTCCACTATAGTCTTTCCACTATAGTCTGTCCACTTTAGTCTTTCCACTATTCTCTGTCCACTTTATTCTTTCCACTATACTCTCAAATTTATTCTGTCCACTACAGTCTCTCCACTATAGTCTTTCCACTATAGTCTGTCCACTTTAGTCTTTCCACTATTCTCTGTCCACTTTATTCTTTCCACTATACTCTCAAATTTATTCTGTCCACTAAAGTCTTTCCACTATAGTCTTTCCTCTTTATTCTGTCCACTCTTGTCTTTCCACTTCAGTCTTTCCACTATTCTCTGTCCACTATAGTCTCTCCACTATAGTCTTTCCACTATAGTCTGTCCACTTTAGTCTTTCCACTATTCTCTGTCCACTTTATTCTTTCCACTATACTCTCCACTTTATTCTGTACACTACAGTCTTTCCACTATAGTCTGTCCACTTTCGTCTTTCCACTTTAGTCTTTCCACTTTAGTCTTTCCACTTTAGTCTTTCCACTATCGTCTGTCCACTTTAGTCTTTCCACTATAGTCTGTCCACTTTAGTCTTTCCACTATTCTCTGTCCACTATAATCTTTCCACTATGTTCTCCACTTTATTCTGTCCACTACAGTCTCTCCACTATAGTCTTTCCACTATAGTCTGTCCACTTTAGTCTTTCCACTATTCTCTGTCCACTTTATTCTTTCCACTATACTCTCCACTTTATTCTGTCCACTACAGTGTTTCCTCTATAGTCTGTCCACTTTAGTCTTTCCACTTTAGTCTTTCCATTTTAGTCTGTCCACTTTAGTCTTTCCACTATAGTCTGTCCACTTTAGTCTTTCCACTATTCTCTGTCCACTTTAGTCTTTCCACTATAGTCTCCACTTTATTCTGTCCACTACAGTCTCTCCACTATAGTCTTTCCACTATAGTCTGTCCACTTTAGTCCTTCCACTATTCTCTGTCCACTTTATTCTTTCCACTATACTCTCCACTTTATTCTGTCCACTACAGTATTTCCACTATAGTCTGTCCACTTTAGTCTGTCCACTTTAGTCTTTCCACTATAGTCTGTCCACTTTAGTCTTTCCACTATTCTCTATCCACTTTAGTCTTTCCACTATATTCTCCACTTTATTCTGTCCACTACAGTCTTTCCACAATAGTCTTTCCACTTTATTCTGTCCACTACAGTCTTTCCACTATAGTCTGTCCACTTTAGTCTTTCCACTTTAGTCTTTCCACTTTAGTCTGTCCACTTTAGTCTTTCCACTATAGTCTGTCCACTTTAGTCTTTCCACTATTCTCTGCCCACTTTAGTCTTTCCACTATAGTCCCCACTTTATTCTGCCCACTACAGTCTTTCCACTATAGTCTTTCCACTATAGTCTGTCCACTTTAGTCTTTCCACTATGGTCTCCACTTTATTCTGTCCACTACAGTCTTTCCACTATAATCTTTCCACTATAGTCTGTCCACTTTAGTCTTTCCACTTTAGTTTTTCCACTTTAGTCTGTCCACTTTAGTCTTTCCACTATAGTATGTCCACTTTAGTCTTTCCACTTTAGTCTTTAAACTATATTCTTTCCACTTCAGTGTGTACACTTTAGTCTGTCCACTTTAGTCTTTCCACTATTCTCTGTCCACTTTAGTCTTTCCACTATAGTCTCCACTTTATTCTGTCCACTACAGTCTTTCCACTATAGTCATTCCACTATAGTCTTTCCACCATAGTCTGTCAACTTTAGTCTTTCCACTATTCTCTGTCCACTTTAGGCTTTCCACTATAGTCTCCATTTTATTCTGTCCACTACAGTCTTTCCACTATTGTCTTTCCACTATAGTCTGTCCACTTTAGTCTTTCCACTTTAGTCTATCCACTATACTCTCCACTTTATTCTGTCCACTACAGTCTTTCCACTTTAGTCTTTCCACTATTCTCTGTCCACTTTAGTCTTTCCACTATAGTCTCCACTTTATTCCGTCCACTACAGTCTTTCCACTATAGTCTTTCCACTATAGTCTGTCCACTTTAGTCTTTCAACTATTCTCTGTCCACTTTAGTCTTTCCCCTATAGTCTCCACTTTATTCTGTCCACTACATTCTTTCCACTTTAGTTTTTCCACTATAGTCTTTCCACTTTAGTCTGTCCACTTAGTCTTTCCACTTCAGTCTTTCCACTATAGTCTGTCCACTTTAGTCTTTCCACTTTAGTCTTTACGCTATAGTCTCTACTTTATTCTGTCCACTACAGTCTTTCCAGTTTAGTCTTTCCACTATTCTCTGTCCACTTTAGTCTTTCCACTATAGTCTCCACTTTATTCTGTCCACTACAGTCTTTCCACTGTAGTCTTTCCACTATAGTCTGTCCACTTTATTCTTTCCACTATTCTCTGTCCACTTTAGTCTTTCCACTATAGTCTACACTTTATTCTGTCCACTACAGTCTTTCCACTACAGTCTTTCCACTATAGTCTGTCCACTTTAGTCTTTCCACTTTAGTTTTTCCACTTTAGTCTGTCCACTTCAGTCTTTCCACTATAGTCTGTCCACTTTAGTCTTTCCACTTTAGTCTTTCCACTATAGTCTCCACTTAATTCTGTCCACTACAGTCTTTCCACTATAGTCTTTCCACTATAGTCTGTCCACTTTAGTCTTTCCACTATTCTCTGTCCACTTTAGTCTTTCCACTATAGTCTCCACTTTATTCTGTCCACTACAGTCTTTCCACTATAATCTTTCCACTATTGTCTGTCCACTTTAGTCTTTCCACTTTAGTCTTTCCACTATTCTCTGTCCACTTTAGTATTTCCACTTTAGTCTTTCCACTATAGTCTCCACTTTATTCTGTCCACACAGTCTCTCCACTATAGTCTTTCCACTATAGTCTTTCCACTTTAGTCTTTCCACTATTCTCTGTCCACTTTAGTCTTTCCACTTTAGTCTTTCCATTTTGTCTGTCCACTTTAGTCTTTCCAGTATAGTCTGTCCACTTAGTCTTTCCACTATTCTCTGTCCACTTTAGTCTTTCCACTATAGTCTCCACTTTCTTCTGTCCACTACAGTCTTTCCACTATAGTTTTCCACTATAGTCTGTCCACTTTAGTCTTTCCACTTTATTCTGTCCACTACAGTCTTTCCACTTTAGTCTTTCCACTATTCTCTGTCCACTTTAGTCTTTCCACTTTAGTCTTTCCACGATAGTCTCCACTTTATTCTGTCCACTACAGTCTCTCCACTATAGTCTTTCTACTATAGTCTGTCCACTTTAGTCTTTCCACTATTCTCTGTCCACTTTAGTCTTTCCACAATAGTCTACACTTTATTCTGTCCACTACAGTCTTTCCACTATAGTTTTTCCTCTTTATTCTGTCCACTACAGTCTTTTCACTTTAGTCTTTCCACTATTCTCTGTCCACTTTAGTCTTTCCACTTTAGTCTTTCCACTATAGTCTCCACTTTATTCTGTCCACTATAGTCTCTCCACTATAGTCTTTCCACTATAGTCTGTCCACTTTAGTCTTTCCACTATTCTCTCTCCACTTTATTCTTTCCACTATACGCTCCACTTTATTCTGTCCACTACAGTCTTTCCACTATAGTCTGTCCACTTTAGTCTTTCCACTTTAGTCTTTCCACTTTAGTCTTTCCACTATAGTCTGTCCACTTTATTCTTTCCACTATAGTCTGTCCACTTTAGTCTTTCCACTATTCTCTGTCCACTTTAGTCTTTCCACTATAGTCTCCACTTTATTCTGTCCACTACAGTCTCTCCACTATAGTCTTTCCACTATAGTCTGTCCACTTTAGTCTTTCCACTATTCTCTGTCCACTTTATTCTTTCCACTATACTCTCAAATTTATTCTGTCCACTACAGTGTTTCCACTATAGTCTGTCCACTTTAGTCTTTCCACTTTAGTCTTTCCATTTTAGTCTGTCCACTTTAGTCTTTCCACTATAGTCTATAGACTATACTGTAGTGGACAGAATAAAGTGGAGAGTATAGTGGAAAGAATAAAGTGGACAGAGAATAGTGGAAAGACTAAAGTGGACAGACTATAGTGGAAAGACTATAGTGGAGAGACTATAGTGGACAGAATAAAGTGGAGACTACAGTGGAAAGACTAAAGTGGAAAGACTAAAGTGGACAGAGAATAGTGGAAAGACTAAAGTGGACAGAATAAAGAGGAAAGACTATAGTGGAAAGACTGTAGTGGACAGAATAAAGTGTAGACTATAGTGGAAAGACTAAAGTGGACAGAGAATAGTGGAAAGACTAAAGTGGACAGACTATAGTGGAAAGACTAAAGTGGACAGAGAATAGTGGAAAGACTAAAGTGGACAGACTATATTGGAAAGACTATAGTGGAAAGACTTTAGTGGACGGATTTAAGTGGAGACTATAGTGGAAAGAATAAAGTGGACAGAGAATAGTGGAAAGACTAAAGTGGACAGACTATAGTGGAAAGACTATATTGGAAAGACTGTAGTGGGCAGAATAAAGTGGAGACTATAGTGGAAAGACTAAAGTGGACAGAGAATAGTGGAAAGACTAAAGTGGACAGACTGTAATGGAAAGACTAAAGTGGACAGACTACAGTGGAAAGACTAAAGTGGAAAGACTAAAGTGGACAGACTATAGTGGAATGACTGTAGTGGACAGAATAAAGTGGAAAGACTATAGTGGAAAGACTGTAGTGGACAGAATAAAGTGGAGACTATATTGGAAAGACTAAAGTGGACAGAGAATAGTGGAAAGACTAAAGTGGACAGACTATAGTGGAAAGACTATAGTGGAAAGACTGTAGTGGACAGAATAAAGTGGAGACTATAGTGGACAGACTATAGTGGAAAGACTATAGTGGAAAGACTGTAGTGGACAGAATAAAGTGGAGACTATAGTGGAAAGACTAAAGTGGACAGAGAACAGACAAAAGTGGAAAGACTAAAGTGGAAAGACTATAGTGGAAAGACTAAAGAGGACAGACTAAAGTGGAAAGACTAAAGTGGAAAGACTAAAGTGGACAGACTATAGTGGAAAGACTATAGTGGAAAGACTGTAGTGGGCAGAATAAAGTGGAGACTATAGTGGAAAGACTAAAGTGGACAGAGAATAGTGGAAATACTGTAGTGGACAGAATAAAGTGGAGAGTATAGTGGAAAGAATAAAGTGGACAGAGAATAGTGGAAAGACTAAAGTGGACAGACTATAGTGGAAAGACTATAGTGGAGAGACTGTAGTGGACAGAATAAAGTGGAAAGACTAAAGTGGACAGACTATAGTGGAAAGACTATAGTGGAAAGACTGTAGTGGACAGAATAAAGTGGAGACTATAGTGGAAAGACTAAAGTGGACAGAGAATAGTGGAAAGACTAAAGTGGACCGACTATAGTGGAAAGACTATAGTTTAAAGACTGTAGTGGAGAGAATAAAGTGGAGACTATAGTGGAAAGACTAAAGTGGAAAGACTAAAGTGGACAGACTATAGTGGAAAGACTGTCGTGGACAGAATAAAGTGTAGACTATAGTGGACAGAGAATAGTGGAAAGAATAAAGTGGACAGACTATAGTGGAAAGACTGAAGTGGAAAGACTAAGTGGACAGACTAAAGTGGAAAGACTATAGTGGAAAGACTAAAGTGGACAGACTATAGTGGAAAGACTAAAGTGGACAGACTGAAGTGGAAAGACTATAGTGGAAAGACTAAAGTGGAAAGAATGTAGTGGACAGAATAAAGTGGAGAGTATAGTGGAAAGAATAAAGTGGACAGAGAATAGTGGAAAGACTAAAGTGGACAGACTATAGTGGAAAGACTGAAGTGGAAAGACTAAAGTGGACAGACTATAGTGGAAAGACTGAAGTGGACAGACTATAGTGGAAAGACTATAGTGGAGAGACTGCAGTGGACAGAATAAAGTGGAGACTATAGTGGAAAGACTAAAGTGGAAAGACTAAAGTGGACAGACTATAGTGGAAATACTGTAGTGGAAAGACTAAAGTGGACAGACTAAAGTGGAAAGACTATAGTGGAAAGACTGTAGTGGACAGAATAAAGTGGAGAGTATAGTGGAAAGAATAAAGTGGACAGAGAATAGTGGAAAGACTAAAGTGGACAGACTATAGTGGAAAAATTATAGTGGAGAGACTATAGTGGACAGAATAAAGTGGAGACTATAGTGGAAAGACTAAAGTGGAAAGACTAAAGTGGACAGACTATAGTGGAAAGACTATAGTGGAAAGACTGTAGTGGACAGAATAAAGTGGAGACTATAGTGGAAAGACTAAAGTGGACAGAGAATAGTGGAAAGACTAAAATGGACAGACTATAGTGGAAAGACTAAAGTGGAAAGACTAAAGTGGACAGACTATAGTGGAAATACTGTAGTGAACAGAATAAAGTGGAGAGTATAGTGGAAAGAATAAAGTGGATAGAGAATAGTGGAAAGACTGTAGTGGAAAGACTAAAGTGGAAAGACTAAAGTGGACAGACTATAGTGGAAATACTGTAGTGGAAAGACTAAAGTGGACAGACTAAAGTGGAAAGACTATAGTGGAAAGACTGTAGTGGACAGAATAAAGTGGAGAGTATAGTGGAAAGAATAAAGTGGACAGAGAATAGTGGAAAGACTAAAGTGGACAGACTATAGTGGAAAAATTATAGTGGAGAGACTATAGTGGACAGAATAAAGTGGAGACTATAGTGGAAAGACTAAAGTGGAAAGACTAAAGTGGACAGACTATAGTGGAAAGACTATAGTGGAAAGACTGTAGTGGACAGAATAAAGTGGAGACTATAGTGGAAAGACTAAAGTGGACAGAGAATAGTGGAAAGACTAAAATGGACAGACTATAGTGGAAAGACTAAAGTGGAAAGACTAAAGTGGACAGACTATAGTGGAAATACTGTAGTGGACAGAATAAAGTGGAGACTATAGTGGAAAGACTAAAGGGGACAGAGAATAGTGGAAAGACTAAATTGGACAGACTATAGTGGAAAGACTAAAGTGGAAAGACTAAAGTGGACAGACTATAGTGGAAAGACTATAGTGGAAAGACTGTAGTGGACAGAATAAAGTGGAGACTATAGTGGAAAGACTAAAGTGGACAGAGAATAGTGGAAAGACTAAAGTGGACAGACTATAGTGGAAAAACTATAGTGGAAATACTGTAGTGGAAAGACTAAAGTGGACAGACTAAAGTGGAAAGACAATAGTGGAACGACTAAAGTGGACAGACCAAAGTGGAAAGACTAAAGTGGAAAGACTAAAGTGGACAGACTATAGTGGAAAGACTAAAGTGGACAGACTATAGTGGAAAGACTGTAGTGGACAGAATAAAGTGGAGAGTATAGTGGAAAGAATAAAGTGGACAGAGAATAGTGGAAAGACTAAAGTGGAGACTATAGTGGAAAGACTAAAGTGGACAGACTATAGTGGAAAGACTGAAGTGGACAGACTATAGTGGAAAGACTATAGTGGAGAGACTGTAGTGGACAGAATAAAGTGGAGACTATAGTGGAAAGACTAAAGTGGACAGAGAATAGTGGAAAGACTAAAGTGGAAAGACTAAAGTGGACAGACTATAGTGGAAATACTTTAGTGGAAAGACTAAAGTGGACAGACTAAAGTGGAAAGACTAAAGTGGAAAGACTATAGTGGAAAGACTAAAGTGGACAGACTAAAGTGGAAAGACTAAAGTGGAAAGACTAAAGTGGACAGACTATAGTGGAAAGACTAAAGTGGACAGACTATAGTGGAAAGACTGTAGTGGACAGAATAAAGTGGAGAGTATAGTGGAAAGAATAAAGTGGACAGAGAATAGTGGAAAGACTAAAGTGGAGACTTTAGTGGAAAGACTAAAGTGGACAGACTATAGTGGAAAGACTGAAGTGGACAGACTATAGTGGAAAGACTATAGTGGAGAGACTGTAGTGGACAGAATAAAGTGGAGACTATAGTGGAAAGACTAAAGTGGAAAGACTAAAGTGGACAGACTATAGTGGAAATACTGTAGTGGAAAGACTAAAGTGGACAGACTAAAGTGGAAAGACTTAAGTGGACAGACTATAGTGGAAAGACTATAGTGGAAAGACTATAGTGGAAAGACTAAAGTGGACGGACTGAAGTGGAAAGACTATAGTAGAAAGACTAAAGTGGAAAGACTTAAGTGGACAGACTATAGTGGAAAGACTATAGTGGAAAGACTGTAGTGGGCAGAATAAAGTGGAGACTATAGTGGAAAGACTAAAGTGGACAGAGAATAGTGGAAAGACTAAAGTGGAGATTATAGGGGAAATACTAAAGTGGACAGAGAATAGTGGAAAGACTAAAGTGGACAGACTATAGTGGAAAGACTGTAGTGGACGGAATAAAGTGGAGACTATAGTGGAAAGACTAAAGTGGAAAGACTAAAGTGGACAGAGAATAGTGGAAAGACTAAAGTGGAAAGACTGTAGTGGACAGAATAAAGTGGAGAGTATAGTGGATAGACTAAAGTGGAAAGACTAAAGTGGACAGACTATAGTGGAAAGACTATAGTGGAAAGACTGTAGTGGACAGAAGAAAATGGAGACTATAGTGGAAAGCCTAAAGTGGACAGATAATAGTGGAAAGACTAAAGTTGACAGACTATAGTGGAAAGACTATAGTGGAAAGACTATAGTGGAAAGACTGTAGTGGACAGAATAAAGTGGAGACTATAGTGGAAAGACTAAAGTGGACAGAGAATAGTGGAAAGACTAAAGTGGACAGACTATAGTGGAAAGACTATAGTGGAAAAACTGTAGTGGACAGAATAAAGTGGAGACTATAGTGGAAAGACTAAAGTGGAAAAACTAAAGTGGACAGACTATAGTGGAAAGACTGAAGTTGAAAGACTTACTGGACAGACTAAAGTGTACACACTGAAGTGGAAAGAATAAAGTGGAAAGACTAAAGTGGAAAGACTAAAGTGGAAAGACTAAAGTGGAAAGACTAAAGTGGACAGACTATAGTGGAAAGACTGTAGTGGACAGAATAAAGTGGAAAGACTATAGTGGAAAGACTGTAGTGGACAGAATAAAGTGGAGACTATAGTGGAAAGACTAAAGTGGATAGAGAATAGTGGAAAGACTAAAGTGGACAAACTATAGTGGAAAGACTAAAGTGGACAGACTAAAGTGGACAGACTATAGTGGAAATACTGTAGTGGAAAGAATAAAGTGGAGAGTATAGTGGAAAGAATAAAGTGGACAGAGAATAGTGGAAAGACTAAAGTGGACAGACTATAGTGGAAAGACTATAGTGGAGAGACTGTAGTGGACAGAATAAAGTGGAGACTATAGTGGAAAGACTAAAGTGGACAGAGAATAGTGGAAAGACTAAAGTGGACAGACTATAGTGGAAAGACTAAAGTGGACAGACTAAAATGGAAAGACTAAAGTGGAAAGACTAAAGTGGACAGACTATAGTGGAAACACTGTAGTGGACAGAATAAAGTGGAGAGTATAGTGGAAAGAATAAAGTGGACAGAGAATAGTGGAAAGACTAAAGGGGACAGACTATAGTGGAAAGACTATAGTGGAGAGACTGTAGTGGACAGAATAAAGTGGAGACTATAGTGGAAAGACTATAGTGGACAGAGAATAGTGGAAAGACTAAAGTGGACAGACTATAGTGGAAAGACTAAAGTGGACAGACTATAGTGGAAAGACTAAAGTGGAAAGACTAAAGTGGAAAGACTAAAGTGGAAAGACTAAGGTGGACAGACTATAGTGGAAAGACTGTAGTGGACAGAATAAAGTGGAGAGTATAGTGGAAAGAATAAAGTGGACAGAGAATAGTGGAAAGACTAAAGTGGACAGACTATAGTGGAAAGACTATAGTGGAGAGACTATAGTGGACAGAGAGTAGTGGAAAGACTAAAGTGGAAAGACTGTAGTGGACAGAATAAAGAGGAAAGACTATAGTGGAAAGACTGTAGTGGACAGAATAAAGTGTAGACTATAGTGGAAAGACTAAAGTGGACAGAGAATAGTGGAAAGACTAAAGTGGACAGACGATAGTGGAAAGACTAAAGTGGACAGACTAAAGTGGACAGACTATAGTGGAAATACTGTAGTGGACAGAATAAAGTGGAGAGTACAGTGGAAAGAATAAAGTGGACAGAGAATAGTGGAAAGACTAAAGTGGATAGACTATAGTGGAAAGACTATAGTGGAGAGACTGTAGTGGACAGAATAAAGTGGAGACTATAGTGGAAAGACTAAAGTGGAAAGACTAAAGTGGACAGAGAATAGTGGAAAGACTAAAGTGGAAAGACTGTAGTGGACAGAATAAAGTGGAAAGACTAAAGTGGACAGACTATAGTGGAAAAACTATAGTGGAAAGACTGTAGTGGACAGAATAAAGTGGAGACTATAGTGGAAAGACTAAAGTGGACCGAGAATAGTTGAAAGACTAAAGTGGACAGACGATAGTGGAAAGACTAAAGTGGACAGACTAAAGTGGACAGACTATAGTGGAAATACTGTAGTGGACAGAATAAAGTGGAGAGTATAGTGGATAGACTAAAGTGGAAAGACTAAAGTGGAAAGACTGTAGTGGACAGAATAAAGTGGAGAGTATAGTGGATAGACTAAAGTGGAAAGACTAAAGTGGACAGACTATAGTGGAAAGACTATAGTGGAAAGACTGTAGTGGACAGAAGAAAATGGACACTATAGTGGAAAGCCTAAAGTGGACAGATAATAGTGGAAAGACTAAAGTTGACAGACTATAGTGGAAAGACTATAGTGGAAAGACTATAGTGGAAAGACTGTAGTGGACAGAATAAAGTGGAGACTATAGTGGAAAGACTAAAGTGGACAGAGAATAGTGGAAAGACTAAAGTGGACAGACTATAGTGGAAAGACTATAGTGGAAAAACTGTAGTGGACAGAATAAAGTGGAGACTATAGTGGAAAGACTAAAGTGGAAAAACTAAAGTGGACAGACTATAGTGGAAAGACTGAAGTTGAAAGACTTACTGGACAGACTAAAGTGTACACACTGAAGTGGAAAGAATAAAGTGGAAAGACTAAAGTGGAAAGACTAAAGTGGAAAGACTAAAGTGGAAAGACTAAAGTGGACAGACTATAGTGGAAAGACTGTAGTGGACAGAATAAAGTGGAAAGACTATAGTGGAAAGACTGTAGTGGACAGAATAAAGTGGAGACTATAGTGGAAAGACTAAAGTGGATAGAGAATAGTGGAAAGACTAAAGTGGACAAACTATAGTGGAAAGACTAAAGTGGACAGACTAAAGTGGACAGACTATAGTGGAAATACTGTAGTGGACAGAATAAAGTGGAGAGTATAGTGGAAAGAATAAAGTGGACAGAGAATAGTGGAAAGACTAAAGTGGACAGACTATAGTGGAAAGACTATAGTGGAGAGACTGTAGTGGACAGAATAAAGTGGAGACTATAGTGGAAAGACTAAAGTGGACAGAGAATAGTGGAAAGACTAAAGTGGACAGACTATAGTGGAAAGACTAAAGTGGACAGACTAAAATGGAAAGACTAAAGTGGAAAGACTAAAGTGGACAGACTATAGTGGAAACACTGTAGTGGACAGAATAAAGTGGAGAGTATAGTGGAAAGAATAAAGTGGACAGAGAATAGTGGAAAGACTAAAGGGGACAGACTATAGTGGAAAGACTATAGTGGAGAGACTGTAGTGGACAGAATAAAGTGGAGACTATAGTGGAAAGACTATAGTGGACAGAGAATAGTGGAAAGACTAAAGTGGACAGACTATAGTGGAAAGACTAAAGTGGACAGACTATAGTGGAAAGACTAAAGTGGAAAGACTAAAGTGGAAAGACTAAAGTGGAAAGACTAAGGTGGACAGACTATAGTGGAAAGACTGTAGTGGACAGAATAAAGTGGAGAGTATAGTGGAAAGAATAAAGTGGACAGAGAATAGTGGAAAGACTAAAGTGGACAGACTACAGTGGAAAGACTATAGTGGAGAGACTATAGTGGACAGAGAGTAGTGGAAAGACTAAAGTGGAAAGACTGTAGTGGACAGAATAAAGAGGAAAGACTATAGTGGAAAGACTGTAGTGGACAGAATAAAGTGTAGACTATAGTGGAAAGACTAAAGTGGACAGAGAATAGTGGAAAGACTAAAGTGGACAGACGATAGTGGAAAGACTAAAGTGGACAGACTAAAGTGGACAGACTATAGTGGAAATACTGTAGTGGACAGAATAAAGTGGAGAGTACAGTGGAAAGAATAAAGTGGACAGAGAATAGTGGAAAGACTAAAGTGGACAGACTATAGTGGAAAGACTATAGTGGAGAGACTGTAGTGGACAGAATAAAGTGGAGACTATAGTGGAAAGACTAAAGTGGAAAGACTAAAGTGGACAGAGAATAGTGGAAAGACTAAAGTGGAAAGACTGTAGTGGACAGAATAAAGTGGAAAGACTAAAGTGGACAGACTATAGTGGAAAAACTATAGTGGAAAGACTGTAGTGGACAGAATAAAGTGGAGACTATAGTGGAAAGACTAAAGTGGACCGAGAATAGTTGAAAGACTAAAGTGGACAGACGATAGTGGAAAGACTAAAGTGGACAGACTAAAGTGGACAGACTATAGTGGAAATACTGTAGTGGACAGAATAAAGTGGAGAGTACAGTGGAAAGAATAAAGTGGACAGAGAATAGTGGAAAGACTAAAGTGGAAAGACTAAAGTGGACAGACTATAGTGGAAAGATTATAGTGGAAAGACTGTAGTGGACAGAATAAAGTGGAGACTATAGTGGAAAGACTAAAGTGGACAGAGAATAGTGGAAAGACTAAAGTGGACAGACTATAGTGGAAAGACTATAGTGGAAAGACTGTAGTGGACAGAATAAAGTGGAGACTATAGTGGAAAGACTAAAGTGGAAAGACTAAAGTGGACAGACTATAGTGGAAAGACTGAAGTGGACAGACTAAAGTGGAAAAACTAAAGTGGAAAGACTAAAGTGGACAGACTATAGTGGAAAGACTGTAGTGGACAGAATAAAGTGTAGACTATAGTGGAAAGACTAAAGTGGACAGAGAATAGTGGAAAGAATAAAGTGGACAGACTATAGTGGAAATACTGTAGTGGACAGAATAAAGTGGAGAGTACAGTGGAAAGAATAAAGTGGACAGAGAATAGTGGAAAGACTAAAGTGGAAAGACTAAAGTGGACAGACTATAGTGGAAAGATTTTAGTGGAAAGACTGTAGTGGACAGAATAAAGTGGAGACTATAGTGGAAAGACTAAAGTGGACGGAGAATAGTGGAAAGACTAAAGTGGACAGAGAATAGTGGAAAGACTAAAGTGGAAAGACTGTAGTGGACAGAATAAAGTGGAGACTATAGTGTAAAGACTAAAGTGGAAAGACTAAAGTGGACAGACTATAGTGGAAAGACTGAAGTGGAAAGACTAAGTGGACAGACTAAAGTGGAAAGACTATAGTGACAAAACTAAAGTGGACAGACTATAGTGGAAAGACTAAAGTGGACGGACTGAAGTGGAAAGACTATAGTGGAAAGACTAAAGTGGAAAGACTTAAGTGGACAGACTATAGTGGAAATACTATAGTGGAAAGACTGTAGTGGGCAGAATAAAGTGGAGACTATAGTGGAAAGACTAAAGTGGAAAGAGAATAGTGGAAAGACTAAAGTGGAGACTATAGGGGAAAGACTAAAGTGGATAGAGAATAGTGGAAAGACTAAAGTGGACAGACTATAGTGGAAAGACTGTAGTGGACGGAATAAAGTGGAGACTATAGTGGAAAGACTAAAGTGGACAGAGAATAGTGGAAAGACTAAAGTGGAAAGACTGTAGTGGACAGAATAAAGTGGAGAGTATAGTGGATAGACTAAAGTGGACAGAATAAAGTGGAGAGTATAGTGGAAAGAATAAAGTGGACAGAGAATAGTGGAAAGACTAAAGTGGACAGACTATAATGGAAAGACTATAGTGGAGAGACTGTAGTGGACAGAATAAAGTGGAGACTATAGTGGAAAGACTAAAGTGGACAGAGAATAGTGGAAAGACTAAAGTGGACAGACTATAGTGGAAAGACTAAAGGGGACAGACTTTAGTGGAAAGACTAAAGTGGAAAGACTAAAGTGGAAAGACTAAAGTGGAAAGACTAAAGTGGACAGACTATAGTGGAAAGACTGTAGTGGACAGAATAAAGTGGAGAGTGTAGTGGAAAGAATAAAGTGGACAGAGAATAGTGGAAAGACTAAAGTGGACAGACTATAGTGGAAAGACTATAGTGGAGAGACTATAGTGGACAGAATAAAGTGGAGACTACATCGGAAAGACTAAAGTGGAAAGACTAAAGTGGACAGAGAATAGTGGAAAGACTAAAGTGGACAGAATAAAGAGGAAAGACTATAGTGGAAAGACTGTAGTGGACAGAATAAAGTGTAGACTATAGTGGAAAGACTAAAGTGGACAGAGAATAGTGGAAAGACTAAAGTGGACAGACTATAGTGGAAAGACTAAAGAAGACAGAGAATAGTGGAAAGACTAAAGTGGACAGACTATATTGGAAAGACTATAGTGGAAAGACTTTAGTGGACGGATTTAAGTGGAGACTATAGTGGAAAGACTAAAGTGGAAAGACTAAAGTGGAGACTATAGTGGAAAGACTAAAGTGGAAAGACTAAAGTGGACAGAGTATAGTGGAAAGACTAAAGTGGAAAGACTGTAGTGGACAGAATAAAGTGGAGACTATAGTGGATAGACTAAAGTGGAAAGACTAAAGTGGACAGACCATAGTGGAAAGACTATAGTGGAAAGACTGTAGTGGACAGAATAAAATGGAGACTATAGTGGAAAGCCTAAAGTGAACAGAGAATAGTGGAAATACTAAAGTTGACAGACTATAGTGGAAAGACTATAGTGGAAAGACTGTAGTGGACAGAATAAAGTGGAGACTATAGTGGAAAGACTAAAGTGGACAGAGAATAGTGGAAAGACTAAAGTGGACAGACTATAGTGGAAAGACTATAGTGGAAAAACTGTAGTGGACAGAATAAAGTGGAGACTATAGTGGAAAGACTAAAGTGGACAGAGAATAGTGGAAAGACTAAAGTGGAAAGAATGTAGTGGACAGAATAAAGTGGAGACTATAGTGGAAAGACTAAAGTGTACAGACTAATGTGGAAAGACGAAAGTGGAAAGACTAAAGTGGACAGACTATAGTGGAAAGACTATATTGGAAAGACTGTAGTGGGCAGAATAAAGTGGAGACTATAGTGGAAAGACTAAAGTGGACAGAGAATAGTGGAAAGACTAAAGTGGACAGACTAAAGTGGACAGACTATAGTGGAAAGACTGTAGTGGACAGACTAAAGTGGAGACTATAGTGGAAAGACTGTAGTGGAAAGACTAAAGTGGACAGACTAAAGTGGAAAGACTAAAGTGGAAAGACTATAGTGGAAAGACTAAAGAGGACAGACTAAAGTGGAAAGACTAAAAAGGAAAGACTAAAGTGGACAGACTATAGTGGAAAGACTATAGTGGAAAGACTGTAGTGGGCAGAATAAAGTGGAGACTATAGTGGAAAGACTAAAGTGGACAGAGAATAGTGGAAAGACTAAAGTGGACAGACTATAGTGGAAAGACTAAAGTGGAAAGACTAAAGTGGACAGACTATAGTGGAAAGACTGTAGTGGACAGACTAAAGTGGAGAGTATAGTGGAAAGAATAAAGTGGACAGAGAATAGTGGAAAGACTAAAGTGGACAGACTGTAGTGGAAAGACTATATTGGAAAGACTGTAGTGGGCAGAATAAAGTGGAGACTATAGTGGAAAGACTAAAGTGGACAGAGAATAGTGGAAAGACTAAAGTGGACAGACTGTAATGGAAAGACTAAAGTGGACAGACTACAGTGGAAAGACTAAAGTGGAAAGACTAAAGTGGACAGACTATAGTGGAATGACTGTAGTGGACAGAATAAAGTGGAAAGACTATAGTGGAAAGACTGTAGTGGACAGAATAAAGTGGAGACTATATTGGAAAGACTAAAGTGGACAGAGAATAGTGGAAAGACTAAAGTGGACAGACTATAGTGGAAAGACTATAGTGGAAAGACTGTAGTGGACAGAATAAAGTGGAGACTATAGTGGACAGACTAAAGTGGAAAGACTAAAGTGGAAAGACTATAGTGGAAAGACTAAAGAGGACAGACTAAAGTGGAAAGACTAAAGTGGAAAGACTAAAGTGGACAGACTATAGTGGAAAGACTATAGTGGAAAGACTTTAGTGGGCAGAATAAAGTGGAGACTATAGTGGAAAGACTAAAGTGGACAGAGAATAGTGGAAATACTGTAGTGGACAGAATAAAGTGGAGAGTATAGTGGAAAGAATAAAGTGGACAGAGAATAGTGGAAAGACTAAAGTGGACAGACTATAGTGGAAAGACTATAGTGGAGAGACTGTAGTGGACAGAATAAAGTGGAAAGACTAAAGTGGACAGACTATAGTGGAAAGACTATAGTGGAAAGACTGTAGTGGACAGAATAAAGTGGAGACTATAGTGGAAAGACTAAAGTGGACAGAGAATAGTGGAAAGACTAAAGTGGACCGACTATAGTGGAAAGACTATAGTTTAAAGACTGTAGTGGACAGAATAAAGTGGAGACTATAGTGGAAAGACTAAAGTGGAAAGACTAAATTGGACAGACTATAGTGGAAAGACTGTCGTGGACAGAATAAAGTGTAGACTATAGTGGACAGAGAATAGTGGAAAGAATAAAGTGGACAGACTATAGTGGAAAGACTGAAGTGGAAAGACTAAGTGGACAGACTAAAGTGGAAAGACTATAGTGGAAAGACTAAAGTGGACAGACTATAGTGGAAAGACTAAAGTGGACAGACTGAAGTGGAAAGACTATAGTGGAAAGACTAAAGTTGAAAGAATGTAGTGGACAGAATAAAGTGGAGAGTATAGTCGAAAGAATAAAGTGGACAGAGAATAGTGGAAAGATTAAAGTGGACAGACTATAGTGGAAAGACTGAAGTGGAAAGACTAAAGTGGACAGACTATAGTGGAAAGACTGAAGTGGACAGACTATAGTGGAAAGACTATAGTGGAGAGACTGCAGTGGACAGAATAAAGTGGAGACTATAGTGGAAAGACTAAAGTGGAAAGACTAAAGTGGACAGACTATAGTGGAAATACTGTAGTGGAAAGACTAAAGTGGACAGACTAAAGTGGAAAGACTATAGTGGAAAGACTGTAGTGGACAGAATAAAGTGGAGAGTATAGTGGAAAGAATAAAGTGGACAGAGAATAGTGGAAAGACTAAAGTGGACAGACTATAGTGGAAAAATTATAGTGGAGAGACTATAGTGGACAGAATAAAGTGGAGACTATAGTGGAAAGACTAAAGTGGAAAGACTAAAGTGGACAGACTATAGTGGAAAGACTATAGTGGAAAGACTGTAGTGGACAGAATAAAGTGGAGACTATAGTGGAAAGACTAAAGTGGACAGAGAATAGTGGAAAGACTAAAATGGACAGACTATAGTGGAAAGACTAAAGTGGAAAGACTAAAGTGGACAGACTATAGTGGAAATACTGTAGTGGACAGAATAAAGTGGAGAGTATAGTGGAAAGAATAAAGTGGATAGAGAATAGTGGAAAGACTAAAGTGGACAGACTATAGTGGAAATACTGTAGTGGACAGAATAAAGTGGAGAGTATAGTGGAAAGAATAAAGTTGACAGAGAATAGTGGAAAGACTAAAGTGGACAGACTATAATGGAAAGACTATAGTGGAGAGACTGTAGTGGACAGAATAAAGTGGAGACTATAGTGGAAAGACTAAAGTGGACAGAGAATAGTGGAAAGACTAAAGTGGACAGACTATAGTGGAAAGACTAAAGGGGACAGACTTTAGTGGAAAGACTAAAGTGGAAAGACTAAAGTGGAAAGACTAAAGTGGAAAGACTAAAGTGGACAGACTATAGTGGAAAGACTGTAGTGGACAGAATAAAGTGGAGAGTGTAGTGGAAAGAATAAAGTGGACAGAGAATAGTGGAAAGACTAAAGTGGACAGACTATAGTGGAAAGACTATAGTGGAGAGACTATAGTGGACAGAATAAAGTGGAGACTACAGTGGAAAGACTAAAGTGGAAAGACTAAAGTGGACAGAGAATAGTGGAAAGACTAAAGTGGACAGAATAAAGAGGAAAGACTATAGTGGAAAGACTGTAGTGGACAGAATAAAGTGTAGACTATAGTGGAAAGACTAAAGTGGACAGAGAATAGTGGAAAGACTAAAGTGGACAGACTATAGTGGAAAGACTAAAGAAGACAGAGAATAGTGGAAAGACTAAAGTGGACAGACTATATTGGAAAGACTATAGTGGAAAGACTTTAGTGGACGGATTTAAGTGGAGACTATAGTGGAAAGACTAAAGTGGAAAGACTAAAGTGGAGACTATAGTGGAAAGACTAAAGTGGAAAGACTAAAGTGGACAGAGTATAGTGGAAAGACTAAAGTGGAAAGACTGTAGTGGACAGAATAAAGTGGAGACTATAGTGGATAGACTAAAGTTGAAAGACTAAAGTGGACAGACCATAGTGGAAAGACTATAGTGGAAAGACTGTAGTGGACAGAATAAAATGGAGACTATAGTGGAAAGCCTAAAGTGAACAGAGAATAGTGGAAATACTAAAGTTGACAGACTATAGTGGAAAGACTATAGTGGAAAGACTGTAGTGGACAGAATAAAGTGGAGACTATAGTGGAAAGACTAAAGTGGACAGAGAATAGTGGAAAGACTAAAGTGGACAGACTATAGTGGAAAGACTATAGTGGAAAAACTGTAGTGGACAGAATAAAGTGGAGACTATAGTGGAAAGACTAAAGTGGACAGAGAATGGTGGAAAGACTAAAGTGGAAAGAATGTAGTGGACAGAATAAAGTGGAGACTATAGTGGAAAGACTAAAGTGTACAGACTAATGTGGAAAGACTAAAGTGGAAAGACTAAAGTGGACAGACTATAGTGGAAAGACTATATTGGAAAGACTGTAGTGGGCAGAATAAAGTAAAGACTAAAGTGGACAGAGAATAGTGGAAAGACTAAAGTGGACAGACTAAAGTGGACAGACTATAGTGGAAAGACTCTAGTGGACAGACTAAAGTGGAGACTATAGTGGAAAGACTGTAGTGGAAAGACTAAAGTGGACAGACTAAAGTGGAAAGACTAAAGTGGAAAGACTATAGTGGAAAGACTAAAGAGGACAGACTAAAGTGGAAAGACTAAAAAGGAAAGACTAAAGTGGACAGACTATAGTGGAAAGACTATAGTGGAAAGACTGTAGTGGGCAGAATAAAGTGGAGACTATAGTGGAAAGACTAAAGTGGACAGAGAATAGTGGAAAGACTAAAGTGGACAGACTATAGTGGAAAGACTAAAGTGGAAAGACTAAAGCGGAAAGACTAAAGTGGAAAGACTAAAGTGGACAGACTATAGTGGAAAGACTGTAGTGGACAGACTAAAGTGGAGAGTATAGTGGAAAGAATAAAGTGGACAGAGAATAGTGGAAAGACTAAAGTGGACAGACTATAGTGGAAAGACTATATTGGAAAGACTGTAGTGGGCAGAATAAAGTGGAGACTATAGTGGAAAGACTAAAGTGGACAGAGAATAGTGGAAAGACTAAAGTGGACAGACTGTAATGGAAAGACTAAAGTGGACAGACTACAGTGGAAAGACTAAAGTGGAAAGACTAAAGTGGACAGACTATAGTGGAATGACTGTAGTGGACAGAATAAAGTGGAAAGACTATAGTGGAAAGACTGTAGTGGACAGAATAAAGTGGAGACTATATTGGAAAGACTAAAGTGGACAGAGAATAGTGGAAAGACTAAAGTGGACAGACTATAGTGGAAAGACTATAGTGGAAAGACTGTAGTGGACAGAATAAAGTGGAGACTATAGTGGACAGACTAAAGTGGAAAGACTAAAGTGGAAAGACTATAGTGGAAAGACTAAAGAGGACAGACTAAAGTGGAAAGACTAAAGTGGAAAGACTAAAGTGGACAGACTATAGTGGAAAGACTATAGTGGAAAGACTTTAGTGGGCAGAATAAAGTGGAGACTATAGTGGAAAGACTAAAGTGGACAGAGAATAGTGGAAATACTGTAGTGGACAGAATAAAGTGGAGAGTATAGTGGAAAGAATAAAGTGGACAGAGAATAGTGGAAAGACTAAAGTGGACAGACTATAGTGGAAAGACTATAGTGGAGAGACTGTAGTGGACAGAATAAAGTGGAAAGACTAAAGTGGACAGACTATAGTGGAAAGACTATAGTGGAAAGACTGTAGTGGACAGAATAAAGTGGAGACTATAGTGGAAAGACTAAAGTGGACAGAGAATAGTGGAAAGACTAAAGTGGACCGACTATAGTGGAAAGACTATAGTTTAAAGACTGTAGTGGACAGAATAAAGTGGAGACTATAGTGGAAAGACTAAAGTGGAAAGAATAAATTGGACAGACTATAGTGGAAAGACTGTCGTGGACAGAATAAAGTGTAGACTATAGTGGACAGAGAATAGTGGAAAGAATAAAGTGGACAGACTATAGTGGAAAGACTGAAGTGGAAAGACTAAGTGGACAGACTAAAGTGGAAAGACTATAGTGGAAAGACTAAAGTGGACAGACTATAGTGGAAAGACTAAAGTGGACAGACTGAAGTGGAAAGACTATAGTGGAAAGACTAAAGTGGAAAGAATGTAGTGGACAGAATAAAGTGGAGAGTATAGTGGAAAGAATAAAGTGGACAGAGAATAGTGGAAAGACTAAAGTGGACAGACTATAGTGGAAAGACTGAAGTGGAAAGACTAAAGTGGACAGACTATAGTGGAAAGACTGAAGTGGACAGACTATAGTGGAAAGACTATAGTGGAGAGACTGCAGTGGACAGAATAAAGTGGAGACTATAGTGGAAAGACTAAAGTGGAAAGACTAAAGTGGACAGACTATAGTGGAAATACTGTAGTGGAAAGACTAAAGTGGACAGACTAAAGTGGAAAGACTATAGTGGAAAGACTGTAGTGGACAGAATAAAGTGGATAGAGAATAGTGGAAAGACTAAAGTGGACAGACTATAGTGGAAAGATTATAGTGGAGAGACTGTAGTGGACAGAATAAAGTGGAGACTATAGTGGAAAGACTAAAGGGGACAGAGAATAGTGGAAAGACTAAATTGGACAGACTATAGTGGAAAGACTAAAGTGGAAAGACTAAAGTGGACAGACTATAGTGGAAAGACTATAGTGGAAAGACTGTAGTGGACAGAATAAAGTGGAGACTATAGTGGAAAGACTAAAGTGGACAGAGAATAGTGGAAAGACTAAAGTGGACAGACTATAGTGGAAAGACTATAGTGGAAATACTGTAGTGGAAAGAATAAAGTGGACAGACTAAAGTGGAAAGACTATAGTGGAACGACTAAAGTGGACAGACTAAAGTGGAAAGACTAAAGTGGAAAGACTAAAGTGGACAGACTATAGTGGAAAGACTAAAGTGGACAGACTATAGTGGAAAGACTGTAGTGGACAGAATAAAGTGGAGAGTATAGTGGAAAGAATAAAGTGGACAGAGAATAGTGGAAAGACTAAAGAGGAGACTATAGTGGAAAGACTAAAGTGGACAGACTATAGTGGAAAGACTGAAGTGGACAGACTATAGTGGAAAGACTATAGTGGAGAGACTGTAGTGGACAGAATAAAGTGGAGACTATAGTGGAAAGACTAAAGTGGACAGAGAATAGTGGAAAGACTAAAGTGGAAAGACTAAAGTGGACAGACTATAGTGGAAATACTTTAGTGGAAAGACTAAAGTGGACAGACTAAAGTGGAAAGACTAAAGTGGAAAGACTATAGTGGAAAGACTAAAGTGGACAGACTAAAGTGGAAAGACTAAAGTGGAAAGACTAAAGTGGACAGACTATAATGGAAAGACTAAAGTGGACAGACTATAGTGGAAAGACTGTAGTGGACAGAATAAAGTGGAGAGTATAGTGGAAAGAATAAAGTGGACAGAGAATAGTGGAAAGACTAAAGTGGAGACTTTAGTGGAAAGACTAAAGTGGACTGACTATAGTGGAAAGACTGAAGTGGACAGACTATAGTGGAAAGACTATAGTGGAGAGACTGTAGTGGACAGAATAAAGTGGAGACTATAGTGGAAAGACTAAAGTGGAAAGACTAAAGTGGACAGACTATAGTGGAAATACTGTAGTGGAAAGACTAAAGTGGACAGACTAAAGTGGAAAAACTAAAGTGGAAAGACTATAGTGGAAAGACTAAAGTGGACAGACTAAAGTGGAAAGACTAAAGTGGAAAGACTAAAGTGGACAGACTATAGTGGAAAGACTAAAGTGGA
Organism: Branchinecta sandiegonensis; assembly: GCA_030848855.1. Lineage (NCBI taxonomy): Eukaryota > Metazoa > Arthropoda > Branchiopoda > Anostraca > Branchinectidae > Branchinecta > Branchinecta sandiegonensis. The sequence continues at coordinate 25,098 of JAUPMV010000095.1, forward strand.
CAGACTATAGTGGAAAGACTGTAGTGGACAGAATAAAGTGGAGAGTATAGTGGAAAGAATACAGTGGACAGAGAATAGTGGAAAGACTAAAGTGGACAGACTATAGTGGAAAAACTATAGTGGAGAGACTATAGTGGACAGAATAAAGTGGAGACTATAGTGGAAAGACTAAAGTGGAAAGACTAAAGTGGACAGACTATAGTGGAAAGACTATAGTGGAAAGACTGTAGTGGACAGAATAAAGTGGAGACTATAGTGGAAAGACTAAAGTGGACAGAGAATAGTGGAAAGACTAAAATGGACAGACTATAGTGGAAAGACTAAAGTGGAAAGACTAAAGTGGACAGACTATAGTGGAAATACTGTAGTGGAAAGAATAAAGTGGACAGACTAAAGTGGAAAGACTAAAGTGGACAGACTATAGTGGAAAGACTGTAGTGGACAGAATAAAGTGGAGAACATAGTGGAAAGAATAAAGTGGACAGAGAATAGTGGAAAGACTAAAGTTGACAGACTATAGTGGAAAAACTATAGTGGAGAGACTATAGTGGACAGAATAAAGTGGAGACTATAGTGGAAAGACTAAAGTGGAAAGACTAAAGTGGACAGACTATAGTGGAAAGACTATAGTGGAAAGACTGTAGAGGACAGAATAAAGTGGAGACTATAGTGGAAAGACTAAAGTGGACAGAGAATAGTGGAAAGACTAAAGTGGACAGACTATAGTGGAAAGACTAAAGTGGACAGACTGAAGTGGACAGACTATAGTGGAAATACTGTAGTGGACAGAATAAAGTGGAGAGTATAGTGGAAAGAATAAAGTGGATAGAGAATAGTGGAAAGACTAAAGTGGACAGACTATAGTGGAAAGACTATAGTGGAGAGACTGTAGTGGAGAGAATAAAGTGGAGACTATAGTGGAAAGACTAAAGTGGACAGAGAATAGTGGAAAGACTAAAGTGGACAGACTATAGTGGAAAGACTAAAGTGGAAAGACTAAAGTGGACAGACTATAGTGGAAAGACTATAGTGGAAAGACTGTAGTGGACAGAATAAAGTGGAGACTATAGTGGAAAGACTAAAGGGGACAGAGAATAGTGGAAAGACTAAAGTGGACAGACTATAGTGGAAAGACTATAGTGGAAAGACTGTAGTGGACAGAATAAAGTGGAGACTATAGTGGAAAGACTAAAGTGGAAAGATTAAAGTGGACAGACTATAGTGGAAAGACTGTAGTGGACAGAATAAAGTGTAGACTATAGTGGACAGAGAATAGTGGAAAGAATAAAGTGGACAGACTATAGTGGAAAGACTGAAGTGGAAAGACTAAGTGGACAGACTAAAGTGGAAAGACTATAGTGGAAAGACTAAAGTGGACAGACTATAGTGGAAAGACTAAAGTGGACAGACTGAAGTGGAAAGACTATAGTGGAAAGACTAAAGTGGAAAGAATGTAGTGGACAGAATAAAGAGGAGAGTATAGTGGAAAGAATAAAGTGGACAGAGAATAGTGGAAAGACTAAAGTGGACAGACTATAGTGGAAAGACTGAAGTGGAAAGACTAAAGTGGACAGACTATAGTGGAAAGACTGAAGTGGACAGACTATAGTGGAAAGACTATAGTGGAGAGACTGTAGTGGACAGAATAAAGTGGAGACTATAGTGGAAAGACTAAAGTGGAAAGACTAAAGTGGACAGACTATAGTGGAAATACTGTAGTGGAAAGACTAAATTGGACAGACTAAAGTGGAAAGACTAAAGTGGAAAGACTATAGTGGAAAGACTAAAGTGGACAGACTAAAGTGGAAAGACTAAAGTGGAAAGACTAAAGTGGACAGACTATAGTGGAAAGACTAAAGTGGACAGACTATAGTGGAAAGACTGTAGTGGACAGAATAAAGTGGAGAGTATAGTGGAAAGAATAAAGTGGACAGAGAATAGTGGAAAGACTAAAGTGGAGACTATAGTGGAAAGACTAAAGTGGACAGACTATAGTGGAAAGACTAAAGTGGACAGACTATAGTGGAAATACTGTAGTGGAAAGACTAAAGTTGACAGACTAAAGTGGAAAGACTAAAGTGGAAAGACTATAGTGGAAAGACTAAAGTGGACAGACTAAAGTGGAAAGACTAAAGTGGAAAGACTAAAGTGGACAGACTATAGTGGAAAGACTAAAGTGGACAGACTATAGTGGAAAGACTGTAGTGGACAGAATAAAGTGGAGAGTATAGTGGAAAGAATAAAGTGGACAGAGAATAGTGGAAAGACTAAAGTGGACAGACTATAGTGGAAAAACTATAGTGGAGAGACTATAGTGGACAGAATAAAGTGGAGACTATAGTGGAAAGACTAAAGTGGAAAGACTAAAGTGGACAGACTATAGTGGAAAGACTATAGTGGAAAGACTGTAGTGGACAGAATAAAGTGGAGACTATAGTGGAAAGACTAAAGTGGACAGAGAATAGTGGAAAGACTAAAATGGACAGACTGTAGTGGAAAGACTAAAGTGGAAAGACTAAAGTGGATAGACTATAGTGGAAATACTGTAGTGGAAAGACTAAAGTGGACAGACTAAAGTGGAAAGACTAAAGTGGAAAGACTAAAGTGGACAGACTATAGTGGAAAGACTAAAGTGGACAGACTATAGTGGAAAGACTGTAGTGGACAGAATAAAGTGGAGAGTATAGTGGAAAGAATAAAGTGGACAGAGAATAGTGGAAAGACTAAAGTGGACAGACTATAGTGGAAAAACTATAGTGGACAGACTATAGTGGACAGAATAAAGTGGAGACTATAGTGGAAAGACTAAAGTGGAAAGACTAAAGTGGACAGACTATAGTGGAAAGACTATAGTGGAAAGACTGTAGTGGACAGAATAAAGTGGAGACTATAGTGGAAAGACTAAAGTGGACAGAGAATAGTGGAAAGACTAAAGTGGACAGACTATAGTGGAAAGACTAAAGTGGACAGACTGAAGTGGACAGACTATAGTGGAAATACTGTAGTGGACAGAATAAAGTGGAGAGTATAGTGGAAAGAATAAAGTGGACAGAGAATAGTGGAAAGACTAAAGTGGACAGACTATAGTGGAAAGACTATAGTGGAGAGACTGTAGTGGACAGAATAAAGTGGAGACTATAGTGGAAAGACTAAAGTGGACAGAGAATAGTGGAAAGACTAAAGTGGACAGACTATAGTGGAAAGACTAAAGTGGACAGACTGAAGTGGACAGACTATAGTGGAAATACTGTAGTGGACAGAATAAAGTGGAGAGTATAGTGGAAATAATAAAGTGGACAGAGAATAGTGGAAAGACTATAGTGGAAAGACTAAAGTGGACAGACTAAAGTGGAAAGACTAAAGTGGAAAGACTAAAGTGGACAGACTATAGTGGAAAGACTAAAGTGGACAGACTATAGTGGAAAGACTGTAGTGGACAGAATAAAGTGGAGAGTATAGTGGAAAGAATAAAGTGGACAGAGAATAGTGGAAAGACTAAAGTGGACAGACTATAGTGGAAAAACTATAGTGGAGAGACTATAGTGGACAGAATAAAGTGGAGACTATAGTGGAAAGACTGAAGTGGAAAGACTAAAGTGGACAGACTATAGTGGAAAGACTATAGTGGAAAGACTGTAGTGGACAGAATAAAGTGGAGACTATAGTGGAAAGACTAAAGTGGACAGAGAATAGTGGAAAGACTAAAGTGGACAGACTATAGTGGAAAGACTAAAGTGGACAGACTGAAGTGGACAGACTATAGTGGAAATACTTTAGTGGACAGAATAAAGTGGAGAGTATAGTGGAAAGAATAAAGTGGACAGAGAATAGTGGAAAGACTAAAGTGGACAGACTATAGTGGAAAGACTATAGTGGAGAGACTGTAGTGGACAGAATAAAGTGGAGACTATAGTGGAAAGACTAAAGTGGACAGAGAATAGTGGAAAGACTAAAGTGGACAGACTATAGTGGAAAGACTAAAGTGGAAAGACTAAAGTGGAAAGACTAAAGTGGAAAGACTAAAGTGGACAGACTATAGTGGAAAGACTGTAGTGGACAGAATAAAGTGGAGAGTATAGTGGAAAGAATAAAGTGGACAGAGAATAGTGGAAAGACTAAAGTGGACAGACTATAGTGGAAAGACTATAGTGGAGAGACTATAGTGGACAGAATAAAGTGGAGACTATAGTGGAAAGACTAAAGTGGAAAGACTAAAGTGGACAGAGAATAGTGGAAAGACTAAAGTGGACGGAATAAAGAGGAAAGACTATAGTGGAAAGACTGTAGTGGACAGAACAAAGTGTAGACTATAGTGGAAAGACTAAAGTGGACAGAAAATAGTGGAAAGACTAAAGTGGACAGACTATAGTGGAAAGACCAAAGTGGACAGAGAATAGTGGAAAGACTAAAGTGGACAGACTATATTGGAAAGACTATAGTGGAAAGACTTTAGTGGACGGATTTAAGTGGAGACTATAGTGGAAAGACTAAAGTGGAAAGACTAAAGTGGAGACTATAGTGGAAAGACTAAAGTGGAAAGACTAAAGTGGACAGAGTATAGTGGAAAGACTAAAGTGGAAAGACTGTAGTGGACAGAATAAAGTGGAGACTATAGTGGATAGACTAAAGTGGAAAGACTAAAGTGGACAGACTATAGTGGAAAGACTATAGTGGAAAGACTGTAGTGGACAGAATAAAATGGAGACTATAGTGGAAAGCCTAAAGTGGACAGAGAATAGTGGAAAGACTAAAGTTGACAGACTATAGTGGAAAGACTACAGTGGAAAGACTATAGTGGAAAGACTGTAGTGGACAGAATAAAGTGGAGACTATAGTGGAAAGACTAAAGTGGACAGAGAATAGTGGAAAGACAAAAGTGGACAGACTATAGTGGAAAGACTATAGTGGAAAAACTGTAGTGGACAGAATAAAGTGGAGACTATAGTGGAAAGACTAAAGTGGACAGAGAATAGTGGAAAGACTAAAGTGGAAAGAATGTAGTGGACAGAATAAAGTGGAGACTATAGTGGAAAGACTAAAGTGTACAGACTAAAGTGGAAAGACTAAAGTGGAAAGACTAAAGTGGACAGACTATAGTGGAAAGACTGTAGTGGACAGAATAAAGTGGAGAGTATAGTGGAAAGAATAAAGTGGACAGAGAATAGTGGAAAGACTAAAGTGGACAGACTATAGTGGAAAAACTATAGTGGAGAGACTATAGTGGACAGAATAAAGTAGAGACTATAGTGGAAAGACTAAAGTGGAAAGACTAAAGTGGACAGACTATAGTGGAAAGACTATAGTGGAAAGACTGTAGTGGACAGAATAAAGTGGAGACTATAGTGGAAAGACTAAAGTGGACAGAGAATAGTGGAAAGACTAAAGTGGACAGACTATAGTGGAAAGACTAAAGTGGACAGACTGAAGTGGACAGACTATAATGGAAATACTGTAGTGGACAGAATAAAGTGGAGAGTATAGTGGAAAGAGTAAAGTGGATAGAGAATAGTGGAAAGACTAAAGTGGACAGACTATAGTGGAAAGATTATAGTGGAGAGACTGTAGTGGACAGAATAAAGTGGAGACTATAGTGGAAAGACTAAAGGGGACAGAGAATAGTGGAAAGACTAAAGTGGACAGACTATAGTGGAAAGACTAAAGTGGAAAGACTAAAGTGGACAGACTATAGTGGAAAGACTATAGTGGAAAGACTGTAGTGGACAGAATAAAGTGGAGACTATAGTGGAAAGACTAAAGTGGACAGAGAATAGTGGAAAGACTAAAGTGGACAGACTATAGTGGAAAGACTATAGTGGAAATACTGTAGTGGAAAGACTAAAGTGGACAGACTAAAGTGGAAAGACTAAAGTGGAAAGACTATAGTGGAAAGACTAAAGTGGACAGACTAAAGTGGAAAGACTAAAGTGGAAAGACTAAAGTGGACAGACTATAGTGGAAAGACTAAAGTGGACAGACTATAGTGGAAAGACTGTAGTGGACAGAATAAAGTGGAGAGTATAGTGGAAAGAATAAAGTGGACAGAGAATAGTGGAAAGACTAAAGTGGAGACTATAGTGGAAAGACTAAAGTGGACAGACTATAGTGGAAAGACTGAAGTGGACAGACTATAGTGGAAAGACTATAGTGGAGAGACTGTAGTGGACAGAATAAAGTGGAGACTATAGTGGAAAGACTAAAGTGGACAGAGAATAGTGGAAAGACTAAAGTGGAAAGACTAAAGTGGACAGACTATAGTGGAAATACTTTAGTGGAAAGACTAAAGTGGACAGACTAAAGTGGAAAGACTAAAATGGAAAGACTATAGTGGAAAGACTAAAGTGGACAGACTAAAGTGGAAAGACTAAAGTGGAAAGACTAAAGTGGACAGACTATAGTGGAAAGACTAAAGTGGACAGACTATAGTGGAAAGACTGTAGTGGACAGAATAAAGTGGAGAGTAAAGTGGAAAGAATAAAGTGGACAGAGAATAGTGGAAAGACTAAAGTGGAGACTTTAGTGGAAAGACTAAAGTGGACAGACTATAGTGGAAAGACTGAAGTGGACAGACTATAGTGGAAAGAATATAGTGGAGAGACTGTAGTGGACAGAATAAAGTGGAGACTATAGTGGAAAGACTAAAGTGGAAAGACTAAAGTGGACAGACTATAGTGGAAATACTGTAGTGGAAAGACTAAAGTGGACAGACTAAAGTGGAAAAACAAAAGTGGAAAGACTATAGTGGAAAGACTAAAGTGGACAGACTAAAGTGGAAAGACTAAAGTGGAAAGACTAAAGTGGACAGACTATAGTGGAAAGACTAAAGTGGACAGACTATAGTGGAAAGACTGTAGTGGACAGAATAAAGTGGAGAGTATAGTGGAAAGAATACAGTGGACAGAGAATAGTGGAAAGACTAAAGTGGACAGACTATAGTGGAAAAACTATAGTGGAGAGACTATAGTGGACAGAATAAAGTGGAGACTATAGTGGAAAGACTAAAGTGGAAAGACTAAAGTGGACAGACTATAGTGGAAGGACTATAGTGGAAAGACTGTAGTGGACAGAATAAAGTGGAGACTATAGTGGAAAGACTAAAGTGGACAGAGAATAGTGGAAAGACTAAAATGGACAGACTATAGTGGAAAGACTAAAGTGGAAAGACTAAAGTGGACAGACTATAGTGGAAATACTGTAGTGGAAAGACTAAAGTGGACAGACTAAAGTGGAAAGACTATAGTGGAAAGACTGTAGTGGACAGAATAAAGTGGAGAATATAGTGGAAAGAATAAAGTGGACAGAGAATAGTGGAAAGACTAAAGTGGACAGACTATAGTGGAAAAACTATAGTGGAGAGACTATAGTGGACAGAATAAAGTGGAGACTATAGTGGAAAGACTAAAGTGGAAAGACTATAGTGGAAAGACTAAAGTGGAAAGAATGTAGTGGACAGAATAAAGAGGAGAGTATAGTGGAAAGAATAAAGTGGACAGAGAATAGTGGAAAGACTAAAGTGGACAGACTATAGTGGAAAGACTGAACTGGAAAGACTAAAGTGGACAGACTATAGAGGAAAGACTGAAGTGGACAGACTATAGTGGAAAGACTATAGTGGAGAGACTGTAGTGGACAGAATAAAGTGGAGACTATAGTGGAAAGACTAAAGTGGAAAGACTAAAGTGGACAGACTATAGTGGAAATACTGTAGTGGAAAGACTAAAGTGGACAGACTAAAGTGGAAAGACTAAAGTGGAAAGACTATAGTGGAAAGACTAAAGTGGACAGACTAAAGTGGAAAGACTAAAGTGGAAAGACTAAAGTGGACAGACTATAGTGGAAAGACTAAAGTGGACAGACTATAGTGGAAAGACTGTAGTGGACAGAATAAAGTGGAGAGTATAGTGGAAAGAATAAAGTGGACAGAGAATAGTGGAAAGACTAAAGTGGACAGACTATAGTGGAAAAACTATAGTGGAGAGACTATAGTGGACAGAATAAAGTGGAGACTATAGTGGAAAGACTAAAGTGGAAAGACTAAAGTGGACAGACTATAGTGGAAAGACTATAGTGGAAAGACTGTAGTGGACAGAATAAAGTGGAGACTATAGTGGAAAGACTAAAGTGGACAGAGAATAGTGGAAAGACTAAAATGGACAGACTGTAGTGGAAAGACTAAAGTGGAAAGACTAAAGTGGACAGACTATAGTGGAAATACTGTAGTGGAAAGACTAAAGTGGACAGACTAAAGTGGAAAGACTAAAGTGGAAAGACTAAAGTGGACAGACTATAGTGGAAAGACTAAAGTGGACAGACTATAGTGGAAAGACTGTAGTGGACAGAATAAAGTGGAGAGTATAGTGGAAAGAATAAAGTGGACAGAGAATAGTGGAAAGACTAAAGTGGACAGACTATAGTGGAAAAACTATAGTGGACAGACTATAGTGGACAGAATAAAGTGGAGACTATAGTGGAAAGACTAAAGTGGAAAGACTAAAGTGGACAGACTATAGTGGAAAGACTATAGTGGAAAGACTGTAGTGGACAGAATAAAGTGGAGACTATAGTGGAAAGACTAAAGTGGACAGAGAATAGTGGAAAGACTAAAGTGGACAGACTATAGTGGAAAGACTAAAGTGGACAGATTGAAGTGGACAGACTATAGTGGAAATACTGTAGTGGACAGAATAAAGTGGAGAGTATAGTGGAAAGAATAAAGTGGACAGAGAATAGTGGAAAGACTAAAGTGGACAGACTATAGTGGAAAGACTATAGTGGAGAGACTGTAGTGGACAGAATAAAGTGGAGACTATAGTGGAAAGACTAAAGTGGACAGAGAATAGTGGAAAGACTAAAGTGGACAGACTATAGTGGAAAGACTAAAGTGGACAGACTCAAGTGGACAGACTATAGTGGAAATACTGTAGTGGACAGAATAAAGTGGAGAGTATAGTGGAAAGAATAAAGTGGACAGAGAATAGTGGAAAGACTATAGTGGAAAGACTAAAGTGGACAGACTAAAGTGGAAAGACTAAAGTGGAAAGACTAAAGTGGACAGACTATAGTGGAAAGACTAAAGTGGACAGACTATAGTGGAAAGACTGTAGTGGACAGAATAAAGTGGAGAGTATAGTGGAAAGAATAAAGTGGACAGAGAATAGTGGAAAGACTAAAGTGGACAGACTATAGTGGAAAAACTATAGTGGAGAGACTATAGTGGACAGAATAAAGTGGAGACTATAGTGGAAAGACTAAAGTGGAAAGACTAAAGTGGACAGACTATAGTGGAAAGACTATAGTGGAAAGACTGTAGTGGACAGAATAAAGTGGAGACTATAGTGGAAAGACTAAAGTGGACAGAGAATAGTGGAAAGACTAAAGTGGACAGACTATAGTGGAAAGACTAAAGTGGACAGACTGAAGTGGACAGACTATAGTGGAAATACTGTAGTGGACAGAATAAAGTGGAGAGTATAGTGGAAAGAATAAAGTGGACAGAGAATAGTGGAAAGACTAAAGTGGACAGACTATAGTGGAAAGACTATAGTGGAGAGACTGTAGTGGACAGAATAAAGTGGAGACTATAGTGGAAAGACTAAAGTGGACAGAGAATAGTGGAAAGACTAAAGTGGACAGACTATAGTGGAAAGACTAAAGTGGACAGACTATAGTGGAAAGACTAAAGTGGAAAGACTAAAGTGGAAAGACTAAAGTGGAAAGACTAAAGTGGACAGACTATAGTGGAAAGACTGTAGTGGACAGAATAAAGTGGAAAGTATAGTGGAAAGAATAAAGTGGACAGAGAATAGTGGAAAGACTAAAGTGGACAGACTATAGTGGAAAGACTATAGTGGAGAGACTATAGTGGACAGAATAAAGTGGAGACTATAGTGGAAAGACTAAAGTGGAAAGACTAAAGTGGACAGAGAATAGTGGAAAGACTAAAGTGGACGGAATAAAGAGGAAAGACTATAGTGGAAAGACTGTAGTGGACAGAATAAAGTGTAGACTATAGTGGAAAGACTAAAGTGGACAGAAAATAGTGGAAAGACTAAACGGCCCTCCAAAGGTAAAAGTACGTATATGCACAATTTTTCACTTCTCGACTTAATGCCACCACCATACTAAAAAAAATGTGCTGAATCGAATGGTATATGTAAGAAGGCTCTAGTCCAAATATTAACGGAAATAGCATATGGATAAAGTACGTATCTGAAAAATTTCTGGGCGCATCCAAAGGTAAAAGTACGTATCTGTGTAGATACGTACTTTCACCCTTGGTACGTACTTTTGCCTTTGGCCGGCACATTAAAATGAGAAAGGAAACCAAAGGTCAAAGTACGTATATGTCATGATTCAGCACAATCATCATTGTTTGTTTACCAGAGCAGAGCTGAACAACCAGCAACTCTGAGCTATTAAAGAGTATTGGCATAGAATATCAAGAGGCTTTCTAAATTTACAGAGAGCGTTGGTTATACAAAAGGAAAGAGATTTAAGGTAAGAAAATTTTGCTTCATGCTATTTTGGAACCTTTTCTCCAAGTAGGCCTAAACCCTCTGGTAAAACCCCATCTGTACTACCAGGTAGGTACAACAGACCCGCTACAACCAGTTTACACAGCTAGCTATGTAGCTGTCGAATTAGTACAGGAGAGCAGCGTCATACCAAATTACCAACCAACCACCTAAAGCCATTTTTTTAGTATTGCCTACAAACATGACTTACCTTTGAAATAAAATAAAAAACAAGGGATGCATCAAAATAACCCCTAGAACCTTCTCTGTCATCTGAGATAATCAGGGATTAGTTTGGTCAACTATTACAACATTGAGAAAAAATTGAGGGCCTCTAAATATTGCTTACCTTAGAAACAAAAAAAAATGTATCAAAATAGCCCTAGAACCCCCTCTTTCATCTGAGATAATCAAGGTTGATAACAAGTTCTTAGAATTCCAATTTTTCAGGACATTGGCATGTCAAGCAAGTACAAATGAGGCATCAACTTCAAATACCGACTTGCCATCTTCCAGTGAAGAGCAACGAGGAGCTAGTTCCTGTTCCCCCCCAGAAATCATCCAGATAAATCAAACAACAGACATATCACCCAATTTTTCTGGACATTCTCGATCAAGGGACACCACTGATGGAGAAGCTAAAACTAAGGCACAGTTAAAACACTTTGCTGATGAAGAATTCGAAAAAGAAGATTTAAGTAGAGGTGATAGTGATGAGTCTGATATTGACTGGGAGGACGTTGAAGGGACATTTGGGTCTTCTGATGATGAAAGGCAGACAACTTTGAAGAAGAGGAGAAAGCTCTTTACAGATTTAGTTCCTCTTTCGGTCAGTAATGATCTTACATCAGATCATCCAGAGTACAATCTGATCCATTTTCCTACCGATCCTTTCCTGCCCTTGGAAGATTCGGCTTCGGATGCAGCAGCTTATGAGACCCAAGATGACCAGCTAAATTTGGACAATCAACCATCTAATGAAAGCAACAATGCTGTTTGTGAACCTGATTCCTCAGACCATGTCATGTGTGTAATTGACGCTGTAGCAGCAAGGTCTGTGGGACAAGATAGAGAAAATAGACGTGAAGAAAATGGTGGAGGAGAAGGAAGGTCTATTGTTGACCTTACTCCAAAACGAGTTCGCTCAGAAAAAGATAAATTTGAAAGAGATGTTAAGAAGTATCCATTTCCTGACGAACCTGGCTGTAAATCTAACAAATGTACAAACTCATGTTTGAAGTTTTCCAGTGTAGAATTCAGGAAAATTTATGACACATGTTGGAGCAAAGAATATAAATCAAGACAAATGTGGCTCGCTTCTTTGCTGACATTCCTACCAGTTAAAAGAAGGACTATTGCCCCAGAAGCTGCGTGTAGAAAAAAAACTACAGTTAGGTACAGCCTTCCCAGAAATTCGAATGACGACCCCACACTTACCCCAAAAGTTGAAAACTTGCCAGTTTGCAAGTCTACATTCCTTGGTTGTCTAGGATTAGGCAAGAATGACAGAGTGATTTTTACAATCAAGTCAAAAATTGAAAGGGATGCTCTTGGGAATGAGCTCAAGGACGGAAGGGGCCATAAAGTGGCAGGGCCACCAAACAAAGTTGATCGAAGCCTTGTGATGCAGCACATTGAAAGCTTTCAGCCAGCAATTCCACACTATCGTCGAGCTCACGCTCCAAATGTTCGGTACCTTTCTCGTGATTTGAGCTACAAATCTATGGCAGAAGACTTTAATGAAAAATATCCAGCAAATAAAATCTGTGATGAGACATATAGGAAGATTCTTAATGGTATGAAAGTATCATTGTGCATGCCCCAAAGTGACAGCTGTGACATTTGCACACTATTAAAAGAGAAAGTAGGGGCTGCGAGAACTCCTGGTACAAATGGTGAGGCAACCGAGAAAGAGACTGAACTGTACAGAAAGCACAGAGATCTTGTTGAACAGGTTTCAAAAGCATTTTCTGAAGATAAGCAGAAATACGAAAAAGATTCAACTACCATGTTGTTCACCGTGGACCTACAAAAAGTGTTATTGCTTCCCATCATGCACAGCAGAAAGGAGGCCTTTTTTCTATCAAGACTCGTGTGTTTTAATGAGACGTTTGCCCCCGTTAAGGCCACCCAACAAAACCAGAACCTTTGCGTTGTTTGGAACGAATCTCGACAAGGACGTGATGCACCTGATATAGGTAGTGCCTTCCACAAGGTCTTAAAGATGAATAGGGATATCTTGCACTTCATTTTTTATACTGACAATTGCTGTGCCCAGAACAAAAATTGGACAATTTTTAGTGAATTTGTACTGATAGTCAACAGTGAAGGAGGACCTGAAACGATTCGTATCAAGTATCTAGTGAAAGGCCATACGCACATGGGGGCTGACTCCATACACGGATCGATTGAGTCTCGAATTCGAAAAAGGGATGTTCTTGACTTTGAGGATTTGTGCAACACCATAGAAAAAAGTAGAAAATTCACGAAAGCCGTGAAAATGGACATAGAAGACTTTTGCCAGTGGAAAAGCTTAAAAGCTCCTGGCATCGTCATGAAGAACTTGGGCGTGACCATTGATGAGTTCAGTGAGGTCTGTTTTAAGAAGGGAAAAACAGAACTGTTCTATAAAACTAGCCCTGAGGGTGAAGAAAAGAGTCTAAGTTTTGTGCCAAAAAAGCTGGTTAGTACAATCAAAGAGGCAAAGTATCCTTTGCCAGATCCGATTCTTGGCGCAAGGGGGGTAAAGCCAGAAAAGAAAAAGGCCATCTTGGAAAAACTTGTACCTTTTATGAATGAGAATCGCCGTACATTTTGGCGCACTATGCCTTCATCAACAGCTTCTGTCGATTTGCTGAAGCACGGCTGTGTTTCTTAGCTGCCTGCAGTATTTCAGTGATTTCTTTTTATTTTTTTTATTTTTTAACTTCTAATTATTTGAATAAAAAAATGACTTGTTGTACATGCTTCATACGTGGTTTTACCTTCGGTATACGTCATAGATACGGGGTTTTGGGCAGAGTAAAAGTGCGTTTTATGTTTTATACAGACTTTTACCTTTGGGACTTCATTCGAATTCGAGTCTCGAGTCAAAGGTAAAAGTACGTATATGTCATATACGCACTTTTACCTTTTGAGAGCGCCTCTTTATATGAGTAACGGTCCAATGGTAAAAGTACGTATATGTCATATACGCACTTTTACCTTTTGAGAGCGCCTCTTTATATGAGTAACGGTCCAATGGTAAAAGTACGTATCTACTGTTTCAGGCTTCGGGGCAGTAATAATAGAAAATTTTACTTAAAAATATGAAATCCCCATATTTGTTTACCTATTTAACTAATTTCCAGAATTAGCCAGTGTCCAGTTTCACCGTAAACCGTATTTGAAGCTCTCAAAAGTACTCAAACTTTGAGCCGTGATTTATCGAAATAATGAAAAGTGTAGATACGTACTTTTACCTTTGGAGGGCCGTAAAGTGGACAGACTATAGTGGAAAGACTAAAGTGGACAGAGAATAGTGGAAAGACTAAAGTGGACAGACTATATTGGAAAGACTATAGTGGAAAGACTTTAGTGGACGGATTTAAGTGGGGACTATAGTGGAAAGACTAAAGTGGAAAGACTAAAGTGGAGACTATAGTGGAAAGACTAAAGTGGAAAGACTAAAGTGGACAGAGTATAGTGGAAAGACTAAAGTGGAAAGACTGTAGTGGACAGAATAAAGTGGAGACTATAGTGGATAGACTTAAGTGGAAAGACTAAAGTGGACAGACTATAGTGGAAAGACTATAGTGGAAAGACTGTAGTGGACAGAATAAAATGGAGACTATAGTGGAAAGCCTAAAGTGGACAGAGAATAGTGGAAAGACTAAAGTTGACAGACGATAGTGGAAAGACTATAGTGGAAAGACTATAGTGGAAAGACTGTAGTGGACAGAATAAAGTGGAGACTATAGTGGAAAGACTAAAGTGGACAGAGAATAGTGGAAAGACAAAAGTGGACAGACTATAGTGGAAAGACTATAGTGGAAAAACTGTAGTGGACAGAATAAAGTGGAGACTATAGTGGAAAGACTAAGTGGACAGAGAATAGTGGAAAGACTAAAGTGGAAAGAATGTAGTGGACAGAATAAAGTGGAGACTATAGTGGAAAGACTAAAGTGTACAGACTAAAGTGGAAAGACTAAAGTGGAAAGACTAAAGTGGACAGACTATAGTGGAAAGACTATAGTGGAAAGACTGTAGTGGACAGAATAAAATGGAGACTATAGTGGAAAGCCTAAAGTGGACAGAGAATAGTGGAAAGACTAAAGTTAACAGACTATAGTGGAAAGACTATAGTGGAAAGACTGTAGTGGACAGAATAAAGTGGAGACTATAGTGGAAAGACTAAAGTGGACAGAGAATAGTGGAAAGACAAAAGTGGACAGACTATAGTGGAAAGACTATAGTGGAAAAACTGTAGTGGACAGAATAAAGTGGACAGAGAATAGTGGAAAGACTAAAGTGGAGACTATAGTGGAAAGACTAAAGTGGACAGACTGAAGTGGACAGACTATAGTGGAAATACTGTAGTGGACAGAATAAAGTGGAGAGTATAGTGGAAAGAATAAAGTGGACAGAGAATAGTGGAAAGAATATAGTGGAAAGACTAAAGTGGACAGACTAAAGTGGAAAGACTAAAGTGGAAAGTCTAAAGTGGACAGACTATAGTGGAAAGACTAAAGTGGACAGACTATAGTGGAAAGACTGTAGTGGACAGAATAATGTGGAGAGTATAGTGGAAAGAATAAAGTGGACAGAGAGTAGTGGAAAGACTATATTGGAAAGACTGTAGTGGGCAGAATAAAGTGGAGACTATAGTGGAAAGACTAAAGTGGACAGAGAATAGTGGAAAGACTAAAGTGGAAAGACTGTAGTGGACAGAATAAAGTGGAGACTATAGTGGATAGACTAAAGAGGAAAGACTATAGTGGACAGACTATAGTGGAAAGACTATAGTGGAAAGACTGTAGTGGACAGAATAAAATGGAGACTATAGTGGAAAGCCAAAAGTGGACAGAGAATAGTGGAAAGACTAAAGTTGACAGACTATAGTGGAAAGACTATAGTGGAAAGACTATAGTGGAAAGACTATAGTGGAAAGACTGTAGTGGACAGAATAAAGTGGAGACTATAGTGGAAAGACTAAAGTGGACAGAGAATAGTGGAAAGACTAAAGTGGAAAGAATGTAGTGGACAGAATAAAGTGGAGACTATAGTGGAAAGACTAAAGTGTACAGACTAAAGTGGAAAGACTAAAGTGGAAAGACTAAAGTGGACAGACTATAGTGGAAAGACTATATAGGAAAGACTGTAGTGGGCAGAATAAAGTGGAGACTATAGTGGAAAGACTAAAGTGGACAGAGAATAGTGGAAAGACTAAAGTGGAAAGACTGTAGTGGACAGAATAAAGTGGAGACTATAGTGGATAGACTAAAGAGGAAAGACTATAGTGGACAGACTATAGTGGAAAGACTATAGTGGAAAGACTGTAGTGGACAGAATAAAATGGAGACTATAGTGGAAAGCCAAAAGTGGACAGAGAATAGTGGAAAGACTAAAGTTGACAGACTATAGTGGAAAGACTATAGTTGAAAGACTATAGTGGAAAGACTGTAGTGGACAGAATAAAGTGGAGACTATAGTGGAAAGACTAAAGTGGACAGAGAATAGTGGAAAGACTAAAGTGGAAAGAATGTAGTGGACAGAATAAAGTGGAGACTATAGTGGAAAGACTAAAGTGTACAGACTAAAGTGGAAAGACTAAAGTGGAAAGACTAAAGTGGACAGACTATAGTGGAAAGACTATATTGGAAAGACTGTAGTGGGCAGAATAAAGTGGAGACTATAGTGGAAAGACTAAAGTGGACAGAGAATAGTGGAAAGACTAAAGTGGACAGACTGAAGTGGACAGACTATAGTGGAAATACTGTAGTGGACAGAATAAAGTGGAGAGTATAGTGGAAAGAATAAAGTGGAAAGAGAATAGTGGAAAGACTATAGTGGAAAGACTAAAGTGGACAGACTAAAGTGGAAAGACTAAAGTGGAAAGTCTAAAGTGGACAGACTATAGTGGAAAGACTAAAGTGGACAGACTATAGTGGAAAGACTGTAGTGGACAGAATAATGATATGATATGATATGATTTATTTGCTTAAAGCCCAAGGGCCATCGCATACAAAAACAAAAAAAACAAAAACACCAACAAATAAACAAATCTCTCCCCCCACAAATCCTAATTACAGAAACTCTTCCCTGTGGTTCCACCCTAACCGCAAAAACCTTCCAAGTTGTCTAACCCCAAAAACACTTTTATCCTTAAACTTTTCAACCAACCAACCTTCCTCAAAAATTCGCTCCCCAAATATTTCCACTCTTAAGTCATTCAACTCCACACATTCACACATAAAATGAAACAAATTTTCATCCATACAACCACACATTGGACAAAAGTAAAGACCACTCGACCGCCCCTTAACACTACCCATATAATTTCTACGAATTCCCAAAGGAAGGCTATCACTACGAGCGCATGCCATTAATTTTAACTCCTCAGAAGATAACCCTCCCTTGAAAAACATTTCTAATCCCCAACACTCTTTGGCCTTAGCGTAAAAGTACATCGACGGCTTCGAATCCTTTTCATGATGCCATTTCTGGATTTCCTGATCTTGTAGGATCCGCTGGACCACTTTACTTACCTCGCCTTGGGAGGCACCCGGACCCTGGCCGTCACGCCACTGGTCAGACAACCCGCATAGATCAAGGATATTTTTTATCTGGAGTGGCCATGAATCACCTGAAGGGTCTCTTAAAGCTTCTAAATACGCAGCTTTCAGAGGTCTTATTCTAGGTAAACTAATAATTTTTTCCCAAAATCTTACCATTTGGACTAGCCTACTACTACGTAATGAAAATAATCCTAGATCACCCTTTAGGACTAAATTACAACTCTTCTGTGATAACCCTAGCACTCTTTTGAAATATCTATTTTGTACCACTTCTAGCCTAGCCCCTGCATTAAAACCCCACAACTCTGCCCCATAATGCATAACCGATTTCACTTTCGTATTAAAAATTTCTTTATGGAACTTCATATCTTTAATATTTTTCAAATTACTACGCAGAATACCATTCACACATCTGTTACCCTTCACCAATACACTATCCACATGCTTACCAAACTTTCCATTCGATGTTAATTTAACCCCCAAATAAATAAATGATTCCTTAATCTCAATTTCTTTACCATCCAAACTTACCCTATCCCTAGTGTTAATTTTCCCCCCCTTACGAAAAACCATCGTTATTGTTTTATCAGCATTTAAAGTTAATTTTTTCAGTCTTAAATATTCATTCACAAATTCCAACAAAGACTGGAGATTTTCCTTTGTTTCCGCCACCAAAACTATATCGTCAGCAAATAACAACATACATAGCTCAACCACATCAACACAAATCATAGGTGCCATTTTAGCTCTTAAAAATACTGACAAATCATTAATATATAAAGAAAAAAGCTTTGGGGAAAGCGTGCATCCTTGCTTCAAACCAATTCTAGACACAAAACATTTCGACAATTTCCCAGCAACCCGCACAACCAACTTCACGCATCTATACATTTGGACTAACAAAAAAACAAAAGGGGATGGGAGGCCCATATCCAAAAGACACACCATAAGCAGTTCTCTGTCTACATTATCAAAAGCTCCCTTTACATCCAAAAAAGCAACAAATAGTTTTCCTCCTCTCCGACTAGTATACTTACGAGCTAATGCACTTAAAATAAAAATCTGATCAATCGTACTATAACCCTTCCTGAATCCCGCCTGAAGAGGGTCTAGTACCTCCTTTTTTTCTATCCAATCACTTAAACGAAAATCTAAAACTTTACAAAATATTTTACTAACCGCGTTCCCTAAATGAATAGCCCTATAATTATTATGAATGGACTTATCACCTTTCTTGAATATCGGGATAACTAAAGATTTGTTCCACAAATCCGGCCACTTACCTTTTTCAACAACACATGAGAAAATAACAGCCAGCACGCTTATTAAATACACTCTACCCCACTTCCAAACCATCGTAGGGATTCCATCCACCCCTGGCGCTGACCGTCCTTTCATATTCTTCATAGCCTTCCAAACTTCAGACTCGGTAACTGGAGCTATCAAACCAATATCCACCTCTTGTAAAGGGTAACTAACACTATTTTCTAAACTAGCCTCCAATTCTTCCGAAAAAATCGCGTCCTTACGGTCTGTCCCCTCTTTTTCCATATAATAATCCGGCCACGTACTAGCTTCCGGGATCGAATCGTTTTTAAAATTTGATAGTGAACATTTAATCTCATTCCAAAAAGCCGCACCCCTTTTTTTAACATACGATTCCATAATTCTTCTATTTTTCAGAATTTCCCACTCTTGTTTCTTCTTTTTAATTAATTTTTTATATTCTTTCCTAGCCTTACGATACTGTATTAAATGCTCCTTCTGATTTATCTCTCGGCTTGTCCTTACCGCTTCTAGACATAGACTCACCTCCTTCCTCTTATTGTCGCAATCCCTATCAAAAAAATCTTTACCGTCCCGCTGACCTTGCTTACCACATGCAGATTCCTTACCAATAGGGATTACCTTATTATATACAAGTTCAACTAACAGCGTAACTGCTTGTTCTGCATCACCCTCTTCCGCTGTTCTTACACAATTTTCTAACTTCTGCTCTACGTCTGGGATTCCTAGGCACTGGCTCAACCTTGACTCCAAATTATTAACCGAACCTAAACGTAGAGGTTTCCTTACATCCTCTGCTGTAGGCCTACTGTTAACAGGCCTAACAAAATGACCATTTTCTCTCTGTTCATCCGTCCCTCGTTCTCCAACAAACCAAACTCCAATTGGCACGTGGTCAGATCCCACCACATCCAAAATTCTGAGATCTCTACACAAAGGCCAAAGATGCTTATCAACTAAAACATAATCAATTACGCTCGGCCTAGCCCCTGAAAAACAAGTAAACCCTCCCGATTCCTCCCCTAACCTCCCGTTCAAAATAACTAAATTTTCATACCCACAAAACTCTAATAGGTTCAACCCCCACTTATTTTTCTTACGCTCGTGGTCTTTACTTCTCCTTCTTCCAACATTCACTCGATCATCAAACACTTCAACATCCATACTGGCTATCCTTGGAAGGTTTTCCGGATTCTCTCCTACCACAAACTCCTCAAGATTACTAATATAAGCGTTGAAGTCTCCTAAAAAAATGAAAGAAACATTAGGATACTTCACACTCAAATTAACCTTTTCATTTATAAGGATCTCCCAAACATCTTCCTTTGAATAAACACTTGTTTGTGGTGGGATATACACACTACAAATTACAATACATAATTTTCCTATCCGAACTCTTACCCAAACAATATTTTCTGACTTACTAGAAATCCTATAACACTCATCAAACACCATTTTCCGGATAAATAAACAAACTCCCCCGTATACTCTGCCGTTTCTAGACTTATTTCGCTCAACTGCAAACACCTCATAATTCTCATATGTTAGAGTCCTCGACGGCTCGCACCATGTTTCTACTAAACTGATAATATCCCACTGGCCTACTTTACACAAACACTCCAGTTTTTCTCGTTTCAGTCCTTGGACGTTCCAATGTACCGCCTTCAGAATTTTACGCGATTGGCCCTCGTAATCCTATCCATCCATACCTAATTCGAAAAATTCGTCTCTACTCATTTCGCTTTCACCTAGGTTACCACCTCCCGGGGCAAAGTCACCAGGATTTCCAGCTTCGAAATTGCCCGAGTCCGCGTAGTCCGTCATGACTAATCTCCGGGGAAGTCCACCCCTAGTGCCTCTTCCAGTGCGGTAACTCCTTGCATGACCCGATGCCCGGCCGCCGCTCCGGCGGGAAAAATTCAAACTCGGCTGGGCATAGACATCATTTGGGCTGATTATTTCGTCACTGTTTCGCTTTGCCGGCCTAGCCGAGGGTTCCTGCACAACCCTGCTCGGCCCGGCTTGGACGGGGGTTTCAGTAATATCCGATTCAGTAACTAGCGATTGAACCTCAACTCCCGTCCCACTATTTTGAGTCGCCGCCGTCGGCGCAGTTGCCATTGGCCGAGACGAATTGTCAAGCGGCCTTCCCATCTCGGATGAATTCCGATTTTCAACTCTCACTATCTTGTCGTGATTTTGGTCATACACGAACACTTGATTTCCGATACGAAGTTGCGCCCCTCTTAACGTGACGTCATTTCGACCAGTTGCTCTCGCGCGCTCAAGCATTGGCTTCAGTTTATTTCGTGCGAATTTTTCTTGCTCAGTATAATCAGGTGATGCCATGAGAGAAAATCGGCGAAGTAATGGGTTTGCTTTTAGTAGAACATTCCTTGGTTCCATGGTGGAAAATTTGATCAAGATGGGGCGGACGCTTTGCGCTGATCTCAATCTGAATACATCTTTGATGTCCCAATTCGTGAGATTGCAATAAGGTATAACCTCGTTTAAACATGAAATGATGTCATCGCGCAATGACCTTCCCTGGCTCATCGGCTTGAAATTATACAGAACTATGTTGTACCGCTTTGCTTCAGACTCTAAACGTTCTACTCGGGACCTAGACTCTACAGCCTCCCGCCGTAACTCGATGATTTCTTCTTGCAAAGCCTTCGTATTAGCCTCTGTACTTGAGACGCTGGCATTAATTTTCGAAGACAACGCTGCAACATCTTCCTTGATCGCGTCTAAGCCTGCCAGACTATTCTTCACCTCCCGGATTTCTGCCAAGATTTTGTCGGCAGACGGCTGATCCATATTGAAAGCAAAATTTAAAAAACAGCTTTTACCTTGCTTGCTCCCCACAATATGCTCCGGGAGTGAGAGTTTGTTACGTGTTGTCCCGCTTTTGCCCGGGACCTAGCTTAATAAATCCGTTATGAATGAACGCAAACGCCCAGGCGCCAAGTATCCAAGCATTCAGAGATCAAACAAGTTCACTTGGCGAGCGCTACTGGCTGACTGGCTGAAAGAATAAAGTGGACAGAGAATAGTGGAAAGACTAAAGTGGACAGACTATAGTGGAGAGACTATAGTGGACAGAATAAAGTGGAGACTATAGTGGAAAGACTAAAGTGGAAAGACTAAAGTGGACAGACGATAGTGGAAAGACTATAGTGGAAAGACTGTAGTGGACAGAATAAAGTGGAGACTATAGTGGAAAGACTAAAGTGGACAGACTGAAGTGGACAGACTATAGTGGAAATACTGTAGTGGACAGAATAAAGTGGAGAGTATAGTGGAAAGAATAAAGTGGACAGAGAATAGTGGAAAGACTAAAGTGGACAGACTATAGTGGAAAGACTATAGTGGAGAGACTGTAGTGGACAGAATAAAGTGGAGACTATAGTGGAAAGACTAAAGTGGACAGAGAATAGTGGAAAGACTAAAGTGGACAGACTATAGTGGAAAGACTAAAGTGGACAGACTATAGTGGAAAGACTAAAGTGGAAAGACTAAAGTGGAAAGTCTAAAGTGGAAAGACTAAAGTGGACAGACTATAGTGGAAAGACTGTAGTGGACAGAATAAAGTGGAGAGTATAGTGGAAAGAATAAAGTGGACAGAGAATAGTGGAAAGACTAAAGTGGACAGACTATAGTGGAAAGAATATAGTGGAGAGACTATAGTGGACAGAATAAAGTGGAGACTATAGTGGAAAGACTAAAGTGGAAAGACTAAAGTGGACAGAGAATAGTGGAAAGACTAAAGTGGACGGAATAAAGAGGAAAGACTATAGTGGAAAGACTGTAGTGGACAGAATAAAGTGTCGACTATAGTGGAAAGACTAAAGTGGACAGAGAATAGTGGAAAGACTAAAGTGGACAGACTATAGTGGAAAGACTAAAGTGGACAGAGAATAGTGGAAAGACTAAAGTGGACAGACTATATTGGAAAGACTATAGTGGAAAGACTTTAGTGGACGGATTTAAGTGGAGACTATAGTGGAAAGACTAAAGTGGAAAGACTAAAGTGGAGACTATAGTGGAAAGACTAAAGTGGAAAGACTAAAGTGGACAGAGTATAGTGGAAAGACTAAAGTGGAAAGACTGTAGTGGACAGAATAAAGTGGAGACTATAGTGGATAGACTAAAGTGGAAAGACTAAAGTGGACAGACTATAGTGGAAAGACTATAGTGGAAAGACTGTAGTGGACAGAATAAAATGGAGACTATAGTGGAAAGCCTAAAGTGGACAGAGAATAGTGGAAAGACTAAAGTTGACAGACTATAGTGGAAAGACTATAGTGGAAAGACTATAGTGGAAAGACTGTAGTGGACAGAATAAAGTGGAGACTATAGTGGAAAGACTAAAGTGGACAGAGAATAGTAGAAAGACTAAAGTGGACAGACTATAGTGGAAAGACTATAGTGAAAAATCTGTAGTGGACAGAATAAAGTGGAGACTATAGTGGAAAGACTAAAGTGGACAGAGAATAGTGGAAAGACTAAAGTGGACAGACTAAAGTGGAAAGACTATAGTGGAAAGACTGTAGTGGACAGACTAAAGTGGAGACTATAGTGGAAAGACTAAAGTGGAAAGACTAAAGTGGACAGACTATAGTGGAAAGACTGAAGTTGACAGACTATAGTGGAAAGACTATAGTGGAGAGACTGTAGTGGACAGAGTAAAAAGGAGACTATAGTGGAAAGACTAAAGTGGAAAGACTAAAGTGGACAGACTATAGTGGAAAGACTGTAGTGGAAAGACTAAAGTGGACAGACTAAAGTGGAAAGACTAAAGTGGAAAGACTATAGTGGAAAGACTAAAGTGGACAGACTAAAGTGGAAAGACTAAAGTGGAAAGACTAAAGTGGACAGACTATAGTGGAAAGACTATAGTGGAAAGACTGTAGTGGGCAGAATAAAGTGGAGACTATAGTGGAAAGACTAAAGTGGACAGAGAATAGTGGAAAGACTAAAGTGGACAGACTATAGTGGAAAGACTAAAGTGGACAGAATAAAGTCGAGACTATATTGGAAAGACTAAAGTGGACAGAGAATAGTGGAAAGACTAAAGTGGACAGACTATAGTGGAAAGACTAAAGTGGACAGACTATAGTGGAAAGACTATATTGGAAAGACTGTAGTGGGCAGAATAAAGTGAAGACTATAGTGGAAAGACTAAAGTGGACAGAGAATAGTGGAAAGACTAAAGTGGACAGACTATAGTGGAAAGACTAAAGTGGACAGAATAAAGTCGAGACTATATTGGAAAGACTAAAGTGGACAGAGAATAGTGGAAAGACTAAAGTGGACAGACTATAGTGGAAAGACTAAAGTGGACAGACTATAGTGGAAAGACTATAGTGGAGAGACTGTAGTGGACAGAATAAAGTGGAGACTATAGTGGAAAGACTAAAATGGAAAGACTAAAGTGGACAGACTATAGTGGAAAGACTATAGTGGAAAGACTGTAGTGGACAGAATAAAGTGGAGACTATAGTGGAAAGACTAAAGTGGACAGAGAATAGTGGAAAGACTAAAGTTGACAGACTATAGTGGAAAGACTATAGTGGAAAGACTGTAGTGGACAGAATAAAGTGGAGACTATAGTGGAAAGATTAAAGTGGAAAGACTAAAGTGGACAGACTATAGTGGAAAGACTGTAGTGGAAAGACTAAAGTGGACAGACTAAAGTGGAAAGACTAAAGTGGAAAGACTATAGTGGAAAGACTAAAGTGGACAGACTAAAGTGGAAAGACTAAAGTGGAAAGACTAAAGTGGACAGACTATAGTGGAAAGACTATAGTGGAAAGACTGTAGTGGGCAGAATAAAGTGGAGACTATAGTGGAAAGACTAAAGTGGACAGAGAATAGTGGAAAGACTAAAGTGGACAGACTATAGTGGAAAGACTAAAGTGGAAAGACTAAAGTGGAAAGACTAAAGTGGACAGACTATAGTGGAAAGACTGTAGTGGACAGAATAAAGTGGAGAGTATAGTGGAAAGAATAAAGTGGACAGAGAATAGTGGAAAGACTAAAGTGGACAGACTATAGTGGAAAGACTATATTGGAAAGACTGTAGTGGGCAGAATAAAGTGAAGACTATAGTGGAAAGACTAAAGTGGACAGAGAATAGTGGAAAGACTAAAGTGGACAGACTGTAGTGGAAAGACTAAAGTGGACAGACTAAAGTGGAAAGACTATAGTGGAAAGACTGTAGTGGACAGAATAAAGTGGAGACTATAGTGGAAAGACTAAAGTGGACAGAGAATACTGGAAAGACTAAAGTGGACAGACTATAGTGGAAAGACTAAAGTGGAAAGACTAAAGTGGACAGACTATAGTGGCATGACTGTAGTGGACAGAATAAAGTGGAAAGACTATAGTGGAAAGATTGTAGTGGACAGAATAAAGTGGAGACTATATTGGAAAGACTAAATTGGACAGAGAATAGTGGAAAGACTAAAGTGGACAGACTATAGTGGAAAGACTAAAGTGGACAGAATAAAGTCGAGACTATATTGGAAAGACTAAAGTGGACAGAGAATAGTGGAAAGACTAAAGTGGACAGACTATAGTGGAAAGACTAAAGTGGACAGACTATAGTGGAAAGACTATAGTGGAGAGACTGTAGTGGACAGAATAAAGTGGAGACTATAGTGGAAAGACTAAAATGGAAAGACTAAAGTGGACAGACTATAGTGGAAAGACTATAGTGGAAAGACTGTAGTGGACAGAATAAAGTGGAGACTATAGTGGAAAGACTAAAGTGGACAGAGAATAGTGGAAAGACTAAAGTTGACAGACTATAGTGGAAAGACTATAGTGGAAAGACTGTAGTGGACAGAATAAAGTGGAGACTATAGTGGAAAGATTAAAGTGGAAAGACTAAAGTGGACAGACTATAGTGGAAAGACTGTAGTGGAAAGACTAAAGTGGACAGACTAAAGTGGAAAGACTAAAGTGGAAAGACTATAGTGGAAAGACTAAAGTGGACAGACTAAAGTGGAAAGACTAAAGTGGAAAGACTAAAGTGGACAGACTATAGTGGAAAGACTATAGTGGAAAGACTGTAGTGGGCAGAATAAAGTGGAGACTATAGTGGAAAGACTAAAGTGGACAGAGAATAGTGGAAAGACTAAAGTGGACAGACTATAGTGGAAAGACTAAAGTGGAAAGACTAAAGTGGAAAGACTAAAGTGGACAGACTATAGTGGAAAGACTGTAGTGGACAGAATAAAGTGGAGAGTATAGTGGAAAGAATAAAGTGGACAGAGAATAGTGGAAAGACTAAAGTGGACAGACTATAGTGGAAAGACTATATTGGAAAGACTGTAGTGGGCAGAATAAAGTGAAGACTATAGTGGAAAGACTAAAGTGGACAGAGAATAGTGGAAAGACTAAAGTGGACAGACTGTAGTGGAAAGACTAAAGTGGACAGACTAAAGTGGAAAGACTATAGTGGAAAGACTGTAGTGGACAGAATAAAGTGGAGACTATAGTGGAAAGACTAAAGTGGACAGAGAATACTGGAAAGACTAAAGTGGACAGACTATAGTGGAAAGACTATAGTGGAAAGACTGTAGGGGACAGAATAAAGTGGAGACTATAGTGGAAAGACTAAAGTGGAAAGACTAAAGTGGACAGACTATAGTGGAAAGACTGTAGTGGACAGAATAAAGTGTAGACTATAGTGGACAGAGAATAGTGGAAAGAATAAAGTGGACAGACTATAGTGGAAAGACTGAAGTGGAAAGACTAAGTGGACAGACTAAAGTGGAAAGACTATAGTGGAAAGACTAAAGTGGACAGACTATAGTGGAAAGACTAAAGTGGACAGACTGAAGTGGAAAGATTATAGTGGACAGACTAAAGTGCACAGACTATAGTGGAAGTACTGTAGTGGACAGAATAAAGTGGAGAGTATAGTGGAAAGAATAAAGTGGACAGAGAATAGTGGAAAGACTAAAGTGGACAGACTATAGTGGAAAGACTATAGTGGAGAGACTGTAGTGGACAGAATAAAGTGGAGACTATAGTGGAAAGACTAAAGTGGAAAGACTAAAGTGGACAGACTATAGTGGAAAGACTGTAGTGGAAAGACTAAAGTGGACAGACTAAAGTGGAAAGACTAAAGTGGAAAGACTATAGTGGAAAGACTAAAGTGGACAGACTAAAGTGGAAAGACTAAAGTGGAAAGACTAAAGTGGACAGACTATAGTGGAAAGACTATAGTGGAAAGACTGTAGTGGGCAGAATAAAGTGGAGACTATAGTGGAAAGACTAAAGTGGACAGATAATAGTGGAAAGACTAAAGTGGACAGACTATAGTGGAAACACTAAAGTGGAAAGACTAAAGTGGAAAGACTAAAGTGGACAGACTATAGTGGAAAGACTGTAGTGGACAGAATAAAGTGGAGAGTATAGTGGAAAGAATAAAGTGGACAGAGAATAGTGGAAAGACTAAAGTGGACAGACTATAGTGGAAAGACTATATTGGAAAGACTGTAGTGGGCAGAATAAAGTGAAGACTATAGTGGAAAGACTAAAGTGGACAGAGAATAGTGGAAAGACTAAAGTGGACAGACTGTAGTGGAAAGACTAAAGTGGACAGACTAAAGTGGAAAGACTATAGTGGAAAGACTGTAGTGGACAGAATAAAGTGGAGACTATAGTGGAAAGACTAAAGTGGACAGAGAATACTGGAAAGACTAAAGTGGACAGACTATAGTGGAAAGACTATAGTGGAAAGACTGTAGGGGACAGAATAAAGTGGAGACTATAGTGGAAAGACTAAAGTGGAAAGACTAAAGTGGACAGACTATAGTGGAAAGACTGTAGTGGACAGAATAAAGTGTAGACTATAGTGGACAGAGAATAGTGGAAAGAATAAAGTGGACAGACTATAGTGGAAAGACTGAAGTGGAAAGACTAAATGGACAGACTAAAGTGGAAAGACTATAGTGGAAAGACTAAAG
This sequence comes from Branchinecta sandiegonensis, assembly GCA_030848855.1. Taxonomy (NCBI): domain Eukaryota; kingdom Metazoa; phylum Arthropoda; class Branchiopoda; order Anostraca; family Branchinectidae; genus Branchinecta; species Branchinecta sandiegonensis. Next base: position 52,656 of record JAUPMV010000095.1, read on the forward strand.
TGGACAGACTATAGTGGAAAGACTAAAGTGGACAGACTGAAGTGGAAAGATTATAGTGGACAGACTAAAGTGCACAGACTATAGTGGAAGTACTGTAGTGGACAGAATAAAGTGGAGAGTATAGTGGAAAGAATAAAGTGGACAGAGAATAGTGGAAAGACTAAAGTGGACAGACTATAGTGGAAAGACTATAGTGGAGAGACTGTAGTGGACAGAATAAAGTGGAGACTATAGTGGAAAGACTAAAGTGGAAAGACTAAAGTGGACAGACTATAGTGGAAAGACTATAGTGGAAAGACTGTAGTGGACAGAATAAAGTGGAGACTATAGTGGAAAGACTAAAGTGGACAGAGAATAGTGGAAAGACTAAAGTGGACAGACTTTAGTGGAAAGACTATAGTGGAAAGACTGTAGTGGACAGAATAAAGTGGAGACTATAGTGGAAAGACTAAAGTGGAAAGACTATAGTGGAAAGACTGAAGTGGAAAGACTAAGTGGACAGACTAAAGTGGAAAGACTATAGTGGAAAGACTAAAGTGGACAGACTATAGTGGAAAGACTAAAGTGGACAGACTGAAGTGGAAAGACTATAGTGGAAAGACTAAAGTGGAAAGAATGTAGTGGACAGAATAAAGTGGAGAGTATAGTGGAAAGAATAAAGTGGACAGAGAATAGTGGAAAGACTAAAGTGGACAGACTATAGTGGAAAGACTGAAGTGGAAAGACTAAAGTGGACAGACTATAGTGGAAAGACTGAAGTGGACAGACTATAGTGGAAAGACTATAGTGGAGAGACTGTAGTGGACAGAATAAAGTCGAGACTATAGTGGAAAGACTAAAGTGGAAAGACTAAAGTGGACAGACTATAGTGGAAATACTGTAGTGGAAAGACTAAAGTGGACAGACTAAAGTGGAAAGACTAAAGTTGAAAGACTATAGTGGAAAGACTAAAGTGGACAGACTAAAGTGGAAAGACTAAAGTGGAAAGACTAAAGTGGACAGACTATAGTGGAAAGACTAAAGTGGACAGACTATAGTTGAAAGACTCTAGAGGACAGAATAAAGTGGAGAGTATAGTGGAAAGAATAAAGTGGACAGAGAATAGTGGAAAGACTAAAGTGGAGACTATAGTGGAAAGACTAAAGTGGACAGACTATAGTGGAAAGACTGAAGTGGACAGACTATAGTGGAAAGACTATAGTGGAGAGACTAAAGTGGACAGACTATAGTGGAAAGACTAAAGTGGACAGACTGAAGTGGAAAGACTATAGTGGAAAGACTAAAGTGGAAAGAATGTAGTGGACAGAATAAAGTGGAGAGTATAGTGGAAAGAATAAAGTGGACAGAGAATAGTGGAAAGACTAAAGTGGACAGACTATAGTGGAAAGACTGAAGTGGAAAGACTAAAGTGGACAGACTATAGTGGAAAGACTGAAGTGGACAGACTATAGTGGAAAGACTATAGTGGAGAGACTGTAGTGGACAGAATAAAGTGTAGACTATAGTGGACAGAGAATAGTGGAAAGAATAAAGTGGACAGACTATAGTGGAAAGACTGAAGTGGAAAGACTAAGTGGACAGACTAAAGTGGAAAGACTATAGTGGAAAGACTAAAGTGGACAGACTATAGTGGAAAGACTAAAGTGGACAGACTGAAGTGGAAAGACTATAGTGGAAAGACTAAAGTGGAAAGAATGTAGTGGACAGAATAAAGTGGAGAGTATAGTGGAAAGAATAAAGTGGACAGAGAATAGTGGAAAGACTAAAGTGGACAGACTATAGTGGAAAGACTGAAGTGGAAAGACTAAAGTGGACAGACTATAGTGGAAAGACTGAAGTGGACAGACTATAGTGGAAAGACTATAGTGGAGAGACTGTAGTGGACAGAATAAAGTGGAGACTATAGTGGAAAGACTAAAGTGGAAAGACTAAAGTGGACAGACTATAGTGGAAATACTGTAGTGGAAAGACTAAAGTGGACAGACTAAAGTGGAAAGACTAAAGTGGAAAGACTATATTGGAAAGACTGTAGTGGGCAGAATAAAGTGAAGACTATAGTGGAAAGACTATAGTGGAGAGACTGTAGTGGACAGAATAAAGTGGAGACTATAGTGGAAAGACTGTAGTGGACAGAATAAAGTGGAGAGTATAGTGGAAAGAATAAAGTGGACAGAGAATAGTGGAAAGACTAAAGTGGACAGACTATAGTGGAAAGACTATATTGGAAAGACTGTAGTGGGCAGAATAAAGTGAAGACTATAGTGGAAAGACTAAAGTGGACAGAGAATAGTGGAAAGACTAAAGTGGACAGACTGTAGTGGAAAGACTAAAGTGGACAGACTAAAGTGGAAAGACTATAGTGGAAAGACTGTAGTGGACAGAATAAAGTGGAGACTATAGTGGAAAGACTAAAGTGGACAGAGAATACTGGAAAGACTAAAGTGGACAGACTATAGTGGAAAGACTATAGTGGAAAGACTGTAGGGGACAGAATAAAGTGGAGACTATAGTGGAAAGACTAAAGTGGAAAGACTAAAGTGGACAGACTATAGTGGAAAGACTGTAGTGGACAGAATAAAGTGTAGACTATAGTGGACAGAGAATAGTGGAAAGAATCAAGTGGACAGACTATAGTGGAAAGACTGAAGTGGAAAGACTAAGTGGACAGACTAAAGTGGAAAGACTATAGTGGAAAGACTAAAGTGGACAGACTATAGTGGAAAGACTAAAGTGGACAGACTGAAGTGGAAAGATTATAGTGGACAGACTAAAGTGCACAGACTATAGTGGAAATACTGTAGTGGACAGAATAAAGTGGAGAGTATAGTGGAAAGAATAAAGTGGACAGAGAATAGTGGAAAGACTAAAGTGGACAGACTATAGTGGAAAGACTATAGTGGAGAGACTGTAGTGGACAGAATAAAGTGGATACTATAGTGGAAAGACTAAAGTGGAAAGACTAAAGTGGACAGACTATAGTGGAAAGACTATAGTGGAAAGACTGTAGTGGACAGAATAAAGTGGAGACTATAGTGGAAAGACTAAAGTGGACAGAGAATAGTGGAAAGACTAAAGTGGACAGACTATAGTGGAAAGACTATAGTGGAAAGACTGTAGTGGACAGAATAAAGTGGAGACTATAGTGGAAAGACTAAAGTGGAAAGACTATAGTGGAAAGACTGAAGTGGAAAGACTAAGTGGACAGACTAAAGTGGAAAGACTATAGTGGAAAGACTAAAGTGGACAGACTATAGTGGAAAGACTAAAGTGGACAGACTGAAGTGGAAAGACTATAGTGGAAAGACTAAAGTGGAAAGAATGTAGTGGACAGAATAAAGTGGAGAGTATAGTGGAAAGAATAAAGTGGACAGAGAATAGTGGAAAGACTAAAGTGGACAGACTATAGTGGAAAGACTGAAGTGAAAAGACTAAAGTGGACAGACTATAGTGGAAAGACTGAAGTGGACAGACTATAGTGGAAAGACTATAGTGGAGAGACTGTAGTGGACAGAATAAAGTGGAGACTATAGTGGAAAGACTAAAGTGGAAAGACTAAAGTGGACAGACTATAGTGGAAATACTGTAGTGGAAAGACTAAAGTGGACAGACTAAAGTGGAAAGACTAAAGTGGAAAGACTATAGTGGAAAGACTAAAGTGGACAGACTAAAGTGGAAAGACTAGAGTGGAAAGACTAAAGTGGACAGACTATAGTGGAAAGACTAAAGTGGACAGACTATAGTGGAAAGACTCTAGAGGACAGAATAAAGTGGAGAGTATAGTGGAAAGAATAAAGTGGACAGAGAATAGTGGAAAGACTAAAGTGGAGACTATAGTGGAAAGACTAAAGTGGACAGACTATAGTGGAAAGACTGAAGTGGACAGACTATAGTGGAAAGACTATAGTGGAGAGACTAAAGTGGACAGACTATAGTGGAAAGACTAAAGTGGACAGACTGAAGTGGAAAGACTATAGTGGAAAGACTAAAGTGGAAAGAATGTAGTGGACAGAATAAAGTGGAGAGTATAGTGGAAAGAATAAAGTGGACAGAGAATAGTGGAAAGACTAAAGTGGACAGACTATAGTGGAAAGACTGAAGTGGAAAGACTAAAGTGGACAGACTATATGGAAAGACTGAAGTGGACAGACTATAGTGGAAAGACTATAGTGGAGAGACTGTAGTGGACAGAATAAAGTGTAGACTATAGTGGACAGAGAATAGTGGAAAGAATAAAGTGGACAGACTATAGTGGAAAGACTGAAGTGGAAAGACTAAGCGGACGGACTAAAGTGGAAAGACTATAGTGGAAAGACTAAAGTGGACAGACTATAGTGGAAAGACTAAAGTGGAAAGACTAAAGTGGACAGACTATAGTGGAAATACTGTAGTGGAAAGACTAAAGTGGACAGACTAAAGTGGAAAGACTAAAGTGGAAAGACTATAGTGGAAAGACTAAAGTGGACAGACTAAAGTGGAAAGACTAAAGTGGAAAGACTAAAGTGGACAGACTATAGTGGAAAGACTAAAGTGGACAGACTATAGTGGAAAGACTCTAGTGGACAGAATAAAGTGGAGAGTATAGTGGAAAGAATAAAGTGGACAGAGAATAGTGGAAAGACTAAAGTGGAGACTATAGTGGAAAGACTAAAGTGGACAGACTATAGTGGAAAGACTGAAGTGGACAGACTATAGTGGAAAGACTATAGTGGAGAGACTGTAGTGGACAGAATAAAGTGGAGACTATAGTGGAAAGACTAAAGTGGAAAGACTAAAGTGGACAGACTATAGTGGAAATACTGTAGTGGAAAGACTAAAGTGGACAGACTAAAGTGGAAAGACTAAAGTGGAAAGACTATAGTGGAAAGACTAAAGCGGACAGACTAAAGTGGAAAGACTAAAGTGGAAAGACTAAAGTGGACAGACTATAGTGGAAAGACTAAGGTGGACAGACTATAGTGGAAAGACTGTAGTGGACAGAATAAAGTGGAGAGTATAGTGGAAAGAATAAAGTGGACAGAGAATAGTGGAAAGACTAAAGTGGACAGACTATAGTGGAAAAACTATAGTGGAGAGACTATAGTGGACAGAATAAAGTGGAGACTATAGTGGAAAGACTAAAGTGGAAAGACTAAAGTGGACAGATTATAGTGGAAAGACTATAGTGGAAAGATTGTAGTGGACAGAATAAAGTGGAGACTATAGTGGAAAGACTAAAGTGGACAGAGAATAGTGGAAAGACTAAAATGGACAGACTATAGTGGAAAGACTAAAGTGGACAGACTGAAGTGGACAGACTATAGTGGAAATACTGTAGTGGACAGAATAAAGTGGAGAGTATAGTGGAAAGAATAAAGTGGACAGAGAATAGTGGAAAGACTAAAGTGGACAGACTAAAGTGGACAGACTATAGTGGAAAGACTGTAGTGGACAGAATAAAGTGTAGAATATAGTGGACAGAGAATAGTGGAAAGAATAAAGTGGACAGACTATAGTGGAAAGACTGAAGTGGAAAGACTAAGTGGACAGACTAAAGTGGAAAGACTATAGTGGAAAGACTAAAGTGGACAGACTATAGTGGAAAGACTAAAGTGGACAGACTGAAGTGGAAAGACTATAGTGGAAAGACTAAAGTGGAAAGAATGTAGTGGACAGAATAAAGTGGAGAGTATAGTGGAAAGAATAAAGTGGACAGAGAATAGTGGAAAGACTAAAGTGGACAGACTATAGTGGAAAGACTGAAGTGGAAAGACTAAAGTGGACAGACTATAGTGGAAAGACTGAAGTGGACAGACTATAGTGGAGAGACTATAGTGGAGAGACTGTAGTGGACAGAATAAAGTGGAGACTATAGTGGAAAGACTAAAGTAGAAAGACTAAAGTGGACAGACTATAGTGGAAATACTGTAGTGGAAAGACTAAAGTGGACAGACTAAAGTGGAAAGACTAAAGTGGAAAGACTATAGTGGAAAGACTAAAGTGGACAGACTAAAGTGGAAAGACTAAAGTGGAAAGACTAAAGTGGACAGACTATAGTGGAAAGACTAAAGTGGACAGACCATAGTGGAAAGACTGTAGTGGACAGAATAAAGTGGAGAGTATAGTGGAAAGAATAAAGTGGACAGAGAATAGTGGAAAGACTAAAGTGGAGACTATAGTGGAAAGACTAAAGTGGACAGACTATAGTGGAAAGACTGAAGTGGACAGACTATAGTGGAAAGACTATAGTGGAGAGACTGTAGTGGACAGAATAAAGTGGAGATTATAGTGGAAAGACTAGAGTGGAAAGACTAAAGTGGACAGACTATAGTGGAAATACAGTAGTGGAAAGACTAAAGTGGACAGACTAAAGTGGAAAGACTAAAGTGGAAAGACTATAGTGGAAAGACTAAAGTGGACAGACTAAAGTGGAAAGACTAAAGTGGAAAGACTAAAGTGGACAGACTATAGTGGAAAGACTAAAGTGGACAGACTATAGTGGAAAGACTGTAGTGGACAGAATAAAGTGGAGAGTATAGTGGAAAGAATAAAGTGGACAGAGAATAGTGGAAAGACTAAAGTGGACAGACTATAGTGGAAAAACTATAGTGGAGAGACTATAGTGGACAGAATAAAGTGGAGACTATAGTGGAAAGACTAAAGTGGAGTCACTTTATTCTGTCCACTACAGTCTTTCCACTATAGTCTGTCCACTTTAGTCTTTCCACTATTCTCTGTCCACTTTAGTCTTTCCACTATAGTCTCCACTTTATTCTGTCCACTACAGTCTTTCCACTATAGTCTTTCCACTATAGTCTGTCCACTTTAGTCTTTCCACTTTAGTCTTTCCACTATAGTCTCCATTTTATTCTGTCCACTACAGTCTCTCCACTATAGTCTTTCCACTATAGTCTGTCCACTTTAGTCTTTCCACTATTCTCTGTCCAGTTTATTCTTTCCACTATACTCTCCACTTTATTCTGTGCTACAGTATTTCCACTATAGTCTGTCCACTTTAGTCTGTCCACTTTAGTCTTTCCACTATAGTCTGTCCACTTTAGTCTTTCCACTATTCTCTGTCCACTTTAGTCTTTCCAATATAGTCTCCACTTTCTTCTGTCCACTACAGTCTTTCCACTATAGTCTTTCCACTTTATTCTGTCCACTACAGTCATTCCACTATAGTCTGTCCACTTTAGTCTTTCCACTTTAGTCTTTCCACTTTAGTCTGTCCACTTTAGTCTTTCCACTACAGTCTGTCCACTTTAGTCTTTCCACTATTCTCTGTCCACTTTAGTCTTTCCACTATAGTCTCCACTTTATTCTGCCCACTACAGTCTTTCCAATATAGTCTTTCCACTATAGTCTGTCCACTTTAGTCTTTCCACTATTCTCTGTCCACTTTATTCTTTCCACTATACTCTCCACTTTATTCTGTCCACTACAGTCTTTCCACTATAGTCTGTCCACTTTAGTCTTTCCACTTTAGTCTTTCCACTTTAGTCTTTCCACTTTAGTCTTTCCACTATAGTCTGTCCACTTTAGTCTTTCCACTATTCTCTGTCCACTTTAGTCTTTCCACTATAGTCTCCACTTTATTCTGCCCACTACAGTCTTTCCACTATAGTCTTTCCACTATAGTCTGTCCACTTTAGTCTTTCCACTTTAGTCTTTCCACTTTAGTCTGTCCACTTTAGTCTTTCCACTATAGTCTTTCCACTTTAGTCTTTCCACTTTAGTCCGTCCACTTTAGTCTTTCCACTACAGTCTTTCCACTATAGTCTGTCCACTTTAGTCTTTCCACTTTAGTCTTTCCACTATAGTCTCCACTTTATTCTGTCCACTACAGTCTCTCCACTATAGTCTTTCCACTATAGTCTGTCCACTTCAGTCTTTCCACTATAGTCTGTCCACTTTAGTCTTTCCACTTTAGTCTTTCCACTATAGTCTCCACTTTAGTCTGTCCACTACAGTCTTTCCACTATAGTCTGTCCACTTTAGTCTGTCCACTTTAGTCTTTCCACTATTCTCTGTCCACTTTAGTCTTTCCACTATAGTCTCCACTTTATTCTGCCCACTACAGTCTTTCCAATATAGTCTTTCCACTATAGTCTGTCCACTTTAGTCTTTCCACTTTAGTCTTTCCACTTTATTCTGTACACTTTAGTCTTTCCACTATAGTCTCCACTTTATTCTGTCCACTACATTCTTTCCACTTTAGTCTTTCCACTATTCTCTGTCCACTTTAGTCTTTCCACTATAGTCTCCACTTTATTCTGTCCACTACAGTTTTTCCACTATAGTCTTTCCACTATAGTCTGTCCACTTTAGTCTTTCCACTATTCTCTGTCCACTTTAGTCTTTCCACTATAGTCTCCACTTTATTCTGTCCACTACAGTCTTTCCACTATAGTCTTTCCACTATAGTCTTTCCACTATAGTCTGTCCACTTTAGTCTTTCCACTATTCTCTGTCCACTTTAGTCTTTCCACTATAGTCCCCACTTTATTCTGTCCACTACAGTCTCTCCACTATAGTCTTTCCACTATAGTCTGTCCACTTTAGTCTTTCCACTATTCTCTGTCCACATTATTCTTTCCACTATACTCTCCACTTTATTCTGTCCACTACAGTATTTCCACTATAGTCTGTCCACTTTAGTCTGTCCACTTTAGTCTTTCCACTATTCTCTGTCCACTTTAGTCTTTCCACTATAGTCCCCACTTTATTCTGTCCACTACAGTCTCTCCACTATAGTCTTTCCACTATAGTCTGTCCACTTTAGTCTTTCCACTATTCTCTGTCCACATTATTCTTTCCACTATACTCTCCACTTTATTCTGTCCACTACAGTATTTCCACTATTCTCTGTCCACATTATTCTTTCCACTATACTCTCCACTTTATTCTGTCCACTACAGTATTTCCACTATAGTCTGTCCACTTCAGTCTGTCCACTTTAGTCTTTCCACTATAGTCTGTCCATTTTAGTCTTTCCACTATTCTCTGTCCACTTTAGTCTTTCCACTATAGTCTCCACTTTATTCTGTCCACTACAGTCTTTCCACTATAGTCTTTCCACTATAGTCTGTCCACTTTAGTCTTTCCACTTTAGTCTTTCAACTATAGTCTCCACTTTATTCTGTCCACTATAGTCTCTCCACTCTAGTTTTTCCACTATAGTCTGTCCACTTTAGTCTTTCCACTATTCTCTGTCCACTTTATTCTTTCCACTATACTCTCCACTTTATTCTGTCCACTACAGTCTTTACACTATAGTCTGTCCACTTTAGTCTTTCCACCATAGTCTGTCCACTTTAGTCTTTCCACTTTAGTCTTTCCACTTTAGTCTGTCCACTTTAGTCTTTCCACTATGGTCTTTCCACTTTAGTCTTTCCACTTTAGTCTGTCCACTTTAGTCTTTCCACTACAGTATTTCCACTATAGTCTGTCCACTTTAGTCTTTCCACTTTAGTCTTTCCACTATAGTCTCCACTTTATTCTGTCCACTACAGTCTCTTCACTATAGTCTTTCCACTATAGTCTGTCCACTTCAGTCTTTCCACTATAGTCTGTCCCCTTTAGTCTTTCCACTATAGTCTCCACTTTAGTCTTTCCACTATTCTCTGTCCACTTTATTCTTTCCACTATACTCTCCACTTTATTCTGTCAACTACAGTCTTTCCACAATAGTCTGTCCACTTTAGTCTTTCCACTATAGTCTGTCCACTTTAGTCTTTCCACTTTAGTCTTTCCACTTTAGTCTGTCCACTTTAGTCTTTCCACTATAGTCCTTCCACTATAGTCTTTCCACTATAGTCTGTCCACTTCAGTCTTTCCACTATAGTCTGTCCACTTTAGTCTTTCCACTTCAGTCTTTCCACTATAGTCTGTCCACTTTAGTCTTTCCACTATTCTCTGTCCACTTTATTCTTTCCACTATACTCTCCACTTTATTCTGTCCACTACATTCTTTCCACTTTAGTCTTTCCACTATAGTCTTTCCACTTCAGTCTGTCCACTTTAGTCTTTCCACTATAGTCTGTCCACTTTAGTCTTTCCACTATAGTCTTTCCACTTTAGTCTGTCCACTTAGTCTTTCCACTTCAGTCTTTCCACAATAGTCTGTCCACTTTAGTCTTTCCACTTCAGTCTTTCCACTATAGTCTCCACTTTATTCTGTCCACTACAGTCTTTCACCACTTCAGTGTGTACACTTTAGTTTGTCCACTGGGTCTTTCCACTTCAGTCATTCCACTATAGTCTGTCCAATTTAGTCTTTCCACTTTAGTCTTTCCACTATAGTCTCCACTTTATTCTGTCCACTACAGTCTCTCCACTATAGTCTGTCCACTATAGTCTGTCCACTTTAGTCTTTCCAGTATAGTCTGTCCACTTTAGTCTTTCCACTATAGTCTTTCCACTTTAGTCTGTCCACTTAGTCTTTCCACTTCAGTCTTTCCACTATAGTCTGTCCACTTTAGTCTTTCCACTTTAGTCTTTCCACTACAGTCTCCACTTTATTCTGTCCTCTACAGTCTTTCCACTTTAGTCTTTTCACTATTCTCTGTCCACTTTAGTCTTTCCACTATAGTCTCCACTTTACTCTGTCCACTTCAGTCTTTCCACTATAGTCTTTCCACTATAGTCTGTCCACTTCAGTCTTTCCACTATTCTCTGTCTACTTTAGTCTTTCCACTATAGTCTCCACTTTATTCTGTCCACTAAAGTCTTCCCACTATAGTCTGTCCACTTTAGTCTTTCCATATTAGTTTTTCCACTTTAGTCTGTCCACTTCAGTGTTTCCACTATAGTCTGTCCACTTTAGTCTTTCCACTTTAGTCTTTCCACTATAGTCTCCACTTTATTCTGTCCACTACAGTCTTTCCACTATATTCTTTTCACTATAGTCTGTCCACTTTAGTCTTTCCACTATTCTCGGTCCACTTTAGTCTTTCCACTATAGTCTTCACTTTATTCTGTCCACTACAGTCTTTCCACTATAGTCTTTCAACTATAGTCTGTCCACTTTAGTCTTTTCACTTTAGTGTTTCCACTATAGTCCCCACTTTATTCTGTCCACTACAGTCTTTCCACTATTCTCTGTCCACTTTAGTCTTTCCACTGTAGTCTCCACTTTATTCTGTCCACTACAGTCTCTCCACTATAGTCTTTCCACTATAGTCTGTCCACTTTAATCTTTCCACTATTCTCTGTCCACTTTAAACTTTCCGCTATACTCTCCACTTTATTCTGTCCACTACAGTCTCTCCACTATAGTCTTTCCACTATAGTCTGTCCACTTTAGTCTTTCCACTATTCTCTGTCCACTTTAGTCTTTCCACTATACTCTCCACTTTATTCTGTCCACTACAGTCTTTCCACTATAGTCTTTCCACTATAGTCTGTCCACTTTAGTCTTTCCAGTTTAGTCTTTCCTCTTTAGTCTGTCCACTTTAGTCTTTCCACTATAGTCTGTCCACTTTAGTCTTTCCACTATTCTCTGTCCACTTTAGTCTTTCCACTTTTGTCTTTCCACTATAGTCTCCACTTTATTCTGTCCACTACAGTCTTTCCACTATAGTCTTTCCACTATAAACTGTCCACTTTAGTCTTTCCACTTTATTCTTTCCACTTTAGTCTGTCCACTTTAGTCTTTCCACTATAATCTGTCCACTTTGGTCTTTCCACTTTAGTCTTTCCTCTTTAGTCTGTCCACTTTAGTCTTTCCACTTTAGTCTGTCCACTTTAGTCTGTCCACTTTAGTCTTTCCACTTTAGTCATTTCCACTATCTTCTGTCCACTTTAGTCTTTCCACTTTAGTCCTTCCACTTTAGTCTGTCCACTTTAGTCTTTCCACGATAGTCTGTCCACTTTAGTCTTTCCACTTTAGTCTTTCCACTTTAGTCTGTCCATTTTCGTCTTTCCACTATAGACTGTCCACTTTAGTCTTTCCACTATTCTCTGTCCACTTTAGTCTTTCCACTATAGTCTCCACTTTCTTCTGTCCACTACAGTCTTTCCACTATAGTCTTTCCACTATAGTTTGTCCACTTTAGTCTTTCCACTTTAGTCTTTCCACTTTAGTCTGTCCACTTTAGTCTTTCCACTATAGTCTGTCCACTTTTGTCTTTCCACTTAGTCTTTCCACTATAGTCTTTCCACTATAGTCTGTCCACTTTAGTGTTTCCACTTTAGTCTTTCCACTTTAGTCTGTCCACTTTAGTCTTTCCACTATAGTCTGTCCACTTTAGTCTTTCCACTTTAGTCTTTCCGCTTTAGTCTGTCCACTTAGTCTTTCCACTAGAGTCTGTCGAGTTTAGTCGGTCCACTTTAGTCTTTCCACTATAGTCTCCACTTTATTCTGTCCACTACAGTTTTTCCACTGTAGTCTTTCCACTATAGTCTGTCCACTTTAGTCTTTCCACTTTAGTTTTTCCACTTTAGTCTGTCCACTTCAGTCTTTCCACTATAGTCTGTCCACTTTAGTCTTTCCACTTTAGTCTTTCCACTATAGTCTCCACTTTATTCTGTCCACTACAGTCTTTCCACTATAGTCTTTCCACTTTATTCTGTCCACTTTAGTCTTTCCACTATCTTCTGTCCACTTTAGTCTTTCCACTTTAGTCTTTCCACTTTAGTCTGTCCACTTTAGCCTTTCCACTATAGTCTGTCCACTTTAGTCTTTCCACTTTAGTCTTTCCACTTTAGTCTTTACACTATAGTCTCCACTTTATTCTGTGCACTTCAGTCTTTCCACAATAGTCTGTCCACTTTAGTCTTTCCACTTTAGTCTTTCCACTATAGTCTCCACTTTATTCTGTCCACTACAGTCTTTCACCACTTCAGTGTGTACACTTTAGTTTGTCCACTGGGTCTTTCCACTTCAGTCATTCCACTATAGTCTGTCCAATTTAGTCTTTCCACTTTAGTCTTTCCACTATAGTCTCCACTTTATTCTGTCCACTACAGTCTCTCCACTATAGTCTGTCCACTATAGTCTGTCCACTTTAGTCTTTCCAGTATAGTCTGTCCACTTTAGTCTTTCCACTATAGTCTTTCCACTTTAGTCTGTCCACTTAGTCTTTCCACTTCAGTCTTTCCACTATAGTCTGTCCACTTTAGTCTTTCCACTTTAGTCTTTCCACTACAGTCTCCACTTTATTCTGTCCTCTACAGTCTTTCCACTTTAGTCTTTTCACTATTCTCTGTCCACTTTAGTCTTTCCACTATAGTCTCCACTTTACTCTGTCCACTTCAGTCTTTCCACTATAGTCTTTCCACTATAGTCTGTCCACTTCAGTCTTTCCACTATTCTCTGTCTACTTTAGTCTTTCCACTATAGTCTCCACTTTATTCTGTCCACTAAAGTCTTCCCACTATAGTCTGTCCACTTTAGTCTTTCCATATTAGTTTTTCCACTTTAGTCTGTCCACTTCAGTGTTTCCACTATAGTCTGTCCACTTTAGTCTTTCCACTTTAGTCTTTCCACTATAGTCTCCACTTTATTCTGTCCACTACAGTCTTTCCACTATATTCTTTTCACTATAGTCTGTCCACTTTAGTCTTTCCACTATTCTCGGTCCACTTTAGTCTTTCCACTATAGTCTTCACTTTATTCTGTCCACTACAGTCTTTCCACTATAGTCTTTCAACTATAGTCTGTCCACTTTAGTCTTTTCACTTTAGTGTTTCCACTATAGTCCCCACTTTATTCTGTCCACTACAGTCTTTCCACTATTCTCTGTCCACTTTAGTCTTTCCACTGTAGTCTCCACTTTATTCTGTCCACTACAGTCTCTCCACTATAGTCTTTCCACTATAGTCTGTCCACTTTAATCTTTCCACTATTCTCTGTCCACTTTAAACTTTCCGCTATACTCTCCACTTTATTCTGTCCACTACAGTCTCTCCACTATAGTCTTTCCACTATAGTCTGTCCACTTTAGTCTTTCCACTATTCTCTGTCCACTTTAGTCTTTCCACTATACTCTCCACTTTATTCTGTCCACTACAGTCTTTCCACTATAGTCTTTCCACTATAGTCTGTCCACTTTAGTCTTTCCAGTTTAGTCTTTCCTCTTTAGTCTGTCCACTTTAGTCTTTCCACTATAGTCTGTCCACTTTAGTCTTTCCACTATTCTCTGTCCACTTTAGTCTTTCCACTTTTGTCTTTCCACTATAGTCTCCACTTTATTCTGTCCACTACAGTCTTTCCACTATAGTCTTTCCACTATAAACTGTCCACTTTAGTCTTTCCACTTTATTCTTTCCACTTTAGTCTGTCCACTTTAGTCTTTCCACTATAATCTGTCCACTTTGGTCTTTCCACTTTAGTCTTTCCTCTTTAGTCTGTCCACTTTAGTCTTTCCACTTTAGTCTGTCCACTTTAGTCTGTCCACTTTAGTCTTTCCACTTTAGTCATTTCCACTATCTTCTGTCCACTTTAGTCTTTCCACTTTAGTCCTTCCACTTTAGTCTGTCCACTTTAGTCTTTCCACGATAGTCTGTCCACTTTAGTCTTTCCACTTTAGTCTTTCCACTTTAGTCTGTCCATTTTCGTCTTTCCACTATAGACTGTCCACTTTAGTCTTTCCACTATTCTCTGTCCACTTTAGTCTTTCCACTATAGTCTCCACTTTCTTCTGTCCACTACAGTCTTTCCACTATAGTCTTTCCACTATAGTTTGTCCACTTTAGTCTTTCCACTTTAGTCTTTCCACTTTAGTCTGTCCACTTTAGTCTTTCCACTATAGTCTGTCCACTTTTGTCTTTCCACTTAGTCTTTCCACTATAGTCTTTCCACTATAGTCTGTCCACTTTAGTGTTTCCACTTTAGTCTTTCCACTTTAGTCTGTCCACTTTAGTCTTTCCACTATAGTCTGTCCACTTTAGTCTTTCCACTTTAGTCTTTCCGCTTTAGTCTGTCCACTTAGTCTTTCCACTAGAGTCTGTCGAGTTTAGTCGGTCCACTTTAGTCTTTCCACTATAGTCTCCACTTTATTCTGTCCACTACAGTTTTTCCACTGTAGTCTTTCCACTATAGTCTGTCCACTTTAGTCTTTCCACTTTAGTTTTTCCACTTTAGTCTGTCCACTTCAGTCTTTCCACTATAGTCTGTCCACTTTAGTCTTTCCACTTTAGTCTTTCCACTATAGTCTCCACTTTATTCTGTCCACTACAGTCTTTCCACTATAGTCTTTCCACTTTATTCTGTCCACTTTAGTCTTTCCACTATCTTCTGTCCACTTTAGTCTTTCCACTTTAGTCTTTCCACTTTAGTCTGTCCACTTTAGCCTTTCCACTATAGTCTGTCCACTTTAGTCTTTCCACTTTAGTCTTTCCACTTTAGTCTTTACACTATAGTCTCCACTTTATTCTGTGCACTACAGTCTTTCCACTATAGTCTTTCCACTTTATTCTGTCCACTTCAGTCTTTCCACTATAGTCTGTCCACTTTAGTCTTTCCACTTTAATCTTTCCACTTTAGTCTGTCCACTTTAGTCTTTCCACTATAGACTGTCCACTTTAGTCTTTCCACTATTCTCTGTCCACTTTAGTCTTTCCACTATAGTCTCCACTTTATTCTGTCCACTACAGTCTTTCCACTATAGTCTTTCCGATATATTCTGTCCACTTTAGTCTTTCCACTTTAGTCTTTCCACTATAGTCTGTCCACTTTAGTCTTTCCACTATTCTCTGTCCACTATAGTCTTTCCACTTTAGTCTTTCCACTATAGTCTCCACTTTATTCTGTCCACTACAGTCTTTCCACTATAGTCTTTCCACTATAAACTGTCCACTTTTGTCTTTCCACTTTAGTCTTTCCACTTTAGTCTGTCCACTTTAGTCTTTCCACTATATTCTGTCCACTTTGGTCTTTCCACTTTAGTCTTTCCGCTTTAGTCTGTCCACTTTAGTCTTTCCACTTTAGTTCGTCCACTTTAGTCTGTCCACTTTAGTCTTTCATCTTTAGTCATTTCCACTATCTTCTGTCCACTTTAGTCTTTCCACTTTAGTCCTTCCACTTTAGTCTGTCCAATTTAGTCTTTCCACTATAGTCTGTCCACTTTAGTCTTTCCACTATAGTCCGTCCACTTTAGTCTTTCCACTTTAGTCTTTCCACTTTAGTCTTTCCACTATAGTCCGTCCACTTTAGTTTTTCCACTTTAGTCTTTCCACTTTAGTCTGTCCACTTTTGTCTTTCCACTATAGACTGTCCACTTTAGTCTTTCCACTATTCTCTGTCCACTTTAGTCTTTCCACTATAGTCTCCACTTTATTCTGTCCACTACAGTCTTTCCACTATAGTCTTTCCACTATAGTCTGTCCACTTTAGTCTTTCCACTTTAGTCTTTCCACTTTAGTCTGTCCACTTTAGTCTTTCCACTATAGTCTGTCCACTTTTGTCTTTCCACTTAGTCTTTCCACTATAGTCTTTCCACTATAGTCTGTCCACTTTAGTGTTTCCACTTTAGTCTTTCCACTTTAGACTGTCCACTTTAGTCTTTCCACTATAGTCTGTCCACTTTAGTCATTCCACTTTAGTCTTTCCGCTTTAGTCTGTCCACTTAGTCTTTCCACTAGAGTCTGTCCAGTTTAGTCGGTCCACTTTAGTCTTTCCACTATGGTCTCCACTTTGTTCTGTCCACTACAGTTTTTCCACTATAGTCTTTCCACTATAGTCTGTCAACTTTAGTCTTTCCACTTTAGTTTTTCCACTTTAGTCTGTCCACTTCAGTCTTTCCACTATAGTCTGTCCACTTTAGTCTTTCCACTTTAGTCTTTCCACTATAGTCTCCACTTTATTCTGTCCACTACAGTCTTTCCACTATAGTCTTTCCACTTTATTCTGTCCACTTTAGTCTTTCCACTATCTTCTGTCCACTTTAGTCTTTCCACTTTAGTCTGTCCACTTGAGTCTTTCCACTATAGTCTGTCCACTTTAGTCTTTCAACTTTAGTCTTTCCACTTTAGTCTTTCCACTATAGTCTCCACTTTATTCTGTGCACTACAGTCTTTCCACTATAGTCTTTCCACTATAATCTGTCCACTTTAGTCTTTCCACTTTAGTCTTTCCACTTTAGTCTGTCCACTTTAGTCTTTCCACTATAGACTGTCCACTTTAGTCTTTCCACTATTCTCTGTCCACTTTAGTCTTTCCACTATAGTCTCCACTTTATTCTGTCCACTACAGTCTTTCCACTATAGTCTTTCCACTATATTCTGTCCACTTTAGTCTTTCCACTTTAGTCTTTCCACTTTAGTCTGTCCACTTTAGTCTTTCCACTATAGTCTGTCCACTAGAGTCTTTCCACTACAGTCTTTCGACTATAGTCTTTCCACTATAGTCTGTCCACTTTAGTCTTTCCACTATTCTCTGTCCACTTTAGTCTTTCCACTATAGTCTCAACTTTATTCTGTCCACTACAGTTTTTCCTATAGTCTTTCAACTATAGTCTGTCTACTTTAGTCTTTCCACTATAGTTTCCACTTTATTCTGTCCACTACAGTCTTTCCACTATTCTCTGTCCACTTTAGTCTTTCCACTTTAGTCTTTCCACTATAGTCTCCACTTTATTCTGTCCACTACAGTCTCTCCACTATAGTATTTCCACTATAGTCTGTCCACTTTAGTCTTTCCACTATTCTCTGTCCACTTTAGTCTTTCCACCATACCCTCCACTTTATTCTGTCCACTACAGTCTTTCCACTATAGTCTTTCCACTATAGTCTGTCCACTTTAGTCTTTCCACTTTAGTCTTTCCACTTTAGTCTGTCCACTTTAGTCTTTCCACTATAGTCTGTCCACTTTAGTCTTTCCACTTTTCTCTGTCCACTTTAGTCTTTCCACTTTAGTCTTTCCACTTTAGTCTGTCCACTTTAGTCTTTCCACTATAGTCTGTCCACTTTAGTCTTTCCACTTTTCTCTGTCCACTTTAGTCTTTCCACTTTAGTCATTCCACTATAGTCTAACTAATCTAAAAAATCTGTCCACTACAGTTTTTCCACTATAGTCTTTCCACTATAGTCTGTCCACTTTAGTCTTTCCACTTTAGTCTTTCCACTTTAGTCTTTCCACTTTGGTCTTTCCACTTTAGTCTTTCCACTTTAGTTTGTCCACTTTCGTCTGTCCACTTTAGTCTTTCCACTTTAGTCATTTCCACTTCAGTCTTTCCACTATAGTCTGTCCACTTTAGTCTTTCCACTTTAGTCTTTCCACTATAGTCTCCACTTCATTCTGTCCACTACAGTCTTTCCACTATAGTCTTTCCACTATAAACTGTCCACTTTAGTCTTTCCACTTTAGTCTTTCCACTTTAGTCTGTCCACTTTAGTCTTTCCACTATAGTCTGTCCACTTTATTCTGTCCACTACAGTCTTTCCACTATAGTCTTTCCACTATAGTCTGTCCACTTTAGTCATTCCATTTTAGTCTTTCCACTATAGTCTCCAGTTTATTCTGTCCACTACAGTCTTTCCACTATAGTCTTTCCACTTTATTCTGTCCACTTTAGTCTTTCCACTATCTTCTGTCCACTTTAGTCTTTCCACTTTAGTCTTTCCACTTTAGTCTGTCCACTTTAGTCTTTCCACTATAGTCTGTCCACTTTAGTCTTTCCACTTTAGTCTTTCCACTTTAGTCTTTCCACTGTAGTCTCCACTTTATTCTGTCCACTACAGTCTTTCCACTATAGTCTTTCCACTATATTCTGTCCACTTTAGTCTTTCCACTTTAGTCTTTCCACTTGAGTCTGTCCACTTTAGTCTTTCCACTATAGTCTGTCCACTTTAGTCTTTCCACTACAGTCTTTCCACTATAGTCTTTCCACTATAGTCTGTCCACTTTAGTCTTTCCACTATTCTCTGTCCACTTTAGTCTTTCCACTATAGTCTCCACTTTATTCTGTCCACTACAGACTTTCCACTATAGTCTTTCAACTATAGTCTGTCCACTTTAGTCTTTCCACTTTAGTCTTTCCACTATAGTTTCCACTTTAGTCTTTCCACTATAGTCTGTCCACTTTAGTCTTTCCACTACAGTCTTTCCACTATAGTCTTTCCACTATAGTCTGTCCACTTTAGTCTTTCCACTATTCTCTGTCAACTTTTGTCTTTCCACTATAGTCTCCACTTTATTTTGTCCACTACAGACTTTCCACTTTAGTCTTTCCACTATAGTCTGTCCACTTTAGTCTTTCCAATACAGTCTTTCCACTATAGTATTTCCACTATAGTCTGTCCACTTTAGTCTTTCCACTATTCTCTGTCCACTTTAGTCTTTCCACTATAGTCTCCACTTTATTCTGTCCACTACAGACTTTCCACTATAGTCTTTCAACTATAGTCTGTCCACTTTAGTCTTTCCACTTTAGTCTTTCCACTATAGTTTCCACTTTAGTCTTTCCACTATAGTCTGTCCACTTTAGTCTTTCCACTACAGACTTTCCACTATAGTCTTTCAACTATAGTCTGTCCACTTTAGTCTTTCCACTTTAGTCTTTCCACTATAGTTTCCACTTTATTCTGTCCACTACAGTCTTTCCACTATTCTCTGTCCACTTTAGTCTTTCCACTTTAGTCTTTCCACTATAGTCTCCACTTTATTCTGTCCACTACAGTCTCTCCACTATAGTATTTCCACTATTGTCTCTCCACTTTAGTCTTTCCACTTTAGTCTTTCAACTTTAGTCTGTCCACTTTAGTCTTTCCACTATAGTCTTTCCACTTTGGTCTTTCCACTTTAGTCTTTCCACTTTAGTCTGTCCACTTTAGTCTGTCCACTTTAGTCTTTCCACTTTATTCTGTCCACTTCAGTGTGTACACTTTAGTCTGTCCACTGAGTCTTTCCACTTCAGTCTTTCCACTTTAGTCTTTCCACTATAGTCTGTCCACTTTAGTCTTTCCACTTTAGTCTTTCCACTATAGTCTCCACTTTATTCTGTCCACTACTGTCTTTCCACTATAGTCTTTCCACTATAGTCTGTCCACTTGAGTCTTTCCACTTTAGTCTTTCCAATTTAGTCTGTCCACTTTAGTCTTTCCACTATAGACTGTCCACTTTAGTCTTTCCACTATTCTCTGTCCACTTTAGTCTTTCCACTATAGTCTCCACTTTATTCTGTCCACTACAGTCTTTCCACTATAGTCTTTCCACTATATTCTGTCCACTTTAGTCTTTCCACTTTAGTCTTTCCACTATAGTCTGTCCACTTTAGTGTTTCCACTTTAGTCATTCCACTATAGTCTCTCCAATTTAGTCTTTCCACTTTAGTCTTTCCGCTTTAGTCTGTCCACTTAGTCTTTCCACTAGAGTCTGTTATTCTGTCCACTACAGTCTTTCCAATATAGTCTTTCCACTATAGTCTGTCCACTTTAGTCTTTCCACTTTAGTTTTTCCACTTTAGCCTGTCCACTTCAGTCTTTCCACTATAGTCTGTCCACTATAGTCTTTCCACTTTAGTCTTTCCACTATAGTCTCTCCATTTTAGTCTTTCCACTTTAGTCTTTCCGCTTTAGTCTGTCCACTTAGTCTTTCCACTAGAGTCTGTTATTCTGTTCACTACAGTCTTTCCAATATAGTCTTTTCACTATAGTCTTTCCACTTTAGTCTTTCCACTTTAGTCTTTCCACTTTAGTCTTTCCGCTTTAGTCTGTCCACTTAGTCTTTCCACTAGAGTCTGCCCACTTTAGTCGGTTCACTTTAGTCTTTCCACTATAGTCTCTACTTTATTCTGTCCACTACAGTCTTTCCACTATAGTCTTTCCACTATAGTCTGTCCACTTTAGTCTTTCCACTATTCTCGGTCCACTTTAGTCTTTCCACTATAGTCTCCACTTTATTCTGTCCACTACAGTTTTTCCACTATAGTCTTTCAACTAGAGTCTGTCCACTTTAGTCTTTCCACTTTAGTCTTTCCACTATAGTCTCCACTTTATTCTGTCCACTACAGTCTTTCCACTATTCTCTGTCCACTTTAGTCTTTCCACTTTAGTTTTTCCACTTTAGCCTGTCCACTTCAGTCTTTCCACTATAGTCTGTCCACTTTAGTCTTTCCACTTTAGTCTTTCCACTATAGTCTCCACTTTATTCTGTCCACTACAGTCTTTCCACTATAGTCTTTTCACTATAGTCTGTCCACTTTAGTCTTTCCACTATTCTCGGTCCACTTTAGTCTTTCCACTATAGTCTCCACTTTATTCTGTCCACTACAGTTTTTCCACTATAGTCTTTCAACTAGAGTCTGTCCACTTTAGTCTTTCCACTTTAGTCTTTCCACTATAGTCTCCACTTTATTCTGTCCACTACAGTCTTTCCACTATTCTCTGTCCACTTTAGTCTTTCCACTATAGTCTTCACTTTATTCTGTCCACTACAGTCTCTCCACTATAGTCTTTCCACTATAGTCTGTCCACTTTAGTCTTTCCACTATTCTTTGTCCACTATAGTCTTTCCACTATAGTCTGTCCACTTTAGTGTTTCCACTTTAGTCTTTCCACTTTAGTCTTTCCACTTTGGTCTTTCCACTTTAGTCTTTCCACTTTAGTTTGTCCACTTTCGTCTGTCCACTTTAGTCTTTCCACTTTAGTCATTTCCACTATCTTCTGTCCACTTTAGTCTTTCCACTATTCTCTGTCCACTTTAGTCTTTCCACTATAGTCTCCACTTCATTCTGTCCACTACAGTCTTTCCACTATAGTCTTTCCACTATAAACTGTCCACTTTAGTCTTTCCACTTTAGTCTGTCCACTTTAGTCTTTCCACTATAGTCTGTCCACTTTAGTCTTTCCACTACAGTCTGTCCATTTTAGTCTTTCCACTATAGTCTGTCCACTTTAGTCTTTCCACTTTAGTCTTTCCACTTTAGTCTTTCCACTTTAGTCTTTCCACTATAAACTGTCCACTTTAGTCTTTCCACTATTCTCTGTCCACTTTAGTCTTTCCACTATAATTTCCACTTTATTCTGTCCACTACAGTCTTTCCACTTTAGTCTTTCCACTATAGTTTCCACTTTAGTCTTTCCACTATAGTCTTTCCACTTTAGTCCTTCCACTACAGTCTTTCCACTATAGTCTTTCCACTATAGTTTGTCCACTTTAGTCTTTCCACTATTCTCTGTCAACTTTAGTCTTTCCACTATAGTCTCCACTTTATTTTATCCACTACAGACTTTCCACTTTAGTCTTTCCACTATAGTCTGTCCACTTTAGTCTTTCCACTACAGTCTTTCCACTATTGTCTTTCCACTATAGTCTGTCCACTTTAGTCTTTCCACTATTCTCTGTCCACTTTAGTCTTTCCACTATAGTCTCCACTTTATTCTGTCCACTACAGACTTTCCACTATAGTCTTTCAACTATAGTCTGTCCACTTTAGTCTTTCCACTTTAGTCTTTCCACTATAGTTTCCACTTTAGTCTTTCCACTATAGTCTGTCCACTTTAGTCTTTCCACTACAGACTTTCCACTATAGTCTTTCAACTATAGTCTGTCCACTTTAGTCTTTCCACTTTAGTCTTCCCACTATAGTTTCCACTTTATTCTGTCCACTACAGTCTTTCCACTATTCTCTGTCCACTTTAGTCTTTCCACTTTAGTCTTTCCACTATAGTCTCCACTTTATTCTGTCCACTACAGTCTCTCCACTATAGTATTTCCACTATAGTCTGTCCACTTTAGTCTTTCCACTTTAGTCTTTCAACTTTAGTCTGTCCACTTTAGTCTTTCCACTATAGTCTTTCCACTTTGGTCTTTCCACTTTAGTCTTTCCACTTTAGTCTGTCCACTTTAGTCTGTCCACTTTAGTCTTTCCACTTTAGTCTGTCCACTTTAGTCTTTCCACTATAGACTGTCCACTTTAGTCTTTCCACTATTCTCTGTCCACTTTAGTCTTTCCACTATAGTCTCCACTTTATTCTGTCCACTACAGTCTTTCCACTATAGTCTTTCCATTATATTCTGTCCACTTTAGTCTTTCCACTTTAGTCTTTCCACTACAGTCTTTCCACTATAGTCTTTCCACTATAGTCTGTCCACTTTAGTCTTTCCACTATTCTCTGTCCACTTTAGTCTTTCCACTATAGTCTCCACTTTATTCTGTCCACTACAGACTTTCCACTATAGTCTTTCAACTATAGTCTGTCCACTTTAGTCTTTCCACTTTAGTCTTTCCACTATAGTCTGTCCACTTTAGTCTTTCCACTACAGTCTTTCCACTATAGTCTTTCCACTATAGTCTGTCCACTTTAGTCTTTCCACTATTCTCTGTCAACTTTAGTCTTTCCACTATAGTCTCCACTTTATTTTGTCCACTACAGACTTTCCACTTTAGTCTTTCCACTATAGTCTGTCCACTTTAGTCTTTCCACTACAGACTTTCCACTATAGTCTTTCAACTATAGTCTGTCCACTTTAGTCTTTCCACTTTAGTCTTTCCACTATAGTTTCCACTTTATTCTGTCCACTACAGTCTTTCCACTATTCTCTGTCCACTTTAGTCTTTCCACTTTAGTCTTTCCACTATAGTCTCCACTTTATTCTGTCCACTACAGTCTCTCCACTATAGTATTTCCACTATTGTCTCTCCACTTTAGTCTTTCCACTTTAGTCTTTCAACTTTAGTCTGTCCACTTTAGTCTTTCCACTGTAGTCTTTCCACTTTGGTCTTTCCACTTTAGTCTTTCCACTTTAGTCTGTCCACTTTAGTCTGTCCACTTTAGTCTTTCCACTTTATTCTGTCCACTTCAGTGTGTACACTTTAGTCTGTCCACTGAGTCTTTCCACTTCAGTCTTTCCACTTTAGTCTTTCCACTATAGTCTGTCCACTTTAGTCTTTCCACTTTAGTCTTTCCACTATAGTCTCCACTTTATTCTGTCCACTACTGTCTTTCCACTATAGTCTTTCCACTATAGTCTGTCCACTTGAGTCTTTCCACTTTAGTCTTTCCACTTTAGTCTGTCCACTTTAGTCTTTCCACTATAGACTGTCCACTTTAGTCTTTCCACTATTCTCTGTCCACTTTAGTCTTTCCACTATAGTCTCCACTTTATTCTGTCCACTACAGTCTTTCCACTATAGTCTTTCCACTATATTCTGTCCACTTTAGTCTTTCCACTTTAGTCTTTCCACTATAGTCTGTCCACTTTAGTGTTTCCACTTTAGTCATTCCACTATAGTCTCTCCAATTTAGTCTTTCCACTTTAGTTTTTCCGCTTTAGTCTGTCCACTTAGTCTTTCCACTAGAGTCTGTTATTCTGTCCACTACAGTCTTTCCAATATAGTCTTTTCACTATAGTCTTTCCACTTTAGTCTTTCCACTTTAGTCTTTCCACTTTAGTCTTTCCGCTTTAGTCTGTCCACTTAGTCTTTCCACTAGAGTCTGTCCACTTTAGTCGGTCCACTTTAGTCTTTCCACTATAGTCTCCACTTTATTCTGTCCACTACAGTCTTTCCACTATAGTCTTTCCACTATAGTCTGTCCACCTTAGTCTTTCCACTTTAGTTTTTCCACTTTAGTCTGTCCACTTCAGTCTTTCCACTATAGTCTGTCCACTTTAGTCTTTCCACTTTAGTTTTTCCACTTTAGCCTGTCCACTTCAGTCTTTCCACTATAGTCTGTCCACTTTAGTCTTTCCACTTTAGTCTTTCCACTATAGTCTCTCCATTTTAGTCTTTCCACTTTAGTCTTTCCGCTTTAGTCTGTCCACTTAGTCTTTCCACTAGAGTCTGTTATTCTGTCCACTACAGTCTTTCCAATATAGTCTTTTCACTATAGTCTTTCCACTTTAGTCTTTCCACTTTAGTCTTTCCACTTTAGTCTTTCCGCTTTAGTCTGTCCACTTAGTCTTTCCACTAGAGTCTGTCCACTTTAGTCGGTTCACTTTAGTCTTTCCACTATAGTCTCCACTTTATTCTGTCCACTACAGTCTTTCCACTATAGTCTTTCCACTATATTCTGTCCACTTTAGTCTTTCCACTTCAGTTTTTCCACTTTAGTCTGTCCACTTCAGTCTTTCCACTATAGTCTGTCCACTTTAGTCTTTCCACTTTAGTTTTTCCACTTTAGCCTGTCCACTTCAGTCTTTCCACTATAGTCTGTCCACTTTAGTCTTTCCACTTTAGTCTTTCCACTATAGTCTCCACTTTATTCTGTCCACTACAGTCTTTCCACTATAGTCTTTTCACTATAGTCTGTCCACTTTAGTCTTTCCACTATTCTCGGTCCACTTTAGTCTTTCCACTATAGTCTCCACTTTATTCTGTCCACTACAGTTTTTCCACTATAGTCTTTCAACTAGAGTCTGTCCACTTTAGTCTTTCCACTTTAGTCTTTCCACTATAGTCTCCCCTTTATTCTGTCCACTACAGTCTTTCCACTATTCTCTGTCCACTTTAGTCTTTCCACTATAGTCTTCACTTTATTCTGTCCACTACAGTCTCTCCACTATAGTCTTTCCACTATAGTCTGTCCACTTTAGTCTTTCCACTATTCTTTGTACACTATAGTCTTTCCACTATAGTCTGTCCACTTTAGTGTTTCCACTTTAGTCTTTCCACTTTAGTCTTTCCACTTTGGTCTTTCCACTTTAGTCTTTCCACTTTAGTTTGTCCACTTTCGTCTGTCCACTTTAGTCTTTCCACTTTAGTCATTTCCACTATCTTCTGTCCACTTTAGTCTTTCCACTATTCTCTGTCCACTTTAGTCTTTCCACTATAGTCTCCACTTCATTCTGTCCACTACAGTCTTTCCACTATAGTCTTTCCACTATAAACTGTCCACTTTAGTCTTTCCACTTTAGTCTGTCCACTTTAGTCTTTCCACTATAGTCTGTCCACTTTAGTCTTTCCACTACAGTCTGTCCATTTTAGTCTTTCCACTATAGTCTGTCCACTTTAGTCTTTCCACTTTAGTCTTTCCACTTTAGTCTTTCCACTTTAGTCTTTCCACTATAGACTGTCCACTTTAGTCTTTCCACTATTCTCTGTCCACTTTAGTCTTTCCACTATAATTTCCACTTTATTCTGTCCACTACAGTCTTTCCACTTTAGTCTTTCCACTATAGTTTCCACTTTAGTCTTTCCACTATAGTCTTTCCACTTTAGTCTTTCCACTACAGTCTTTCCACTATAGTCTTTCCACTATAGTTTGTCCACTTTAGTCTTTCCACTATTCTCTGTCAACTTTAGTCTTTCCACTATAGTCTCCACTTTATTTTATCCACTACAGACTTTCCACTTTAGTCTTTCCACTATAGTCTGTCCACTTTAGTCTTTCCACTACAGTCTTTCCACTATTGTCTTTCCACTATAGTCTGTCCACTTTAGTCTTTCCACTATTCTCTGTCCACTTTAGTCTTTCCACTATAGTCTCCACTTTATTCTGTCCACTACAGACTTTCCACTATAGTCTTTCAACTATAGTCTGTCCACTTTAGTCTTTCCACTTTAGTCTTTCCACTATAGTTTCCACTTTAGTCTTTCCACTATAGTCTGTCCACTTTAGTCTTTCCACTACAGACTTTCCACTATAGTCTTTCAACTATAGTCTGTCCACTTTAGTCTTTCCACTTTAGTCTTCCCACTATAGTTTCCACTTTATTCTGTCCACTACAGTCTTTCCACTATTCTCTGTCCACTTTAGTCTTTCCACTTTAGTCTTTCCACTATAGTCTCCACTTTATTCTGTCCACTACAGTCTCTCCACTATAGTATTTCCACTATAGTCTGTCCACTTTAGTATTTCCACTTTAGTCTTTCAACTTTAGTCTGTCCACTTTAGTCTTTCCACTATAGTCTTTCCACTTTGGTCTTTCCACTTTAGTCTTTCCACTTTAGTCTGTCCACTTTAGTCTGTCCACTATAGACTGTCCACTTTAGTCTTTCCACTATTCTCTGTCCACTTTAGTCTTTCCACTATAGTCTCCACTTTATTCTGTCCACTACAGTCTTTCCACTATAGTCTTTCCATTATATTCTGTCCACTTTAGTCTTTCCACTTTAGTCTTTCCACTATAGTCTGTCCACTTTAGTGTTTCCACTTTAGTCATTCCACTTTAGTCTGTCCACTTTGGTCTTTCCACTATAGTCTCTCCATTTTAGTCTTTCCACTTTAGTCTTTCCGCTTTAGTCTGTCCACTTAGTCTTTCCACTAGAGTCTGTTATTCTGTCCACTCCAGTCTTTCCAATATAGTCTTTTCACTATAGTCTTTCCACTTTAGTCTTTCCACTTTCGTCTTTCCACTTTAGTCTTTCCGCTTTAGTCTGTCCACTTAGTCTTTCCACTAGAGTCTGTCCACTTTAGTCGGTCCTCTTTAGTCTTTCCACTATAGTCTCCACTTTATTCTGTCCACTACAGTCTTTCCACTATAGTCTTTCCATTATATTCTGTCCACTTTAGTCTTTCCACTTTAGTCTTTCCACTATAGTCTGTCCACTTTAGTGTTTCCACTTTAGTCATTCCACTTTAGTCTGTCCACTTTGGTCTTTCCACTATAGTCTCTCCTTTTTAGTCTTTCCACTTTAGTCTTTCCGCTTTAGTCTGTCCACTTAGTCTTTCCACTAGAGTCTGTTATTCTGTCCACTCCAGTCTTTCCAATATAGTCTTTTCACTATAGTCTTTCCACTTTAGTCTTTCCACTTTCGTCTTTCCACTTTAGTCTTTCCGCTTTAGTCTGTCCACTTAGTCTTTCCACTAGAGTCTGTCCACTTTAGTCGGTCCACTTTAGTCTTTCCACTATAGTCTCCACTTTATTCTGTCCACTACAGTCTTTCCACTATAGTCTTTCCACTATAGTCTGTCCACTTTAGTCTTTCCACTTTAGTTTTTCCACTTTAGTCTTTCCACTTTAGTCTTTCCACTATAGACTGTCCACTTTAGTCTTTCCACTATTCTCTGTCCACTTTAGTCTTTCCACTATAGTCTCCACTTTATTCTGTCCACTACAGTCTTTCCACTATAGTCTTTCCATTATATTCTGTCCACTTTAGTCTTTCCACTTTAGTCTTTCCACTATAGTCTGTCCACTTTAGTGTTTCCACTTTAGTCATTCAACTTTAGTCTGTCCACTTTGGTCTTTCCACTATAGTCTCTCCATTTTAGTCTTTCCACTTTAGTCTTTCCGCTTTAGTCTGTCCACTTAGTCTTTCCACTAGAGTCTGTTATTCTGTCCACTCCAGTCTTTCCAATATAGTCTTTTCACTATAGTCTTTCCACTTTAGTCTTTCCACTTTCGTCTTTCCACTTTAGTCTTTCCGCTTTAGTCTGTCCACTTAGTCTTTCCACTAGAGTCTGTCCACTTTAGTCGGTCCACTTTAGTCTTTCCACTATAGTCTCCACTTTATTCTGTCCACTACAGTCTTTCCACTATAGTCTTTCCACTATAGTCTGTCCACTTTAGTCTTTCCACTTTAGTTTTTCCACTATAGTCTGTCCACTTTAGTCTTCCCACTTTAGTTTTTCCACTATAGTCTCCACTTTATTCTGTCCACTACAGTCTTTCCACTATAGTCTTTCCACTATAGTCTGTCCACTTTATTCTGTCCACTACAGTCTTTCCACTATAGTCTTTCAACTAGAGTCTGTCCACTTTAGTCTTTCCACTTTAGTCTTTCCACTATAGTCTCCACTTCATTCTGTCCACTACAGTCTTTCCACTATTCTCTGTCCACTTTAGTCTTTCCACTATAGTCTCCACTTTATTCGGTACACTACAGTCTCTCCACTATAGTCTTTCCACTATAGTCTGTCCACTTTAGTCTTTCCACTATTCTTTGTCCACATTAGTCTTTCCACTATACTCTCCACTTTATTCTTTCCACTACAGTCTTTCCACGATAGTCTTTCCACTATAGTCTGTCCACTTTAGTCTATCCACTTAAGTCTTTCCTCTTTAGTCTGTCCACTTTAGTCTTTCCACTATAGTCTGTCCACTTTAGTCTTTCCACTATTCTCTGTCTACTTTAGTCTTTCCACTTTAGTCTTTCCACTACAGACTCCACTTTATTCTGTCCACTACAGTCTTTCCACTATAGTCTTTCCACTATAAACTACACTTTAGTCTTTCCACTTTAGTCTGTCCACTTTAGTCTTTCCACTATAGTCTGTCCACTTTGGTCTTTCCACTTTAGTCTTTCCGCTTTAGTCTGTCCACTTTAGTCTTTCCACTATTCTCGGTCCACTTTAGTCTTTCCACTATAGTCTCCACTTTATTCTGTCCACTACAGTCTTTCCACTATAGTCTTTCAACTAGAGTCTGTCCACTTTAGTCTTTCCACTACAGTCTTTCCACTATAGTCTTTCCACTATAGTCTGTCCACTTTAGTCTTTCCACTATTCTCTGTCAACTTTAGTCTTTCCACTATAGTCTCCACTTTATTCTGTCCACTACAGATTTTCCACTTTAGTCTTTCCCCTATAGTCTGTCCACTTTAGTCTTTCCACTACAGTCTTTCCACTATAGTCTTTCCACTATAGTCTGTCCACTTTAGTCTTTCCACTATTCTCTGTCCACTTTAGTCTTTCCACTATAGTCTCCACTTTATTCTGTCCACTACAGACTTTCCAATATAGTCTTTCAAATATAGTCTGTCCACTTTAGTCTTTCCACTTTAGTCTTTCCACTATAGTTTCCACTTTAGTCTTTCCACTTTAGTCTGTCCACTTTAGTCTGTTCACTTTAGTCTTTCCACTTTATTCTGTCCACTTCAGTGTGTACACTTTAGTCTGTCCACTGAGTCTTTCCACTTCAGTCTTTCCACTTTAGTCTTTCCACTATAGTCTGTCCACTTTAGTCTTTCCACTATTCTCTGTCCACTTTAGTCTTTCCACTATAGTCTCCACTTTATTCTGTCCACTACAGTCTTTCCACTATAGTCTTTCCATTCTATTCTGTCCACTTTAGTCTTTCCACTTTAGTCTTTCCACTATAGTCTGTCCACTTTAGTGTTTCCACTTTAGTCATTCTACTTTAGTCTGTCCACTTTGGTCTTTCCACTATAGTCTCTCCATTTTAGTCTTTCCACTTTAGTCTTTCCGCTTTAGTCTGTCCACTTAGTCTTTCCACTAGAGTCTGTTATTCTGTCCACTACAGTCTTTCCAATATAGTCTTTTCACTATAGTCTTTCCACTTTAGTCTTTCCACTTTAGTCTTTCCACTTTAGTCTTTCCGCTTTAGTCTGTCCACTTAGTCTTTCCACTAGAGTCTGTCCACTTTAGTCGGTCCACTTTAGTCTTTCCACTATAGTCTCCACTTTATTCTGTCCACTACAGTCTTTCCACTATAGTCTTTCCACTATAGTCTGTCCACTTTAGTCTTTCCACTTTAGTTTTTCAACTTTAGTCTGTCCACTTCAGTCTTTCCACTATAGTCTGTCCACTTTAGTCTTCCCACTTTAGTTTTTCCACTTTAGCCTGTCCACTTCAGTCTTTCCACTATAGTCTGTCCACTTTAGTCTTTCCACTTTAGTCTCTCCACTATCGTCTCCACTTTATTCTGTCCACTACAGTCTTTCCACTATAGTCTTTTCACTATAGTCTGTCCACTTTAGTCTTTCCACTATTCTCGGTCCAATTTAGTCTTTCCACTATAGTCTCCACTTTATTCTGTCCACTACATTCTTTCCACTATAGTCTTTCAACTAGAGTCTGTCCACTTTAGTCTTTCCACTTTAGTCTTTCCACTATAGTCTCCACTTCATTCTGTCCACTACAGTCTTTCCACTATTCTTTGTCCACTTTAGTCTTTCCACTATACTCTCCACTTTATTCTTTCCACTACAGTCTTTCCACGATAGTCTTTCCACTATAGTCTGTCCACTTTAGTCTATCCACTTAAGTCTTTCCTCTTTTGTCTGTCCACTTTAGTCTTTCCACTATAGTCTGTCCACTTTAGTCTTTCCACTATTCTCTGTCCACTTCAGTCTTTCCACTATAGTCTGTCCACTACAGTCTTTCCACTTTAGTCTTTCCACTATTCTCTGTCTACTTTAGTCTTTCTACTATGGTCTCCACTTTATTCTGTCCACTTTAGTCTTTCCACTATTCTCTGTCCACTTTAGTCTTTCCACCATTGTCTCCACTTTATTCTTTCCACTATAGTCTCCACTTTATTCTGTCCACTACAGTCTTTCCACTTTAGTCTTTCCACTATTCTCTGTCCACTTTAGTCTTTCCACTATAGTCTTTCCACTATAGTCTGTCCACTTTAGTCTTTCCACTATTCTCTGTCCACTTTAGTCTTTCCACCATAGTCTCCACTTTATTCTGTCCACTACAGTCTTTCCACTATAGTCTGACCACTTTAGTCTTTCCAATTTAGTCTTTCCACTTTAGTCTTTCCACTATAGTCTGTCCACTTTAGTGTTTCCACTTTAGTCATTCCACTTTAGTCTGTCCACTTTGGTCTTTCCACTATAGTCTCTCCTTTTTAGTCTTTCCACTTTAGTCTTTCCGCTTTAGTCTGTCCACTTAGTCTTTCCACTAGAGTCTGTTATTCTGTCCACTCCAGTCTTTCCAATATAGTCTTTTCACTATAGTCTTTCCACTTTAGTCTTTCCACTTTCGTCTTTCCACTTTAGTCTTTCCGCTTTAGTCTGTCCACTTAGTCTTTCCACTAGAGTCTGTCCACTTTAGTCGGTCCACTTTAGTCTTTCCACTATAGTCTCCACTTTATTCTGTCCACTACAGTCTTTCCACTATAGTCTTTCCACTATAGTCTGTCCACTTTAGTCTTTCCACTTTAGTTTTTCCACTTTAGTCTTTCCACTTTAGTCTTTCCACTATAGACTGTCCACTTTAGTCTTTCCACTATTCTCTGTCCACTTTAGTCTTTCCACTATAGTCTCCACTTTATTCTGTCCACTACAGTCTTTCCACTATAGTCTTTCCATTATATTCTGTCCACTTTAGTCTTTCCACTTTAGTCTTTCCACTATAGTCTGTCCACTTTAGTGTTTCCACTTTAGTCATTCAACTTTAGTCTGTCCACTTTGGTCTTTCCACTATAGTCTCTCCATTTTAGTCTTTCCACTTTAGTCTTTCCGCTTTAGTCTGTCCACTTAGTCTTTCCACTAGAGTCTGTTATTCTGTCCACTCCAGTCTTTCCAATATAGTCTTTTCACTATAGTCTTTCCACTTTAGTCTTTCCACTTTCGTCTTTCCACTTTAGTCTTTCCGCTTTAGTCTGTCCACTTAGTCTTTCCACTAGAGTCTGTCCACTTTAGTCGGTCCACTTTAGTCTTTCCACTATAGTCTCCACTTTATTCTGTCCACTACAGTCTTTCCACTATAGTCTTTCCACTATAGTCTGTCCACTTTAGTCTTTCCACTTTAGTTTTTCCACTATAGTCTGTCCACTTTAGTCTTCCCACTTTAGTTTTTCCACTATAGTCTCCACTTTATTCTGTCCACTACAGTCTTTCCACTATAGTCTTTCCACTATAGTCTGTCCACTTTATTCTGTCCACTACAGTCTTTCCACTATAGTCTTTCAACTAGAGTCTGTCCACTTTAGTCTTTCCACTTTAGTCTTTCCACTATAGTCTCCACTTCATTCTGTCCACTACAGTCTTTCCACTATTCTCTGTCCACTTTAGTCTTTCCACTATAGTCTCCACTTTATTCGGTACACTACAGTCTCTCCACTATAGTCTTTCCACTATAGTCTGTCCACTTTAGTCTTTCCACTATTCTTTGTCCACATTAGTCTTTCCACTATACTCTCCACTTTATTCTTTCCACTACAGTCTTTCCACGATAGTCTTTCCACTATAGTCTGTCCACTTTAGTCTATCCACTTAAGTCTTTCCTCTTTAGTCTGTCCACTTTAGTCTTTCCACTATAGTCTGTCCACTTTAGTCTTTCCACTATTCTCTGTCTACTTTAGTCTTTCCACTTTAGTCTTTCCACTACAGACTCCACTTTATTCTGTCCACTACAGTCTTTCCACTATAGTCTTTCCACTATAAACTACACTTTAGTCTTTCCACTTTAGTCTGTCCACTTTAGTCTTTCCACTATAGTCTGTCCACTTTGGTCTTTCCACTTTAGTCTTTCCGCTTTAGTCTGTCCACTTTAGTCTTTCCACTATTCTCGGTCCACTTTAGTCTTTCCACTATAGTCTCCACTTTATTCTGTCCACTACAGTCTTTCCACTATAGTCTTTCAACTAGAGTCTGTCCACTTTAGTCTTTCCACTACAGTCTTTCCACTATAGTCTTTCCACTATAGTCTGTCCACTTTAGTCTTTCCACTATTCTCTGTCAACTTTAGTCTTTCCACTATAGTCTCCACTTTATTCTGTCCACTACAGATTTTCCACTTTAGTCTTTCCCCTATAGTCTGTCCACTTTAGTCTTTCCACTACAGTCTTTCCACTATAGTCTTTCCACTATAGTCTGTCCACTTTAGTCTTTCCACTATTCTCTGTCCACTTTAGTCTTTCCACTATAGTCTCCACTTTATTCTGTCCACTACAGACTTTCCAATATAGTCTTTCAAATATAGTCTGTCCACTTTAGTCTTTCCACTTTAGTCTTTCCACTATAGTTTCCACTTTAGTCTTTCCACTTTAGTCTGTCCACTTTAGTCTGTTCACTTTAGTCTTTCCACTTTATTCTGTCCACTTCAGTGTGTACACTTTAGTCTGTCCACTGAGTCTTTCCACTTCAGTCTTTCCACTTTAGTCTTTCCACTATAGTCTGTCCACTTTAGTCTTTCCACTATTCTCTGTCCACTTTAGTCTTTCCACTATAGTCTCCACTTTATTCTGTCCACTACAGTCTTTCCACTATAGTCTTTCCATTCTATTCTGTCCACTTTAGTCTTTCCACTTTAGTCTTTCCACTATAGTCTGTCCACTTTAGTGTTTCCACTTTAGTCATTCTACTTTAGTCTGTCCACTTTGGTCTTTCCACTATAGTCTCTCCATTTTAGTCTTTCCACTTTAGTCTTTCCGCTTTAGTCTGTCCACTTAGTCTTTCCACTAGAGTCTGTTATTCTGTCCACTACAGTCTTTCCAATATAGTCTTTTCACTATAGTCTTTCCACTTTAGTCTTTCCACTTTAGTCTTTCCACTTTAGTCTTTCCGCTTTAGTCTGTCCACTTAGTCTTTCCACTAGAGTCTGTCCACTTTAGTCGGTCCACTTTAGTCTTTCCACTATAGTCTCCACTTTATTCTGTCCACTACAGTCTTTCCACTATAGTCTTTCCACTATAGTCTGTCCACTTTAGTCTTTCCACTTTAGTTTTTCAACTTTAGTCTGTCCACTTCAGTCTTTCCACTATAGTCTGTCCACTTTAGTCTTCCCACTTTAGTTTTTCCACTTTAGCCTGTCCACTTCAGTCTTTCCACTATAGTCTGTCCACTTTAGTCTTTCCACTTTAGTCTCTCCACTATCGTCTCCACTTTATTCTGTCCACTACAGTCTTTCCACTATAGTCTTTTCACTATAGTCTGTCCACTTTAGTCTTTCCACTATTCTCGGTCCAATTTAGTCTTTCCACTATAGTCTCCACTTTATTCTGTCCACTACATTCTTTCCACTATAGTCTTTCAACTAGAGTCTGTCCACTTTAGTCTTTCCACTTTAGTCTTTCCACTATAGTCTCCACTTCATTCTGTCCACTACAGTCTTTCCACTATTCTTTGTCCACTTTAGTCTTTCCACTATACTCTCCACTTTATTCTTTCCACTACAGTCTTTCCACGATAGTCTTTCCACTATAGTCTGTCCACTTTAGTCTATCCACTTAAGTCTTTCCTCTTTTGTCTGTCCACTTTAGTCTTTCCACTATAGTCTGTCCACTTTAGTCTTTCCACTATTCTCTGTCCACTTCAGTCTTTCCACTATAGTCTGTCCACTACAGTCTTTCCACTTTAGTCTTTCCACTATTCTCTGTCTACTTTAGTCTTTCTACTATGGTCTCCACTTTATTCTGTCCACTTTAGTCTTTCCACTATTCTCTGTCCACTTTAGTCTTTCCACCATTGTCTCCACTTTATTCTTTCCACTATAGTCTCCACTTTATTCTGTCCACTACAGTCTTTCCACTTTAGTCTTTCCACTATTCTCTGTCCACTTTAGTCTTTCCACTATAGTCTTTCCACTATAGTCTGTCCACTTTAGTCTTTCCACTATTCTCTGTCCACTTTAGTCTTTCCACCATAGTCTCCACTTTATTCTGTCCACTACAGTCTTTCCACTATAGTCTGACCACTTTAGTCTTTCCAATTTAGTTTTTCCACTTTAGTCTGTCCACTTCAGTCTTTCCACTATAGTCTGTCCACTTTAGTCTTTCCACTTTAGTCTTTCCACTATAGTCTCCACTTTATTCTGTCCACTACAGTCTTTCCACTATAGTCTTTCCACTATAAACTGTCCACTTTAGTCTTTCCACTTTAGTCTTTCCACTTCATTCTGTCCACTACAGTCTTTCCACTATAGTCTTTCAACTATAAACTGTCCACTTTAGTCTTTCCACTTTAGTCTGTCCACTTTAGTCTTTCCACTATAGTCTTTCCACTTTAGTCTTTCCACTATAGTCTGTCCACTTTAGTCTTTCCACTATAGTCTGTCCACTTTAGTCTTTCCACTTTAGTCTTTTCACTTTAGTCTTTCCACTTTAGTCTTTCCACTATAGACTGTCCACTTTAGTCTTTCCACTATTCTCTGTCCACTTTAGTCTTTCCACAATAGTCTCCACTTTATTCTGTCCACTACAGTCTTTCCACTATAGTCTTTCCACTATAGTCTGTCCACTTTAGTCTTTCCACTTTAGTCTTTCCACTTTAGTCTGTCCACTTTAGTCTTTCCACTATAGTCTGTCCACTTTAGTCTTTCCACTTTAGTCTTTCCGCTTTAGTCTGTCCACTTAGTCTTTCCACTATAGTCTTTCCACTATAGTCTGTCCACTTTAGTGTTTGCACTTTAGTCTTTCCACTTTAGTCTGTCCACTTTATTCTTTCCAGTATAGTCTGTCCACTTTAGTCTTTCCACTTTAGTCTTTCCACTTTATTCTGTCCACTACAGTCTTTCCACTATAGTCTTTCCACTATAGTCTGTCCACTTTAGTCTTTCCACTTTAGTCTGTCCACTTCAGTCTTTCCACTATAGTCTGTCCACTTTAGTCATTCCATTTTAGTCTTTCCACTATAGTCTCCAGTTTATTCTGTCCACTACAGTCTTTCCACTATAGTCTCCAGTTTATTCTGTCCACTACAGTCTTTCCACTATAGTCTTTCCACTATTCTCTGTCCACTTTAGTCTTTCCACAATAGTCTCCACTTTATTCTGTCCACTACAGTCTTTCCACTATAGTCTTTCCACTATAGTCTGTCCACTTTAGTCTTTCCACTTTAGTCTTTCCACTTTAGTCTGTCCACTTTAGTCTTTCCACTATAGTCTGTCCACTTTAGTCTTTCCACTTTAGTCTTTCCGCTTTAGTCTGTCCACTTAGTCTTTCCACTATAGTCTTTCCACTATAGTCTGTCCACTTTAGTGTTTGCACTTTAGTCTTTCCACTTTAGTCTGTCCACTTTATTCTTTCCAGTATAGTCTGTCCACTTTAGTCTTTCCACTTTAGTCTTTCCACTTTATTCTGTCCACTACAGTCTTTCCACTATAGTCTTTCCACTATAGTCTGTCCACTTTAGTCTTTCCACTTTAGTCTTTCCACTTTAGTCTGTCCTCTTTAGTCTTTCCACTATAGTCTGTCCACTCCAGTCTTTCCACTTTAGTCTTTCCGCTTTAGTCTTTCAACTATAGTCTCCACTTTATTCTGTCCACTACAGTCTTTCCACTATAGTCTTTCCACTATATTCTGTCCACTTTAGTCTTTCCACTTTAGTCTTTCCACTTTAGTCTGTCCACTTTAGTCTTTCCACTATAGTCTTTCCACTTTAGTCTTTCCACTATAGTCTGTCCACTTTAGTCTTTCCACTATAGTCTGTCCACTTTAGTCTTTCCACTTTAGTCTTTTCACTTTAGTCTTTCCACTTTAGTCTTTCCACTATAGACTGTCCACTTTAGTCTTTCCACTATTCTCTGTCCACTTTAGTCTTTCCACAATAGTCTCCACTTTATTCTGTCCACTACAGTCTTTCCACTATAGTCTTTCCACTATAGTCTGTCCACTTTAGTCTTTCCACTTTAGTCTTTCCACTTTAGTCTGTCCACTTTAGTCTTTCCACTATAGTCTGTCCACTTTAGTCTTTCCACTTTAGTCTTTCCGCTTTAGTCTGTCCACTTAGTCTTTCCACTATAGTCTTTCCACTATAGTCTGTCCACTTTAGTGTTTGCACTTTAGTCTTTCCACTTTAGTCTGTCCACTTTATTCTTTCCAGTATAGTCTGTCCACTTTAGTCTTTCCACTTTAGTCTTTCCACTTTATTCTGTCCACTACAGTCTTTCCACTATAGTCTTTCCACTATAGTCTGTCCACTTTAGTCTTTCCACTTTAGTCTGTCCACTTCAGTCTTTCCACTATAGTCTGTCCACTTTAGTCATTCCATTTTAGTCTTTCCACTATAGTCTCCAGTTTATTCTGTCCACTACAGTCTTTCCACTATAGTCTCCAGTTTATTCT
This sequence comes from Branchinecta sandiegonensis, assembly GCA_030848855.1. NCBI lineage: Eukaryota > Metazoa > Arthropoda > Branchiopoda > Anostraca > Branchinectidae > Branchinecta > Branchinecta sandiegonensis. The sequence continues at coordinate 90,217 of JAUPMV010000095.1, forward strand.
GTCCACTACAGTCTTTCCACTATAGTCTTTCCACTATTCTCTGTCCACTTTAGTCTTTCCACAATAGTCTCCACTTTATTCTGTCCACTACAGTCTTTCCACTATAGTCTTTCCACTATAGTCTGTCCACTTTAGTCTTTCCACTTTAGTCTTTCCACTTTAGTCTGTCCACTTTAGTCTTTCCACTATAGTCTGTCCACTTTAGTCTTTCCACTTTAGTCTTTCCGCTTTAGTCTGTCCACTTAGTCTTTCCACTATAGTCTTTCCACTATAGTCTGTCCACTTTAGTGTTTGCACTTTAGTCTTTCCACTTTAGTCTGTCCACTTTATTCTTTCCAGTATAGTCTGTCCACTTTAGTCTTTCCACTTTAGTCTTTCCACTTTATTCTGTCCACTACAGTCTTTCCACTATAGTCTTTCCACTATAGTCTGTCCACTTTAGTCTTTCCACTTTAGTCTTTCCACTTTAGTCTGTCCTCTTTAGTCTTTCCACTATAGTCTGTCCACTCCAGTCTTTCCACTTTAGTCTTTCCGCTTTAGTCTTTCAACTATAGTCTCCACTTTATTCTGTCCACTACAGTCTTTCCACTATAGTCTTTCCACTTTAGTCTTTCCACTTTAGTCTGTCCACTTTAGTCTTTCCACTATAGTCTGTCCACTTTAGTCTGTCCACTTTAGTCTTTCCACTATAGACTGTCCACTTTAGTCTTTCCACTATTCTCTGTCCAATTTAGTCTTTCCACTATAGTCTCCACTTTATTCTGTCCACTACAGTCTTTCCACTATAGTCTTTCCACTATATTCTGTCCACTTTAGTCTTTCCACTTTAGTCTTTCCACTTTAGTCTGTCCACTTTAGTCTTTCCACTATAGTCTGTCCACTTTAGTCTTTCCACTTTAGTCTTTCCGCTTTAATCTGTCCAATTAGTCTTTCCACTATAGTCTTTCCACTATAGTCTGTCCACTTTAGTGTTTCCACTTTAGTCATTCCACTTTAGTCTGTCCACTTTAGTCTTTCCACTATAGTCTGTCCACTTTAGTCTTTCCACTTTAGTCTTTCCTTTTTAGTCTGTCCACTTAGTCTTTCCACTAGAGTCTGTGATTCTGTCCACTACAGTCTTTCCAATATAGTCTTTTCACTATAGTCTTTCCACTTTAGTCTTTCACTTTAGTCTTTCCACTTTAGTCTGTCCACTTTAGTCTGTCCACTTTAGTCATTTCCACTATCTTCTGTCCACTTTAGTCTTTCCACTTTAGTCTTTCCACTTTAGTCTGTCCACTTTAGTCTTTCCACTACAGTCTGTCCACTTTAGTCTTTCCACTATAGTCTGTCCACTTTAGTCTTTCCACTTTAGTCTGTCCACTTTAGTCTGTCCACTTTAGTCTTTCCACTTTAGTCTGTCAACTTAGTCTTTCCACAAGAGTCTGTCCACTTTAGTCTGTCCACTTTAGTCTTTCCACTATAGTCTCCACTTTATTCTGTCCACTACAGTCTTTCCACCATAGTCTTTCCACTGTAGTCTGTCCACTTTAGTCTTTCCACTTTAGTCTTTCCACTATTCTCTGTCCACTTTAGTCTTTCCACTACTCTCTGTCCACTTTAGTCTTTCCGCTTCAGTCTTTCCACTAGAGTCTGTCCACCTTAGTCTTTCCACTTTAGTCTGTCCACTTTAGTCTCTCCACTTTAGTCTTTCCACTTTAGTCATTTCCACTATCTTCTGTCCACTTTAGTCTTTCCACTGTAATCTGTCCACTTTAGTTCTTCCACTATAGTCTGTCCACTTTAGTCTTTCCACTTTAGTCTTTTTAGTCTTTCCACTATAGCCTCCACTTTATTCTGTCCACTACAGTCTTTCCACTATAGTCTTTCCACTATAGTCTGTCCACTTTAGTCTTTCCACTTTAGTCTTTCCACTTTGGTCTGTCCACTTTAGTCTTTCCACTATAGACTGTCCACTTTAGTCTTTCCACTATTCTCTGTCCACTTTAGTCTTTCCACTATAGTTTCAACTTTATTCTGTCCACTACAGTCTTTCCACTATAGTCTTTCCACTATAGTCTGTCCACTTTAGTCTTTCCACTTTAGTCTTTCCACTTTAGTCTGTCCACTTTAGTCTTTCCACTATAGTCTATCAACTTTAGTCTTTCCACTTTAGTCTTTCCGCTTTAGTCTGGCCACTTAGTCTTTCCACTATAGTCTTTCCACTATAGTCCGTCCACTTTAGTCTTTCCACATTAGTCTTTCCACTTTAGTCTGTCCACTTCAGTCTTTCCACTATAGTCTGTCCACTTTAGTCTTTCCACTTTAGTCTTTCCGCTTTAGTCTGTCAACTTAGTCTTTCCACAAGAGTCTGTCCACTTTAGTCTGTCCACTTTAGTCTTTCCACTATCGTCTCCACTTTATTCTGTCCACTACAGTCTTTCCACTATAGTCTTTCCACTATAGTCTGTCCACTTTAGTCTTTCCAATTTAGTCTGTCCACTTTAGTCTTTCCACTATAGTCTGTCCACTTTAGTCTTTCCACTATTCTCTGTCCACTTTAGTCTTTCCAATTTAGTCTTTCCACTATAGTCTCCACTTTATTCTGTCCACTACTGTCTTTCCACTATAGTCTTTCCACTATAGTCTGTCCACTTTAGTCTTTCCACTTCAATCTTTCCACTATAGTCTTTCCACTATAGTCTGTCCACTTTACTCTTTCCACTTTAGTCTTTCCACTTTAGTCTGTCCACTTTAGTCTTTCCACTATAGTCTATCAACTTTAGTCTTTCCACTTTAGTCTTTCCGCTTTAGTCTGGCCACTTAGTCTTTCCACTATAGTCTTTCCACTATAGTCTGTCCACTTTAGTCTTTCCACATTAGTCTTTCCACTTTAGGCTGTCCACTTCAGTCTTTCCACTTTAGTCTGTCCACTTTAGTCTTTCAACTTTAGTCTTTCCGCTTTAGTCTGTCAACTTCGTCTTTCCACAAGAGTCTGTCCACTTTAGTCTTTCCACTATAGTCGCCAATTTATTCTGTCCACTACAGTCTTTCCACTATAGTCTTTCCACTATAGTCTGTCCACTTTAGTCTTTCCACTATAGTCTGTCCACTTTAGTCTTTCCACTATTCTCTGTCCACTTTAGTCTTTCCACTTTAGTCTTTCCACTATAGTCTCCACTTTATTCTGTCCACAACTGTCTTTCCACTATAGTCTTTCCACTATAGTCTGTCCACTTTAGTCTTTCCACTTCAATCTTTCCACTTTAGTCTGTCCACTTTAGTCTTTCCACTATAGTCTGTCCACTTTAGACTTTCCACTTTAGTCTTTCCGCTTTATTCTGTCCACTACAGTCTTTCCACTATTCTCTGTCCACTTTAGTCTTTCCACTATAGTCTCCACTTTATTCTGTCCACTACAGTCTCTCCACTATAGTATTTCCACTATAGTCTGTCCACTTTAGTCTTTCCACTATTCTCTGTCCACTTTAGTCTTTCCACTATACTCTCCACTTTATTCTGTCCACTACAGTCTTTCCACTATAGTCTTTCCACTATAGTCTGTCCACTTTAGTCTTTCCACTTTAGTCTTTCCACTTTAGTCTGTCCACTTTAGTCTTTCCACTATAGTCTGTCCACTTTAGTCTTTCCACTATAGTCTGTCCACTTTAGTCTTTCCACTATAGTCTGTCCACTTTAGTCTTTCCACTTTAGTCTTTCCACTTTAGTCTTTCCACTTTAGTCTGTCCACTTTAGTCTTTCCACTATAGACTGTCCACTTTAGTCTTTCCACTATTCTCTGTCCACTTTAGTCTTTCCACTATAGTATCCACTTTATTCTGTCCACTACAGTCTTTCCACTTTCGTCTTTCCACTATTCTCTGTCCACTTTAGTCTTTCCACTACTCTCTGTCCACTTTAGTCTTTCCGCTTCAGTCTTTCCACTAGAGTCTGTCCACTTTAGTCTTTCCACTTTAGTCTTTCCACTTTAGTCTTTCCACTTTAGTCTGTCCACTTTAGTCTTTCCACTATAGTCTGTCTACTTTAGTCTTTCCACTACTCTCTGTCAACTTTAGTCTTTCCGCTTCAGTCTTTCCAGTAGAGTCTGTCCACTTTAGTCTGTCGACTTTAGTCTGTCCACTTTAGTCTTTCCACTTTAGTCATTTCCACTATCTTCTGTCCACTTTAGTCTTTCCACTTTAGTCTGTCCACTTTAGTCTTTCCACTTTAGTCTTTCCACTATAGTATCCACTTTATTCTGTCCACTACAGTCTTTCCACTTTCGTCTTTCCACTATTCTCTGTCCACTTTAGTCTTTCCACTTTAGTCTTTCCACTTTGGTCTGTCCACTTTAGTCTTTCCACTATAGACTGTCCACTTTAGTCTTTCCACTATTCTCTGTCCACTTTAGTCTTTCCACTATAGTTTCAACTTTATTCTGTCCACTACAGTCTTTCCACTATAGTCTTTCCACTATAGTCTGTCCACTTTAGTCTTTCCACTTTAGTCTTTCCACTTTAGTCTGTCCACTTTAGTCTTTCCACTATAGTCTATCAACTTTAGTCTTTCCACTTTAGTCTTTCCGCTTTAGTCTGGCCACTTAGTCTTTCCACTATAGTCTTTCCACTATAGTCTGTCCACTTTAGTCTTTCCACATTAGTCTTTCCACTTTAGTCTGTCCACTTCAGTCTTTCCACTATAGTCTGTCCACTTTAGTCTTTCCACTTTAGTCTTTCCGCTTTAGTCTGTCAACTTAGTCTTTCCACAAGAGTCTGTCCACTTTAGTCTGTCCACTTTAGTCTTTCCACTATCGTCTCCACTTTATTCTGTCCACTACAGTCTTTCCACTATAGTCTTTCCACTATAGTCTGTCCACTTTAGTCTTTCCAATTTAGTCTGTCCACTTTAGTCTTTCCACTATAGTCTGTCCACTTTAGTCTTTCCACTATTCTCTGTCCACTTTAGTCTTTCCAATTTAGTCTTTCCACTATAGTCTCCACTTTATTCTGTCCACTACTGTCTTTCCACTATAGTCTTTCCACTATAGTCTGTCCACTTTAGTCTTTCCACTTCAATCTTTCCACTATAGTCTTTCCACTATAGTCTGTCCACTTTACTCTTTCCACTTTAGTCTTTCCACTTTAGTCTGTCCACTTTAGTCTTTCCACTATAGTCTATCAACTTTAGTCTTTCCACTTTAGTCTTTCCGCTTTAGTCTGGCCACTTAGTCTTTCCACTATAGTCTTTCCACTATAGTCTGTCCACTTTAGTCTTTCCACATTAGTCTTTCCACTTTAGGCTGTCCACTTCAGTCTTTCCACTGTAGTCTGTCCACTTTAGTCTTTCAACTTTAGTCTTTCCGCTTTAGTCTGTCAACTTCGTCTTTCCACAAGAGTCTGTCCACTTTAGTCTTTCCACTATAGTCGCCAATTTATTCTGTCCACTACAGTCTTTCCACTATAGTCTTTCCACTATAGTCTGTCCACTTTAGTCTTTCCACTATAGTCTGTCCACTTTAGTCTTTCCACTATTCTCTGTCCACTTTAGTCTTTCCACTTTAGTCTTTCCACTATAGTCTCCACTTTATTCTGTCCACAACTGTCTTTCCACTATAGTCTTTCCACTATAGTCTGTCCACTTTAGTCTTTCCACTTCAATCTTTCCACTTTAGTCTGTCCACTTTAGTCTTTCCACTATAGTCTGTCCACTTTAGACTTTCCACTTTAGTCTTTCCGCTTTATTCTGTCCACTACAGTCTTTCCACTATTCTCTGTCCACTTTAGTCTTTCCACTATAGTCTCCACTTTATTCTTTCCACTACAGTCTCTCCACTATAGTATTTCCACTATAGTCTGTCCACTTTAGTCTTTCCACTATTCTCTGTCCACTTTAGTCTTTCCACTATACTCTCCACTTTATTCTGTCCACTACAGTCTTTCCACTATAGTCTTTCCACTATAGTCTGTCCACTTTAGTCTTTCCACTTTAGTCTTTCCACTTTAGTCTGTCCACTTTAGTCTTTCCACTATAGTCTGTCCACTTTAGTCTTTCCACTATAGTCTGTCCACTTTAGTCTTTCCACTATAGTCTGTCCACTTTAGTCTTTCCACTTTAGTCTTTCCACTTTAGTCTTTCCACTTTAGTCTGTCCACTTTAGTCTTTCCACTATAGACTGTCCACTTTAGTCTTTCCACTATTCTCTGTCCACTTTAGTCTTTCCACTATAGTATCCACTTTATTCTGTCCACTACAGTCTTTCCACTTTCGTCTTTCCACTATTCTCTGTCCACTTTAGTCTTTCCACTACTCTCTGTCCACTTTAGTCTTTCCGCTTCAGTCTTTCCACTAGAGTCTGTCCACTTTAGTCTTTCCACTTTAGTCTTTCCACTTTAGTCTTTCCACTTTAGTCTGTCCACTTTAGTCTTTCCACTATAGTCTGTCTACTTTAGTCTTTCCACTACTCTCTGTCAACTTTAGTCTTTCCGCTTCAGTCTTTCCAGTAGAGTCTGTCCACTTTAGTCTGTCGACTTTAGTCTGTCCACTTTAGTCTTTCCACTTTAGTCATTTCCACTATCTTCTGTCCACTTAGTCTTTCCACTTTAGTCTGTCCACTTTAGTCTTTCCACTTTAGTCTTTCCACTATAGTATCCACTTTATTCTGTCCACTACAGTCTTTCCACTTTCGTCTTTCCACTATTCTCTGTCCACTTTAGTCTTTCCACTACTCTCTGTCCACTTTAGTCTTTCCGCTTCAGTCTTTCCACTAGAGTCTGTCCACTTTAGTCTTTCCACTTTAGTCTTTCCACTTTAGTCTCTCCACTTTAGTCTTTCCACTTTAGTCATTTCCACTATCTTCTGTCCACTTTAGTCTTTCCACTTTAGTCTTTCCACTATAGTCTGTCCACTTTAGTCTTTCCACTATAGTCTGTCCACTTTAGTCTTTCCAATTTAGTCTTTCCACTTTAGTCTTTCCACTATAGTCTCCACTTTATTCTGTCCACTACAGTCTTTCCACTATAGTCTTTCCACTATAGTCTGTCCACTTTAGTCTTTCCAATTTAGTCTGTCCACTATAGTCTCCACTTTATTCTGTCCACAACTGTCTTTCCACTATAGTCTTTCCACTATAGTCTGTCCACTTTAGTCTTTCCACTTCAATCTTTCCACTTTAGTCTGTCCACTTTAGTCTTTCCACTATAGTCTGTCTACTTTAGTCTTTCCACTACTCTCTGTCAACTTTAGTCTTTCCGCTTCAGTCTTTCCAGTAGAGTCTGTCCACTTTAGTCTGTCGACTTTAGTCTGTCCACTTTAGTCTTTCCACTTTAGTCATTTCCACTATCTTCTGTCCACTTTAGTCTTTCCACTTTAGTCTGTCCACTTTAGTCTTTCCACTTTAGTCTTTCCACTATAGTATCCACTTTATTCTGTCCACTACAGTCTTTCCACTTTCGTCTTTCCACTATTCTCTGTCCACTTTAGTCTTTCCACTTTAGTCTTTCCACTTTGGTCTGTCCACTTTAGTCTTTCCACTATAGACTGTCCACTTTAGTCTTTCCACTATTCTCTGTCCACTTTAGTCTTTCCACTATAGTTTCAACTTTATTCTGTCCACTACAGTCTTTCCACTATAGTCTTTCCACTATAGTCTGTCCACTTTAGTCTTTCCACTTTAGTCTTTCCACTTTAGTCTGTCCACTTTAGTCTTTCCACTATAGTCTATCAACTTTAGTCTTTCCACTTTAGTCTTTCCGCTTTAGTCTGGCCACTTAGTCTTTCCACTATAGTCTTTCCACTATAGTCTGTCCACTTTAGTCTTTCCACATTAGTCTTTCCACTTTAGTCTGTCCACTTCAGTCTTTCCACTATAGTCTGTCCACTTTAGTCTTTCCACTTTAGTCTTTCCGCTTTAGTCTGTCAACTTAGTCTTTCCACAAGAGTCTGTCCACTTTAGTCTGTCCACTTTAGTCTTTCCACTATCGTCTCCACTTTATTCTGTCCACTACAGTCTTTCCACTATAGTCTTTCCACTATAGTCTGTCCACTTTAGTCTTTCCAATTTAGTCTGTCCACTTTAGTCTTTCCACTATAGTCTGTCCACTTTAGTCTTTCCACTATTCTCTGTCCACTTTAGTCTTTCCAATTTAGTCTTTCCACTATAGTCTCCACTTTATTCTGTCCACTACTGTCTTTCCACTATAGTCTTTCCACTATAGTCTGTCCACTTTAGTCTTTCCACTTCAATCTTTCCACTATAGTCTTTCCACTATAGTCTGTCCACTTTACTCTTTCCACTTTAGTCTTTCCACTTTAGTCTGTCCACTTTAGTCTTTCCACTATAGTCTATCAACTTTAGTCTTTCCACTTTAGTCTTTCCGCTTTAGTCTGGCCACTTAGTCTTTCCACTATAGTCTTTCCACTATAGTCTGTCCACTTTAGTCTTTCCACATTAGTCTTTCCACTTTAGGCTGTCCACTTCAGTCTTTCCACTGTAGTCTGTCCACTTTAGTCTTTCAACTTTAGTCTTTCCGCTTTAGTCTGTCAACTTCGTCTTTCCACAAGAGTCTGTCCACTTTAGTCTTTCCACTATAGTCGCCAATTTATTCTGTCCACTACAGTCTTTCCACTATAGTCTTTCCACTATAGTCTGTCCACTTTAGTCTTTCCACTATAGTCTGTCCACTTTAGTCTTTCCACTATTCTCTGTCCACTTTAGTCTTTCCACTTTAGTCTTTCCACTATAGTCTCCACTTTATTCTGTCCACAACTGTCTTTCCACTATAGTCTTTCCACTATAGTCTGTCCACTTTAGTCTTTCCACTTCAATCTTTCCACTTTAGTCTGTCCACTTTAGTCTTTCCACTATAGTCTGTCCACTTTAGACTTTCCACTTTAGTCTTTCCGCTTTATTCTGTCCACTACAGTCTTTCCACTATTCTCTGTCCACTTTAGTCTTTCCACTATAGTCTCCACTTTATTCTTTCCACTACAGTCTCTCCACTATAGTATTTCCACTATAGTCTGTCCACTTTAGTCTTTCCACTATTCTCTGTCCACTTTAGTCTTTCCACTATACTCTCCACTTTATTCTGTCCACTACAGTCTTTCCACTATAGTCTTTCCACTATAGTCTGTCCACTTTAGTCTTTCCACTTTAGTCTTTCCACTTTAGTCTGTCCACTTTAGTCTTTCCACTATAGTCTGTCCACTTTAGTCTTTCCACTATAGTCTGTCCACTTTAGTCTTTCCACTATAGTCTGTCCACTTTAGTCTTTCCACTTTAGTCTTTCCACTTTAGTCTTTCCACTTTAGTCTGTCCACTTTAGTCTTTCCACTATAGACTGTCCACTTTAGTCTTTCCACTATTCTCTGTCCACTTTAGTCTTTCCACTATAGTATCCACTTTATTCTGTCCACTACAGTCTTTCCACTTTCGTCTTTCCACTATTCTCTGTCCACTTTAGTCTTTCCACTACTCTCTGTCCACTTTAGTCTTTCCGCTTCAGTCTTTCCACTAGAGTCTGTCCACTTTAGTCTTTCCACTTTAGTCTTTCCACTTTAGTCTTTCCACTTTAGTCTGTCCACTTTAGTCTTTCCACTATAGTCTGTCTACTTTAGTCTTTCCACTACTCTCTGTCAACTTTAGTCTTTCCGCTTCAGTCTTTCCAGTAGAGTCTGTCCACTTTAGTCTGTCGACTTTAGTCTGTCCACTTTAGTCTTTCCACTTTAGTCATTTCCACTATCTTCTGTCCACTTTAGTCTTTCCACTTTAGTCTGTCCACTTTAGTCTTTCCACTTTAGTCTTTCCACTATAGTATCCACTTTATTCTGTCCACTACAGTCTTTCCACTTTCGTCTTTCCACTATTCTCTGTCCACTTTAGTCTTTCCACTACTCTCTGTCCACTTTAGTCTTTCCGCTTCAGTCTTTCCACTAGAGTCTGTCCACTTTAGTCTTTCCACTTTAGTCTTTCCACTTTAGTCTCTCCACTTTAGTCTTTCCACTTTAGTCATTTCCACTATCTTCTGTCCACTTTAGTCTTTCCACTTTAGTCTTTCCACTATAGTCTGTCCACTTTAGTCTTTCCACTATAGTCTGTCCACTTTAGTCTTTCCAATTTAGTCTTTCCACTTTAGTCTTTCCACTATAGTCTCCACTTTATTCTGTCCACTACAGTCTTTCCACTATAGTCTTTCCACTATAGTCTGTCCACTTTAGTCTTTCCAATTTAGTCTGTCCACTTTAGTCTTTCCACTATAGTCTGTCCACTTTAGTCTTTCCACTATTCTCTGTCCACTTTAGTCTTTCCACTTTAGTCTTTCCACTATAGTCTCCACTTTATTCTGTCCACTACTGTCCACTACTTAGTCTTTCCACTATTCTCTGTCCACTTTAGTCTTTCCACTATACTCTCCACTTTATTCTGTCCACCACAGTCTTTCCACTATAGTCTTTCGTCTTTCCACTATAGTCTTTCCACTATAGTCTGTCCACTTTAGTCTTTCCACTTTAGTCTTTCCACTTTAGTCTGTCCACTTTAGTCTTTCCACTATAGTCTGTCCACTTTAGTCTTTCCACTATAGTCTGTCCACTTTAGTCTTTCCACTTTAGTTTTTCCACTTTAGTCTTTCAACTTTAGTCTGTCCACTTTAGTCTTTCCACTATCTTCTGTCCACTTTAGTCTTTCCACTTTAGTCTTTCCACTATAGTCTGTCCACTTTAGTCTTTCCACTATAGTCTGTCCACTTTAGTCTTTCCAATTTAGTCTTTCCACTTTAGTCTTTCCACTATAGTCTCCACTTTATTCTGTCCACTACAGTCTTTCCACTATAGTCTTTCCACTATAGTCTGTCCACTTTAGTCTTTCCAATTTAGTCTGTCCACTTTAGTCTTTCCACTATAGTCTGTCCACTTTAGTCTTTCCACTATTCTCTGTCCACTTTAGTCTTTCCACTTTAGTCTTTCCACTATAGTCTCCACTTTATTCTGTCCACTACTGTCCACTACTTAGTCTTTCCACTATTCTCTGTCCACTTTAGTCTTTCCACTATACTCTCCACTTTATTCTGTCCACCACAGTCTTTCCACTATAGTCTTTCGTCTTTCCACTATAGTCTTTCCACTATAGTCTGTCCACTTTAGTCTTTCCACTTTAGTCTTTCCACTTTAGTCTGTCCACTTTAGTCTTTCCACTATAGTCTGTCCACTTTAGTCTTTCCACTATAGTCTGTCCACTTTAGTCTTTCCACTTTAGTTTTTCCACTTTAGTCTTTCAACTTTAGTCTGTCCACTTTAGTCTTTCCACTATAGACTGTCCACTTTAGTCTTTCCACTATTCTCTGTCCACTTTAGTCTTTCCACTATAGTTTCAACTTTATTCTGTCCACTACAGTCTTTCCACTATAGTCTTTCCACTATAGTCTGTCCACTTTAGTCTTTCCACTTTAGTCTTTCCACTTTAGTGTGTCCACTTTAGTCTTTCCACTATAGTCTATCAACTTTAGTCTTTCCACTTTAGTCTTTCCGCTTTAGTCTGGCCACTTAGTCTTTCTACTATGGTCTTTCCACTATAGTCTTTCCACTTTAGTCTGTCCACTTTAGTCTTTCCACTTTAGTCTTTCCACTTTAGTCTGTCCACTTTAGTCTTTCCACTAAAGTCTGTCCACTTTAGTCTTTCCACTTTAGTCTGTCCACTTTAGTCTGTCCACTTTAGTCTTTCCACTTTAGTCATTTCCACTATCTTCTGTCCACTTTAGTCTTTCCACTTTAGTCTGTCCACTTTAGTCTTTCCACTTTAGTCTTTCCACTATAGTATCCACTTTATTCTGTCCACTACAGTCTTTCCACTTTCGTCTTTCCACTATTCTCTGTCCACTTTAGTCTTTCCACTACTCTCTGTCCACTTTAGTCTTTCCGCTTCAGTCTTTCCACTAGAGTCTGTCCACTTTAGTCTTTCCACTTTAGTCTGTCCACTTTAGTCTCTCCACTTTAGTCTTTCCACTTTAGTCATTTCCACTATCTTCTGTCCACTTTAGTCTTTCCACTTTAGTCTTTCCACTATAGTCTGTCCACTTTAGTCTTTCCACTACAGTCTGTCCACTTTAGTCTTTCCAATTTAGTCTTTCCACTTTAGTCTTTCCACTATAGTCTCCACTTTATTCTGTCCACTACAGTCTTTCCACTATAGTCTTTCCACTATAGTCTGTCCACTTTAGTCTTTCCAATTTAGTCTGTCCACTTTAGTCTTTCCACTATTCTCTGTCCACTTTAGTCTTTCCACTATAGTCTGTCCACTTTAGTCTTTCCAATATTCTCTGTCCACTTTAGTCTTTCCACTATAGTCTCCACTTTATTCTGTCCACTACTGTCTTTCCACTATACTATAGTCTGTCCACGTTAGTCTTTCCACTTTAATCTTTCCACTTTAGTCTGTCCACTTTAGTCTTTCCACTATAGTCTGTCCACTTTAGTCTTTCCACTTTAGTCTTTCCACTTTATTCTGTCCACTTCAGTGTGTACACTTTAGTCTGTCCACTGAGTCTTTCCACTTCAGTCTTTCCACTATAGTCTGTCCACTTTAGTCTTTCCACTTTAGTCTTTCCACTTTATTCTGTCCACTACAGTCTTTCCACTTTAGTCTTTCCAATACTCTCTGTCAACTTTAGTCTTTCCACTATAGTCTGTCCACTTTATTCTTTCCACTACAGTCTTTCCACTTTCGTCTTTCCACTATTCTCTGTCCACTTTAGTCTTTCCACTATAGTCTGCACTTTATTCTGTCCAGTACAGTCTTTCCACTATAGTCTTTCCACTATAGTCTTTCCACTTTAGTCTTTCCACTATTCTCTGTCCACTTTAGTCTTTCCACTTTATTCTTTCCACTATAGTCTCCACTTTATTATATCCACTACAGTCGTTCCACAATAGTCTTTCCACTATCGTCTGTCCACTTTAGTCTTTCCACTAATCTCTGTCCACTTTAGTCTATCCACTATAGTCTCCACTTAAGTCTGTCCACTTTAGTCTCTCCACTTTAGTCATTACCACTATCGTCTGTCCACTTTAGTCTTTCCACTTTAGTCTTTCCACTATTCTCTGTCCACTTTAGTCTTTCCACTTTATTCTTTCCACTATAGTCTCCACTTTATTCTATCCACTACAGTCGTTCCACAATAGTCTTTCCACTATCGTCTGTCCACTTTAGTCTTTCCACTAATCTCTGTCCACTTTAGTCTATCCACTATAGTCTCCACTTTAGTCTGTCCACTTTAGTCTTTCCACTTTAGTCATTACCACTATCGTCTGTCCACTTTAGTCTGTCCACTTTAGTCTTTCCACTATAGTCTGTCCACTTTAGTCTTTCCACTATAGTAAGTCCACTTTAGTCTTTCCACTTTAGTCTTTCCACTTTAGTCCGTCCACTTTAGTCTTTCCACTATAGTCTGTCCACTTGAGTCTTTCCACTTTAGTCTTTCCACTTTACTCTGTCCACTTCAGTCTTTCCACTATAGTCTGTCCACTTTAGTCCTTCCACTTTAGTCTTTCCACTACAGTCTCCACTTTATTCTGTCCACTACAGTCTTTCCACGATAGTCCTTCCACTATAGTCTGTCCACTTTAGTCTTTCCACTATTCTCTGTCCACTTTAGTCTTTCTACTATACTCTCCACTTTATTCTGTCCACTACAGTCTTTCCACTATAGTCTTTCCACTATAGTCTGTCCACTTTAGTCTTTCCACTTTAGTCTTTCCGATTTAGTCTGTCCACTTAGTCTTTCCACTAGAGTCTGTCCACTTTAGTCTGTCCACTTTTTTCACTATAGTCTCCACTTTATTCTGTCCACTACAGTCTTTCCACTATAGTCTGTCCACTTTAGTCTTTCCACTTTAGTTTTTCCACTTTAGTCTGTCCACTTAGTCTTTCCACTAGAGTCTGTCCACTTTAGTCTTTCCACTATAGTCTCCACTTTATTCTGTCCACTACAGTCTTTCCACTATAGTCTTTCCACTATAGTCTGTCCACTTTAGTCTTTCCACTTTAGTTTTTCCACTTTAGTCTGTCCACTTCAGTCTTTCCACTTTAGTCTTTCCACTTTAGTCTTTCAACTATAGTCTCTACTTTATTCTGTCCACTACAGTCTTTCCACTATAGTCTTTCCACTATAGTCTGTCCACTTTAGTCTTTCCACTATTCTCTGTCCACTTTAGTCTTTCCACTATACTCTCCACTTTATTCTGTCCACTACAGTCTTTCCACTATAGTCTTTCCACTTTATTCTGTCCACTACAGTCTTTCCACTATAGTCTTTCCACTATAGTCTGTCCACTTTAGTCTTTCCACTTTAGTCTTTCCAATTTAGTCTGTCCACTTTAGTCTTTCCACTATAGTCTGTCCACTTTAGTCTTTCCACTATAGTCTGTCCACTTTAGTCTTTCCACTTTAGTCTTTCCACTTTATTCTGTCCACTTTAGTCTTTCCAATTTAGTCTGTCCACTTTAGTCTTTCCACTATAGTCTTTCCACTTTAGTCTTTCCTCTATAGTATGTCCACTTTAGTCTTTCCACTTTAGTCTTTCTGTCCATCATTATTCTGTCCACTTCAGTGTGTACACTTTAGTCTGTCCACTGAGTCTTTCCACTTCAGTCTTTCCACTATAGTATGTCCACTTTAGTCTGTCCACTTTAGTCTTTCCACTTTAGTCTTTCCACTTTATTCTGTCCACTTCAGTGTGTACACTTTAGTCTGTCCACTGAGTCTTTCCACTTCAGTCTTTCCTCTATAGTATGTCCACTTTAGTCTTTCCACTTTAGTCTTTCTGTCCATCATTATTCTGTCCACTTCAGTGTGTACACTTTAGTCTGTCCACTGAGTCTTTCCACTTCAGTCTTTCCACTATAGTATGTCCACTTTAGTCTGTCCACTGAGTCTTTCCACTTCAGTCTTTCCACTATAGTATGTCCACTTTAGTCTTTTCACTTTAGTCTTTCCACTATAATCTTTCCACTTTAGTCGGTCCACTTTAGTCTTTCCACTATAGTCTGTCCACTTTAGTCTTTCCACTTTAGTCTTTCCAATTTAGTCTGTCCACTTTAGTCTTTCCACTATAGTCTGTCCACTTTAGTCTTTCCACTATTCTCTGTCCATTTTAGTCTTTCCACTTTAGTCTTTCCACTATTCTCTGTCCACTTTAGTCTTTCCACTTTATTCTTTCCACTATAGTCACCACTTTATTCTATCCACTACAGTCGTTCCACAATAGTCTTTCCACTATCGTCTGTCCACTTTAGTCTTTCCACTAATCTCTGTCCACTTTAGTCTTTCCACTATAGTCTCCACTTTTGTCTGTCCACTTTAGTCTTTCCACTTTAGTCATTACCACTATCACCTGTCCACTTAAGTCTGTCCACTTTAGTCTTTCCACTATAGTCTGTCCACTTTAGTCTTTCCACTATAGTCAGTCCACTTTAGTCTTTCCACTTTAGTCTTTCCACTTTAGTCTGTCCACTTTAGTCTTTCCACTATAGTCTGTCCACTTGAGTCTTTCCACTTTAGTCTTTCCACTTTACTCTGTCCACTTCAGTCTTTCCACTATAGTCTGTCCACTTTAGTCTTTCCACTTTAGTCTTTCCACTATAGTCTCCACTTTATTCTGTCCACTACAGTCTTTCCACTATAGTCTTTCCACTATAGTCTGTCCACTTTAGTCTTTCCACTATTCTCTGTCCACTTTAGTCTTTCTACTATACTCTCCACTTTATTCTGTCCACTACAGTCTTTCCACTATAGTCTTTCCACTATAGTCTGTCCACTTTAGTCTTTCCACTTTAGTCTTTCCAATTTAGTCTGTCCAATTTAGTCTTTCCACTATAGTCTGTCCACTTTAGTCTTTCCACTATTCTCTGTCCACTTTAGTCTTTCCACTTTAGTCTTTCCGATTTAGTCTGTCCACTTAGTCTTTCCACTAGAGTCTGTCCACTTTAGTCTGTCCACTTTAGTCTTTTCACTATAGTCTCCACTTTATTCTGTCCACTACAGTCTTTCCACTATAGTCTTTCCACTATAGTCTGTCCACTTTAGTCTTTCCACTTTAGTCTGTCCACTTAGTCTTTCCACTTAGTCTTTCCACTAGAGTCTGTCCACTTTAGTCTGTCCACTTTAGTCTTTCCACTATAGTCTCCACTTTATTCTGTCCACTACAGTCTTTCCACTATAGTCTTTCCACTATAGTCTGTCCACTTTAGTCTTTCCACTTTAGTTTTTCCACTTTAGTCTGTCCACTTCAGTCTTTCCACTTTAGTCTTTCCACTTTAGTCTTTCCACTATAGTCTCCACTTTATTCTGTCCACTACAGTCTTTCCACTATAGTCTTTCCACTATAGTCTGTCCACTTTAGTCTTTCCACTATTCTCTGTCCACTTTAGTCTTTCCACTATACTCTCCACTTTATTCTGTCCACTACAGTCTTTCCACTATAGTCTTTCCACTATAGTCTGTCCACTTTAGTCTTTCCACTTTAGTCTTTCCAATTTAGTCTGTCCACTTTAGTCTTTCCACTATAGTCTGTCCACTTTAGTCTTTCCACTATTCTCTGTCCACTTTAGTCTTTCCACTTTAGTCTTTCCACTATAGTCTCGACTTTATTCTGTCCACTACTGTCTTTCCACTATAGTCTTTCCACTATAGTCTGTCCACTTTAGTCTTTCCACTTTAGTCTTTCCACTTTATTCTGTCCACTTCAGTTTGTACACTTTAGTCTGTCCACTGAGTCTTTCCACTTCAGTCTTTCCACTATAGTCTGTCCACTTTAGTCTTTCCACTTTAGTCTTTCCACTTTATTCTGTCCACTACAGTCTTTCCACTTTAGTCTTTCCAATACTCTCTGTCCACTTTAGTCTTTTCACTTTAGTCTTTCCACTGTAATCTTTCCGCTTTAGTCGGTCCACTTTAGTCTTTCCACTATAGTCTGTCCACTTTAGTCTTTCCACTTTAGTCTTTCCACTTTATTCTGTCCACTTCAGTGTGTACACGTTAGTCTGTCCACTGAGTCTTTCCACTTCAGTCTTTCCACTATAGTATGTCCACTTTAGTCTTTCCACTATAATCTTTCCACTTTAGTCGGTCCACTTTAGTCTTTCCACTATAGTCCGTCCACTTTATTCTTTCCACTTTAGTCTTTCCACTTTATTCTGTCCACTTCAGTGTGTACACTTTAGTCTGTCCACTGAGTCTTTCCACTTCAGTCTTTCCACTATAGTATGTCCACTTTAGTCTTTTCACTTTAGTCTTTCCACTATAATCTTTCCACTTTAGTCGGTCCACTTTAGTCTTTCCACTATAGTCTGTCCACTTTAGTCTTTCCACTTTAGTCTTTCCACTTTATTCTGTCCACTTCAGTGTGTACACTTTAGTCTGTCCACTGAGTCTTTCCACTTCAGTCTTTCCACTATAGTATGTCCACTTTAGTCTGTCCACTTTAGTCTTTCCACTTTAGTCTTTCCACTTTATTCTGTCCACTTCAGTGTGTACACTTTAGTCTGTCCACTGAGTCTTTCCACTTCAGTCTTTCCTCTATAGTATGTCCACTTTAGTCTTTCCATTTTAGTCTTTCCACTATAGTCTCCACTTTATTCTGTCCAAATACTTTAGTCTTTCTGTCCATCATTATTCTGTCCACTTCAGTGTGTACACTTTAGTCTGTCCACTGAGTCTTTCCACTTCAGTCTTTCCACTATAGTATGTCCACTTTAGTCTGTCCACTTTAGTCTTTCCACTTTAGTCTTTCCACTTTATTCTGTCCACTTCAGTGTGTACACTTTAGTCTGTCCACTGAGTCTTTCCACTTCAGTCTTTCCTCTATAGTATGTCCACTTTAGTCTTTCCACTTTAGTCTTTCCACTATAGTCTCCACTTTATTCTGTCCACTACAGTCTTTCCACTTCAGTCTTTCCTCTATAGTATGTCCACTTCAGTCTTTCCACTTTAGTCTTTCCACTATAATCTTTCCACTTTAGTCGGTCCACTTTAGTCTTTCCACTATAGTCCGTCCACTTTATTCTTTCCACTTTAGTCTTTCCACTTTATTCTGTCCACTTCAGTGTGTACACTTTAGTCTGTCCACTGAGTCTTTCCACTTCAGTCTTTCCACTATAGTATGTCCACTTTAGTCTTTTCACTTTAGTCTTTCCACTATAATCTTTCCACTTTAGTCGGTCCACTTTAGTCTTTCCACTATAGTCTGTCCACTTTAGTCTTTCCACTTTAGTCTTTCCACTTTATTCTGTCCACTTCAGTGTGTACACTTTAGTCTGTCCACTGAGTCTTTCCACTTCAGTCTTTCCACTATAGTATGTCCACTTTAGTCTGTCCACTTTAGTCTTTCCACTTTAGTCTTTCCACTTTATTCTGTCCACTTCAGTGTGTACACTTTAGTCTGTCCACTGAGTCTTTCCACTTCAGTCTTTCCTCTATAGTATGTCCACTTTAGTCTTTCCACTTTAGTCTTTCCACTATAGACTCCACTTTATTCTGTCCACTACAGTCTTTCCTCTATAGTCTTTCCACTATTCTCTGTCCACTTTAGTCTTTCCACCTTAGTCTTTCCACTTTATTCTGTCCACTTCAGTGTGTACACTTTAGTCTGTCCACTGAGTCTTTCCACTTCAGTCTTTCCACTATAGTCTGTCCACTTTAGTCTTTCCACTTTATTCTGTCTCCTACAGTCTGTCCACTTTAGTCTTTCCAATACTCTCTGTCCACTTTAGTCTTTCCACTATAGTCTCCACTTTAGTCTTTCCACTATTCTCTGTCCACTGAGTCTTTCCACTTCAGTCTTTCCACTATAGTATGTCCACTTTAGTCTGTCCACTTTAGTCTTTCCACTTTAGTCTTTCCACTTTATTCTGTCCACTTCAGTGTGTACACTTTAGTCTGTCCACTGAGTCTTTCCACTTCAGTCTTTCCTCTATAGTATGTCCACTTTAGTCTTTCCACTATACTCTCCACCTTATTCTGTCCACTACAGTCTTTCCACTATAGTCTTTCCACTATAGTCTGTCCACTTTAGTCTTTTCACTTTAGTCTTTCCAATTTAGTCTGTCCACTTTAGTCTTTCCACTATAGTCTGTCCACTTTAGTCTTTCCACTATTCTCTGTCCACTTTAGTCTTTCCACTTTAGTCTTTCCACTATAGTCTCGACTTTATTCTGTCCACTACTGTCTTTCCACTATAGTCTTTCCACTATAGTCTGTCCACTTTAGTCTTTCCACTTTAGTCTTTCCACTTTATTCTGTCCACTTCAGTGTGTACACTTTAGTCTGTCCACTGAGTCTTTCCACTTCAGTCTTTCCACTATAGTCTGTCCACTTTAGTCTTTCCACTTTAGTCTTTCCACTTTATTCTGTCCACTACAGTCTTTCCACTTTAGTCTTTCCAATACTCTCTGTCCACTTTAGTCTTTTCACTTTAGTCTTTCCACTGTAATCTTTCCGCTTTAGTCGGTCCACTTTAGTCTTTCCACTATAGTCTGTCCACTTTAGTCTTTCCACTTTAGTCTTTCCACTTTATTCTGTCCACTTCAGTGTGTACACGTTAGTCTGTCCACTGAGTCTTTCCACTTCAGTCTTTCCACTATAGTATGTCCACTTTAGTCTTTCCACTATAATCTTTCCACTTTAGTCGGTCCACTTTAGTCTTTCCACTATAGTCCGTCCACTTTATTCTTTCCACTTTAGTCTTTCCACTTTATTCTGTCCACTTCTGTGTGTACACTTTAGTCTGTCCACTGAGTCTTTCCACTTCAGTCTTTCCACTATAGTATGTCCACTTTAGTCTTTTCACTTTAGTCTTTCCACTATAATCTTTCCACTTTAGTCGGTCCACTTTAGTCTTTCCACTATAGTCTGTCCACTTTAGTCTTTCCACTTTAGTCTTTCCACTTTATTCTGTCCACTTCAGTGTGTACACTTTAGTCTGTCCACTGAGTCTTTCCACTTCAGTCTTTCCACTATAGTATGTCCACTTTAGTCTGTCCACTTTAGTCTTTCCACTTTAGTCTTTCCACTTTATTCTGTCCACTTCAGTGTGTACACTTTAGTCTGTCCACTGAGTCTTTCCACTTCAGTCTTTCCTCTATAGTATGTCCACTTTAGTCTTTCCACTTTAGTCTTTCCACTATAGTCTCCACTTTATTCTGTCCACTACAGTCTTTCCACTTTAGTCTTTCCTCTATAGTATGTCCACTTTAGTCTTTCCACTTTAGTCTTTCTGTCCATCATTATTCTGTCCACTTCAGTGTGTACACTTTAGTCTGTCCACTGAGTCTTTCCACTTCAGTCTTTCCACTATAGTATGTCCACTTTAGTCTGTCCACTTTAGTCTTTCCACTTTAGTCTTTCCACTTTATTCTGTCCACTTCAGTGTGTACACTTTAGTCTGTCCACTGAGTCTTTCCACTTCAGTCTTTCCTCTATAGTATGTCCACTTTAGTCTTTCCACTTTAGTCTTTCCACTATAGTCTCCACTTTATTCTGTCCACTACAGTCTTTCCACTTCAGTCTTTCCTCTATAGTATGTCCACTTTAGTCTTTCCACTTTAGTCTTTCCACTATAATCTTTCCACTTTAGTCGGTCCACTTTAGTCTTTCCACTTTATTCTGTCCACTTCAGTGTGTACACTTTAGTCTGTCCACTGAGTCTTTCCACTTCAGTCTTTCCACTATAGTATGTCCACTTTAGTCTTTTCACTTTAGTCTTTCCACTATAATCTTTCCACTTTAGTCGGTCCACTTTAGTCTTTCCACTATAGTCTGTCCACTTTAGTCTTTCCACTTTAGTCTTTCCACTTTATTCTGTCCACTTCAGTGTGTACACTTTAGTCTGTCCACTGAGTCTTTCCACTTCAGTCTTTCCACTATAGTATGTCCACTATAGTCTGTCCACTTTAGTCTTTCCACTTTAGTCTTTCCACTTTATTCTGTCCACTTCAGTGTGTACACTTTAGTCTGTCCACTGAGTCTTTCCACTTCAGTCTTTCCTCTATAGTATGTCCACTTTAGTCTTTCCACTTTAGTCTTTCCACTATAGACTCCACTTTATTCTGTCCATTACAGTCTTTCCTCTATAGTCTTTCCACTATTCTCTGTCCACTTTAGTCTTTCCACCTTAGTCTTTCCACTTTATTCTGTCCACTTCAGTGTGTACACTTTAGTCTGTCCACTGAGTCTTTCCACTTCAGTCTTTCCACTATAGTCTGTCCACTTTAGTCTTTCCACTTTAGTCTTTCCACTTTATTCTGTCTCCTACAGTCTGTCCACTTTAGTCTTTCCAATACTCTCTGTCCACTTTAGTCTTTCCACTATAGTCTCCACTTTAGTCTTTCCACTATTCTCTGTCCACTTTAGTCTTTCCACTTTAGTCTTTCTACGATGGTCTCCACTTTATTCTGTCCACTACAGTCTTTCCACTAGAGTCTTTCCACTATAGTCTGTCCACTTTAGTCTTTCCACTTTAATCTTTCCACTTTAGTCGGTCCACTTTAGTCTTTCCACTATAGTCTGTCCACTTTAGTCTTTCCACTTTAGTCTTTCCACTATAGTCTCCACTTTATTCTGTCCACTACAGTCTTTCCACTATAGTCTTTCCACTATAGTCTGTCCACTTTAGTCTTTCCACTATTCTCTGTCCACTTTAGTCTTTCTACTATACTCTCCACTTTATTCTGTCCACTACAGTCTTTCCACTATAGTCTTTCCACTATAGTCTGTCCACTTTAGTCTTTCCACTTTAGTCTTTCCAATTTAGTCTGTCCAATTTAGTCTTTCCACTATAGTCTGTCCACTTTAGTCTTTCCACTATTCTCTGTCCACTTTAGTCTTTCCACTTTAGTCTTTCCGATTTAGTCTGTCCACTTAGTCTTTCCACTAGAGTCTGTCCACTTTAGTCTGTCCACTTTAGTCTTTTCACTATAGTCTCCACTTTATTCTGTCCACTACAGTCTTTCCAGTATAGTCTTTCCACTATAGTCTGTCCACTTTAGTCTTTCCACTTTAGTCTGTCCACTTAGTCTTTCCACTTAGTCTTTCCACTAGAGTCTGTCCACTTTAGTCTCTCCACTTTAGTTTTTCCACTTTAGTCTGTCCACTTCAGTCTTTCCACTTTAGTCTTTCCACTTTAGTCTTTCCACTATAGTCTCCACTTTATTCTGTCCACTACAGTCTTTCCACTATAGTCTTTCCACTATAGTCTGTCCACTTTAGTCTTTCCACTATTCTCTGTCCACTTTAGTCTTTCCACTATACTCTCCACTTTATTCTGTCCACTACAGTCTTTCCACTATAGTCTTTCCACTATAGTCTGTCCACTTTAGTCTTTCCACTTTAGTCTTTCCAATTTAGTCTGTCCACTTTAGTCTTTCCACTATAGTCTGTCCACTTTAGTCTTTCCACTATTCTCTGTCCACTTTAGTCCTTCCACTTTAGTCTTTCCACTATAGTCTCGACTTTATTCTGTCCACTACTGTCTTTCCACTATAGTCTTTCCACTATGGTCTGTCCACTTTAGTCTTTCCACTTTAGTCTTTCCACTTTATTCTGTCCACTTCAGTGTGTACACTTTAGTCTGTCCACTGAGTCTTTCCACTTCAGTCTTTCCACTATAGTCTGTCCACTTTAGTCTTTCCACTTTAGTCTTTCCACTTTATTCTGTCCACTACAGTCTTTCCACTTTAGTCTTTCCAATACTCTCTGTCCACTTTAGTCTTTTCACTTTAGTCTTTCCACTGTAATCTTTCCGCTTTAGTCGGTCCACTTTAGTCTTTCCACTATAGTCTGTCCACTTTAGTCTTTCCACTTTAGTCTTTCCACTTTATTCTGTCCACTTCAGTGGGTACACGTTAGTCTGTCCACTGAGTCTTTCCACTTCAGTCTTTCCACTATAGTATGTCCACTTTAGTCTTTCCACTATAATCTTTCCACTTTAGTCGGTCCACTTTAGTCTTTCCACTATAGTCCGTCCACTTTATTCTTTCCACTTTAGTCTTTCCACTTTATTCTGTCCACTTCAGTGTGTACACTTTAGTCTGTCCACTGAGTCTTTCCACTTCAGTCTTTCCACTATAGTATGTCCACTTTAGTCTTTTCACTTTAGTCTTTCCACTATAATCTTTCCACTTTAGTCGGTCCACTTTAGTCTTTCCACTATAGTCTGTCCACTTTAGTCTTTCCACTTTAGTCTTTCCACTTTATTCTGTCCACTTCAGTGTGTACACTTTAGTCTGTCCACTGAGTCTTTCCACTTCAGTCTTTCCACTATAGTATGTCCACTTTAGTCTGTCCACTTTAGTCTTTCCACTTTAGTCTTTCCACTTTATTCTGTCCACTTCAGTGTGTACACTTTAGTCTGTCCACTGAGTCTTTCCACTTCAGTCTTTCCTCTATAGTATGTCCACTTTAGTCTTTCCACTTTAGTCTTTCCACTATAGTCTCCACTTTATTCTGTCCACTACAGTCTTTCCACTTTAGTCTTTCAAATTCTCTCTGTCCACTTTAGTTTTTCCACTATAGACTCCACTTTATTCTGTCCACTACAGTCTTTCCTCTATAGTCTTTCCACTATTCTCTGTCCACTTTAGTCTTTCCACCTTAGTCTTTCCACTTTATTCTGTCCACTTCAGTGTGTACACTTTAGTCTGTCCACTGAGTCTTTCCACTTCAGTCTTTCCACTATAGTCTGTCCACTTTAGTCTTTCCACTTTAGTCTTTCCACTTTATTCTGTCTCCTACAGTCTGTCCACTTTAGTCTTTCCAATACTCTCTGTCCACTTTAGTCTTTCCACTATAGTCTCCACTTTAGTCTTTCCACTATTCTCTGTCCACTTTAGTCTTTCCACTTTAGTCTTTCTACGATGGTCTCCACTTTATTCTGTCCACTACAGTCTTTCCACTATAGTCTTTCCACTATAGTCTGTCCACTTTAGTCTTTCCACTTTAATCTTTCCACATTAGTCGGTCCACTTTAGTCTTTCCACTATAGTCTGTCCACTTTAGTCTTTCCACTTTAGTCTTTCCACTTTATTCTGTCCACTTCAGTGTGTACACTTTAGCCTGTCCACTGAGTCTTTCCACTTCAGTCTTTCCACTATAGTATGTCCACTTTAGTCTTTCCACTATAGTCTCCACTTTATTCTGTCCACTACAGTCTTTCCACTGTAGTCTTTCCAATTCTCTCTGTCCACTTTAGTTTTTCCACTATAGTCTCTACTTTATTCTGTCCACCACAGTCTTTCCTCTATAGTCTTTCCACTATAGTCTGTCCACTTTAGTCTTTCCACTATAGTCTCCACCTTATTCTGTCCACTACAGTCTTTCCACTTTCGTCTTTCCACTATTCTCTGTCCACGTTAGTCTTTCCACTATAGTCTGCACTTTATTCTGTCCAGTACAGTCTTTCCACTATAGTCTTTCCACAATAGTCTTTCCACTATAGTCTTTCCACTATTCTCTGTCCACTTTAGTCTTTCCACTTTATTCTTTCTACTATAGTCTCCACTTTATTCTATCCACTACAGTCGTTCCACAATAGTCTTTCCAGTATCGTCTGTCCACTTTAGTCTTTCCACTAATCTCTGTCCACTTTAGTCTTTCCACTATAGTCTCCACTTTAGTCTGTCCACTTTAGTCTTTCCACTTTAGTCATTACCACTATCGTCTGTCCACTTTAGTCTTTCCACTTTAGTCTGTCCACTTTAGTCTGTCCACTTTAGTCTTTCCACTATAGTCTGTCCACTTTAGTCTTTCCACTATAGTCAGTCCACTGTAGTCTTTCCACTTTAGTCTTTCCACTTTAGTCTGTCCACTTTAGTCTTTCCACTATAGTCTGTCCACTTGAGTCTTTCCACTATAGTCTGCACTTTATTCTGTCCAGTACAGTCTTTCCACTATAGTCTTTCCACTATAGTCTTTCCACTTTAGTCTTTCCACTATTCTCTGTCCACTTTAGTCTTTCCACTTTAGTCTTTCTACGATGGTCTCCACTTTAGTCTGTCCACTTTAGTCTTTCCACTTTAGTCATTACCACTAACGTCTGTCCACTTTAGTCTTTCCACTTTCGTCTGTCCACTTTAGTCTGTCCACTTTAGTCTTTCCACTATAGTCTGTTCACTTTAGTCTTTCCACTATAGTCAGTCCACTTTAGTCTTTCCACTTTAGTCTTTCCACTTTAGTCTGTCCACTTTAGTCTTTCCACTATAGTCTTTCCACTTTAGTCTTTCCACTAATCTCTGTCCACTTTAGTCTTTCCACTATAGTCTCCACTTTATTCTGTCCACAAGAGTTTTTCCACTATAGTCTTTCCACTATAGTCTGTCCACTTTAGTCTTTCCACTATTCTCTGTCCACTTTAGTCTTTCTACTATACTCTCCACTTTATTCTGTCCACTACTGTCTTTCTACTATAGTCTTTCCACTATAGTCTGTCCACTTTAGTCTTTCCACTTTAGTCTTTCCAATTTAGTCTGTCCACTTTAGTCTTTCCACTATAGTCTGTCCACTTTAGTCTTTCCACTATTCTCTGTCCACTTTAGTCTTTCCACTTTAGTCTTTCCGATTTAGTCTGTCCACTTAGTCTTTCCACTAGAGTCTGTCCACTTTAGTCTGTCCACTTTAGTCTTTTCACTGTAGTCTCCACTTTATTCTGTCCACTACAGTCTTTCCACTATAGTCTTTCCACAATAGTCTGTCCACTTTAGTCTTTCCACTTTAGTTTTTCCACTTTAGTCTGTCCACTTCAGTCTCTCCACTTTATTCTGTCCACTACAGTCTTTTCACTATAGTCTTTCCACTTTAGTCTGTCCACTTTAGTCTTTCCACTATAGTCTGTCCACTTTAGTCTTTCCACTACTCTCTGTCCACTTTAGTCTTTCCGCTTCAGTCTTTCCACTAGAGTCTGTCCACTTTAGTCTTTCCACTTTAGTCTGTCCACTTTAGTCTTTCCACGTTAGTCATTTCCACTTTAGTCTGTCCACTTTAGTCTTTCCACTTTAGTCATTACCACTAACGTCTGTCCACTTTAGTCTTTCCACTTTCGTCTGTCCACTTTAGTCTGTCCACTTTAGTCTTTCCACTATAGTCTGTCCACTTTAGTCTTTCCACTTTAGTCTGTCCACTTTAGTCTTTCCACGTTAGTCATTTCCACTATCTTCTGTCCACTTTAGTCTTTCCACTTTAGTCTTTCCACTTTAGTCTTTCCACTATAGTCTCCACTTTATTCTGTCCACTACAGTCTTTCCACTTTCGTCTTTCCACTATTCTCTGTCCACTTTGGTCTTTCCACTATAGTCTCCACTTTATTCTGTCCACTACAGTCTTTCCACTTTCGTCTTTCCACTATTCTCT
This sequence comes from Branchinecta sandiegonensis, assembly GCA_030848855.1. Lineage (NCBI taxonomy): Eukaryota > Metazoa > Arthropoda > Branchiopoda > Anostraca > Branchinectidae > Branchinecta > Branchinecta sandiegonensis. The sequence goes on from JAUPMV010000095.1 coordinate 116,582, forward strand.
GTCCACTTTAGTCTTTCCACTTTATTCTGTCCACTTCTGTGTGTACACTTTAGTCTGTCCACTGAGTCTTTCCACTTCAGTCTTTCCACTATAGTCTGTCCACTTTAGTCTTTCCACTATAGTCTCCACTATAGTCTGTCCACTTGAGTCTGTCCACTTTAGTCTTTCCACTTTAGTCTTTCCACTACAGTCTCCACTTTAATCTGTCCACTACAGTCTTTCCACTATAGTCTGTCCACATTAGTCTTTCCACTATTCTCTGTCCACTTTAGTCTTTCTACTATACTCTCCACTTTATTCTGTCCACTACAGTCTTTCCACTATAGTCTTTCCACTATAGTCTTTCCACTATAGTCTGTCCACTTTAGTCTTTCCACTTTAGTCTTTCCAATTTAGTCTGTCCACTTTAGTCTTTCCACTATAGTCTGTCCACTTTAGTCTTTCCACTATTCTCTGTCCACTTTAGTCTTTCCACTTTAGTCTTTCCGATTTAGTCTGTCCACTTAGTCTTTCCACTAGAGTCTGTCCACTTTAGTCTGTCCACTTTAGTCTTTTCACTATAGTCTCCACTTTATTCTGTCCACTACAGTCTTTCCACTATAGTCTTTCCACAATAGTCTGTCCACTTTAGTCTTTCCACTTTAGTTTTTCCACTTTAGTCTGTCCACTTCAGTCTCTCCACTATAGTCTGTCCACTTTAGTCTTTCCACTTTAGTCTTTCCACTATAGTCTCCACTTTATTCTGTCCACTAAAGTCTTTTCACTATAGTCTTTCCACTTTAGTCTGTCCACTTTAGTCTTTCCACTATCGTCTTTCCACTTTAGTCTTTCCACTACTCTCTGTCCACTTTAGTCTTTCCGCTTCAGTCTTTCCACTAGAGTATGTCCACTTTAGTCTTTCCACTTTAGTCTGTCCACTTTAGTCTGTCCACTTTAGTCTTTCCACGTTAGTCATTTCCACTATCTTCTGTCCACTTTAGTCTTTCCACTTTAGTCTTTCCACTTAGTCTTTCCACTATAGTCTCCACTTTATTCAGTCCACTACAGTCTTTCCACTTTCGTCTCTCCACTATTCTCTGTCCACTTTAGTCTTTCCACTATAGTCTCCACAATATTCTGTCCAGTACAGTCTTTCCACTGTAGTCTTTCCACTATAGTCTTTCCACTATAGTCTTTCCACTTTAGTCTTTCCACTATTCTCTGTCCACTTTAGTCTTTCCACTTTAGTCTTTCCACTTTATTCTGTCCACTTCAGTGTGTACACTTTAGTCTGTCCACTGAGTCTTTCCACTTCAGTCTTTCCACTATAGTCTGTCCACTTTAGTCTTTCCACTTTAGTTTTTCCACTTTAGTCTGTCCACTTCAGTCTTTCCACTATAGTCTGTCCACTTTAGTCTGTCCACTTTAGTCTTTCCACTTTAGTCTTCCCACTTTATTCTGTCCACTTCAGTGTGTACACTTTAGTCTGTCCACTGAGTCTTTCCACTTCAGTCTTTCCTCTATAGTATGTCCACTTTAGTCTTTCCACTTTAGTCTTTCCACTATAGTCTCCACTTTATTCTGTCCACTATAGTCTTTCCACTTTAGTCTTTCAAATTCTCTCTGTCCACTTTAGTCTTTCCACTTTAGTCTTTCCACTTTATTCTGTCTCCTACAGTCTGTCCACTTTAGTCTTTCCACTTTAATCTTTCCACTTTAGTCGGTCCACTTTAGTCTTTCCACTATAGTCTGTCCACTTTAGTCTTTCCACTTTAGTCTTTCCACTTTATTCTGTCTACTTCAGTGTGTACACCTTAGCCTGTCCACTGAGTCTTTCCACTTCAGTCTTTCCACTATAGTATGTCCACTTTAGTCTTTCCCCTATAGTCTCCACTTTATTCTGTCCACTACAGTCTTTCCACTGTAGTCTTTCCAATTCTCTCTGTACACTTTAGTTTTTCCACTATAGTCTTTCCACTTTACTACACTTTACTTTCCACTACTCTCTGTCCACTTTAGTCTTTCCGCTTCAGTCTTTCCACTAGAGTCTGTCCACTTTAGTCTTTCCACTTTAGTCTGTCCACTTTAGTCTTTCCACGTTAGTCATTTCCACTATCTTCTGTCCACTTTAGTCTTTCCACTTTAGTCTTTCCACTATAGTCTCCACTTTATTCTGTCCACTACAGTCTCTCCACTATAGTATTTCCACTATAGTCTGTCCACTTTAGTCTTTCCACTATTCTCTGTCCACTTTAGTCTTTCCACTATACTCTCCACTTTATTCTGTCCACTACAGTCTTTCCACTATAGTCTTTCCACTATAGTCTGTCCACTTTAGTCTTTCCACTTTAGTCTTTCCACTTTAGTCTGTCCACTTTAGTCTTTCCACTATAGTCTGTCCACTTTAGTCTTTCCACTAATCTCTGTCCACTTTAGTCTTTCCACTATAGTCTTTCCACTTTAGTCTGTCCACTTTAGTCTTTCCACTTTAGTCTGTCCACTTTAGTCTTTCCACTATAGTCTTTCCACTTTAGTCTTTCCACTAATCTCTGTCCACTTTAGTCTTTCCACTATAGTCTCCACTTTATTCTGTCCACTAAAGTTTTTCCACTATAGTCTTTCCACTATAGTCTGTCCACTTTAGTCTTTCCACTATTCTCTGTCCACTTTAGTCTTTCTACTATACTCTCCACTTTATTCTGTCCACTACTGTCTTTCTACTATAGTCTTTCCACTATAGTCTGTCCACTTTAGTCTTTCCACTTTAGTCTTTCCAATTTAGTCTGTCCACTTTAGTCTTTCCACTATAGTCTGTCCACTTTAGTCTTTCCACTACTCTCTGTCCACTATAGTCTTTCCACTATATTCTGTCCACTTTAGTCTTTCCACTTTAGTCTTTCCACTTTAGTCTGTCCACTTTAGTCTTTCCACTATAGTCTGTCCACTATAGTCTTTCCACTACAGTCTTTCGACTATAGTCTTTCCACTATAGTCTGTCCACTTTTGTCTTTCCACTATTCTCTGTCCACTTTAGTCTTTCCACTATAGTCTCCACTTTATTCTGTCCACTACAGTTTTTCCTATAGTCTTTCAACTATAGTCTGTCCACTTTAGTCTTTCCACTATAATTTCCACTTTATTCTGTCCACTACAGTCTTTCCACTATTCTCTGTCCACTTTATTCTTTCCACTTTAGTCTTTCCACTATAGTCTCCACTTTATTCTGTCCACTACAGTCTCTCCACTATAGTATTTCCACTATAGTCTGTCCACTTTAGTCTTTCCACTATTCTCTGTCCACTTTAGTCTTTCCACTATACTCTCCACTTTATTCTGTCCACTACAGTCTTTCCACTATAGTCTTTCCACTATAGTCTGTCCACTTTAGTCTTTCCACTTTAGTCTTTCCACTTTAGTCTGTCCACTTTAGTCTTTCCACTATAGTCTGTCCACTTTAGTCTTTCCACTAATCTCTGTCCACTTTAGTCTTTCCACTATAGTCTTTCCACTTTAGTCTGTCCACTTTAGTCTTTCCACTTTAGTCTGTCCACTTTAGTCTTTCCACTATAGTCTTTCCACTTTAGTCTTTCCACTAATCTCTGTCCACTTTAGTCTTTCCACTATAGTCTCCACTTTATTCTGTCCACTAAAGTTTTTCCACTATAGTCTTTCCACTATAGTCTGTCCACTTTAGTCTTTCCACTATTCTCTGTCCACTTTAGTCTTTCTACTATACTCTCCACTTTATTCTGTCCACTACTGTCTTTCTACTATAGTCTTTCCACTATAGTCTGTCCACTTTAGTCTTTCCACTTTAGTCTTTCCAATTTAGTCTGTCCACTTTAGTCTTTCCACTATAGTCTGTCCACTTTAGTCTTTCCACTATTCTCTGTCCACTTTAGTCTTTCCACTTTAGTCTTTCCGATTTAGTCTGTCCACTTAGTCTTTCCACTAGAGTCTGTCCACTTTAGTCTGTCCACTTTAGTCTTTCCACTATAGTCTTTCCACTTTAGTCTTTCCACTACTCTCTGTCCACTTTAGTCTTTCCGCTTCAGTCTTTCCACTAGAGTCTGTCCACTTTAGTCTTTCCACTTTAGTCTGTCCACTTTAGTCTTTCCACGTTAGTCATTTCCACTATCTTCTGTCCACTTTAGTCTTTCCACTTTAGTCTTTCCACTATAGTCTACACTTTATTCTGTCCACTACAGTCTTTCCACTTTCGTCTTTCCACTATTCTCTGTCCACTTTAGTCTTTCCGCTATAGTCACCACATTATTCTGTCCAGTACAGTCTTTCCACTATAGTCTTTCCACTTTAGTCTTTCCACTATTCTCTGTCCACTTTAGTCTTTCCACTTTATTCTGTCCACTTCTGTGTGTACACTTTAGTTTGTCCACTGAGTCTTTCCACTTCAGTCTTTCCACTATAGTCTGTCCACTTTAGTCTTTCCACTATAGTCTCCACTATAGTCTGTCCACTTGAGTCTTTCCACTTTAGTCTTTCCACTTTACTCTGTCCACTTCAGTCTTTCTACTATAGTCTGTCCTCTTTAGTCTTTCCACTTTAGTCTTTCCACTATAGTCTCCACTTTAATCTGTCCACTACAGTCTTTCCACTATAGTCTGTCCACTTTAGTCTTTCCACTATTCTCTGTCCACTTTAGTCTTTCTACTATACTCTCCACTTTATTCTGTCCACTACAGTCTTTCCACCATAGTCTTTCCACTATAGTCTGTCCACTTTAGTCTTTCCACTTTAGTCTTTCCACTTTAGTCTTTCCAATTTAGTCTGTCCACTTTAGTCTTTCCACTATAGTCTGTCCACTTCAGTCTTTCCACTATTCTCCGTCCACTTTAGTCTTTCCAATTTAGTCTTTCCGATTTAGTCTGTCCACTTAGTCTTTCCACTAGAGTCTGTCCACTTTAGTCTGTCCATTTTCGTCTTTTCACTATAGTCTCCACTTTATTCTGTCCACTACAGTCTTTCCACTATAGTCTTTCCACTATAGTCTGTCCACTTTAGTCTTTCCACTTTAGTTTTTCCACTTTAGTCTGTCCACTTCAGTCTTTCCACTATAGTCTGTCCACTTTCGTCTTTCCACTTTAGTCTTTCCACTATAGTCTCCACTTTATTCTGTCCACTACAGTCTTTCCACTATAGTCTTTCCACTTTAGTCTGTCCACTTTAGTCTTTCCACTATAGTCTGTCCACTTTATTCTTTCCACTACTCTCTGTCCACTTTAGTCTTTCCGCTTCAGTCTTTCCACTAGAGTATGTCCACTTAAGTCTTTCCACTTTAGTCTGTCCACTTTAGTCTGTCCACTTTAGTCTTTCCACGTTAGTCATTTCCACTATCTTCTGTCCACTTTAGTCTTTCCACTTTAGTCTTTCCACTATAGTCTCCACTTTATTCTGTCCACTACAGTCTTTCCACTTTCGTCTCTCCACTATTCTCTGTCCACTTTAGTCTTTCCACTATAGTCTCCACAATATTCTGTCCAGTACAGTCTTTCCACTGTAGTCTTTCCACTATAGTCTTTCCACTATAGTCTTTCCACTTTAGTCTTTCCACTATTCTCTGTCCACTTTAGTCTTTCCACTTTATTCTGTCCACTTCAGTGTGTACACTTTAGTCTGTCCACTGAGTCTTTCCACTTCAGTCTTTCCACTATAGTCTGTCCACTTTAGTCTTTCCACTTTAGTTTTTCCACTTTAGTCTGTCCACTTCAGTCTTTCCACTATAGTCTGTCCACTTTAGTCTTTCCACTTTAGTCTTTCCACTATAGTCTCCACTTTATTCTGTCCACTACAGTCTTTCCACTATAGTCTTTCCACTTTATTCTGTCCACTTTAGTCTTTCCACTATCTTCTGTCCACTTTAGTCTTTCCACTTTAGTCTTTCCACTTTAGTATTTCCACTTTAGTCTTTCCACTATAGTCTCCACTTTATTCTGTGCACTACAGTCTTTCCACTATAGTCTTTCCACTATAGTCTTTCCACTACAGTCTTTCGACTATAGTCTTTCCACTATAGTCTGTCCACTTTAGTCTTTCCACTATTCTCTGTCCACTTTAGTCTTTCCACTATAGTCTCCACTTTATTCTGTCCACTACAGTTTTTCCTATAGTCTTTCAACTATAGTCTGTCCACTTTAGTCTTTCCACTATAATTTCCACTTTATTCTGTCCACTACAGTCTTTCCACTATTCTCTGTCCACTTTATTCTTTCCACTTTAGTCTTTCCACTATAGTCTCCACTTTATTCTGTCCACTACAGTCTCTCCACTATAGTATTTCCACTATAGTCTGTCCACTTTAGTCTTTCCACTATTCTCTGTCCACTTTAGTCTTTCCACTATACTCTCCACTTTAATCTGTCCACTACAGTCTTTCCACTATAGTCTTTCCACTATAGTCTGTCCACTTTAGTCTTTCCACTTTAGTCTTTCCACTTTAGTCTGTCCACTTTAGTCTTTCCACTATAGTCTGTCCACTTTAGTCTTTCCACTTTTCTCTGTCCACTTTAGTCTTTCCACTTTAGTCTTTCCACTTTAGTCTGTCCACTTTCGTCTTTCCACTATAGTCTTTCCACTTTAGTCTTTCCACTAATCTCTGTCCACTTTAGTCTTTCCACTATAGTCTCCACTTTATTCTGTCCACTAAAGTTTTTCCACTATAGTCTTTCCACTATAGTCTGTCCACTTTAGTCTTTCCACTATTCTTTGTCCACTTTAGTCTTTCTACTATACTCTCCACTTTATTCTGTCCACTACTGTCTTTCTACTATAGTCTTTCCACTATAGTCTGTCCACTTTAGTCTTTCCACTTTAGTCTTTCCAATTTAGTCTGTCCACTTTAGTCTTTCCACTATAGTCTGTCCACTTTAGTCTTTCCACTATTCTCTGTCCACTTTAATCTTTCCACTTTAGTCTTTCCGATTTAGTCTGTCCACTTAGTCTTTCCACTAGAGTCTGTCCACTTTAGTCTGTCCACTTTAGTCTTTTCACTATAGTCTCCACTTTATTCTGTCCACTACAGTCTTTCCACTATAGTCTTTCCACAATAGTCTGTCCACTTTAGTCTTTCCACTTTAGTTTTTCCACTTTAGTCTGTCCACTTCAGTCTCTCCACTATAGTCTGTCCACTTTAGTCTTTCCACTTTAGTCTTTCCACTATAGTCTCCACTTTATTCTGTCCACTACAGTCTTTTCACTATAGTCTTTCCACTTTAGTCTGTCCACTTTAGTCTTTCCACTATAGTCTTTCCACTTTAGTCTTTCCACTACTCTCTGTCCACTTTAGTCTTTCCGCTTCAGTCTTTCCACTAGAGTCTGTCCACTTTAGTCTTTCCACTTTAGTCTGTCCACTTTAGTCTTTCCACGTTAGTCATTTCCACTATCTTCTGTCCACTTTAGTCTTTCCACTTTAGTCTTTCCACTATAGTCTACACTTTATTCTGTCCACTACAGTCTTTCCACTTTCGTCTTTCCACTATTCTCTGTCCACTTTAGTCTTTCCGCTATAGTCACCACATTATTCTGTCCAGTACAGTCTTTCCACTTTAGTCTTTCCACTATTCTCTGTCCACTTTAGTCTTTCCACTTTATTCTGTCCACCTCTGTGTGTACACTTTAGTTTGTCCACTGAGTCTTTCCACTTCAGTCTTTCCACTATAGTCTGTCCACTTTAGTCTTTCCACTATAGTCTCCACTATAGTCTGTCCACTTGATTCTTTCCACTTTAGTCTTTCCACTTTACTCTGTCCACTTCAGTCTTTCTACTATAGTCTGTCCACTTTAGTCTTTCCACTTTAGTCTTTCCACTATAGTCTCCACTTTAATCTGTCCACTACAGTCTTTCCACTATAGTCTGTCCACTTTAGTCTTTCCACTATTCTCTGTCCACTTTAGTCTTTCTACTATACTCTCCACTTTATTCTGTCCACTACAGTCTTTCCACTATAGTCTTTCCACTATAGTCTGTCCACTTTAGTCTTTCCACTTTAGTCTTTCCACTTTAGTCTTTCCAATTTAGTCTGTCCACTTTAGTCTTTCCACTATAGTCTGTCCACTTCAGTCTTTCCACTATTCTCCGTCCACTTTAGTCTTTCCAATTTAGTCTTTCCGATTTAGTCTGTCCAGTTAGTCTTTCCACTAGAGTCTGTCCACTTTAGTCTGTCCATTTTCGTCTTTTCACTATAGTCTCCACTTTATTCTGTCCACTACAGTCTTTCCACTATAGTCTTTCCACTATAGTCTGTCCACTTTAGTCTTTCCACTTTAGTTTTTCCACTTTAGTCTGTCCACTTCAGTCTTTCCACTATAGTCTGTCCACTTTAGTCTTTCCACTTTAGTCTTTCCACTATAGTCTCCACTTTATTCTGTCCACTACAGTCTTTCCACTATAGTCTTTCCACTTTAGTCTGTCCACTTTAGTCTTTCCACTATAGTCTGTCCACTTTAGTCTTTCCACTACTCTCTGTCCACTTTAGTCTTTCCGCTTCAGTCTTTCCACTAGAGTATGTCCACTTTAGTCTTTCCACTTTAGTCTGTCCACTTTAGTCTGTCCACTTTAGTCTTTCCAAGTTAGTCATTTCCACTATCTTCTGTCCACTTTAGTCTTTCCACTTTAGTCTTTCCACTTTAGTCTTTCCACTATAGTCTCCACTTTATTCTGTCCACTACAGTCTTTCCACTTTCGTCTCTCCACTATTCTCTGTCCACTTTAGTCTTTCCACTATAGTCTCCACAATATTCTGTCCAGTACAGTCTTTCCACTGTAGTCTTTCCACTATAGTCTTTCCACTATGGTCTTTCCACTTTAGTCTTTCCACTATTCTCTGTCCACTTTAGTCTTTCCACTTTAGTCTTTCCACTTTATTCTGTCCACTTCAGTGTGTACACTTTAGTCTGTCCACTGAGTCTTTCCACTACAGTCTTTCCACTATAGTCTGTCCACTTTAGTCTTTCCACTTTAGTTTTTCCACTTTAGTCTGTCCACTTCAGTCTTTCCACTATAGTCTGTCCACTTTAGTCTTTCCACTTTAGTCTTTCCACTATAGTCTCCACTTTATTCTGTCCACTACAGTCTTTCCACTATAGTCTTTCCACTTTATTCTGTCCACTTTAGTCTTTCCACTATCTTCTGTCCACTTTAGTCTTTCCACTTTAGTCTTTCCACTTTAGTCTGTCCACTTTAGTCTTTCCACTATAGTCTGTCCACTTTAGTCTTTCCACTTTAGTATTTCCACTTTAGTCTTTCCACTATAGTCTCCACTTTATTCTGTTCACTACAGTCTTTCCACTATAGTCTTTCCACTATATTCTGTCCACTTTAGTCTTTCCACTTTAATCTTTCCACTTTAGTCTGTCCACTTTAGTCTTTCCACTATAGTCTGTCCACTATAGTCTTTCCACTACAGTCTTTCGACTATAGTCTTTCCACTATAGTCTGTCCACTTTAGTCTTTCCACTATTCTCTGTCCACTTTAGTCTTTCCACTATAGTCTCCACTTTATTCTGTCCACTACAGTTTTTCCTATAGTCTTTCAACTATAGTCTGTCCACTTTAGTCTTTCCACTATAATTTCCACTTTATTCTGTCCACTACAGTCTTTCCACTATAGTCTGTCCACTTTAGTCTTTCCACTTTAGTCTTTCCACTATAGTCTCCACTTTATTCTGTCCACTACAGTCTTTCCACTATAGTCTTTCCACTTTATTCTGTCCACTTTAGTCTTTCCACTATCTTCTGTCCACTTTAGTCTTTCCACTTTAGTCTTTCCACTTTAGTCTGTCCACTTTAGTCTTTCCACTATAGTCTGTCCACTTTAGTCTTTCCACTTTAGTATTTCCACTTTAGTCTTTCCACTATAGTCTCCACTTTATTCTGTGCACTACAGTCTTTCCACTATAGTCTTTCCACTATATTCTGTCCACTTTAGTCTTTCCACTTTAGTCTTTCCACTTTAGTCTGTCCACTTTAGTCTTTCCACTATAGTCTGTCCACTATAGTCTTTCCACTACAGTCTTTCGACTATAGTCTTTCCACTATAGTCTGTCCACTTTAGTCTTTCCACTATTCTCTGTCCACTTTAGTCTTTCCACTATAGTCTCCACTTTATTCTGTCCACTACAGTTTTTCCTATAGTCTTTCAACTATAGTCTGTCCACTTTAGTCTTTCCACTATAGTCTCCACTTTATTCTGTCCACTACAGTCTCTCCACTATAGTATTTCCACTATAGTCTGTCCACTTTAGTCTTTCCACTATTCTCTGTCCACTTTAGTCTTTCCACTATTCTCTCCACTTTATTCTGTCCACTACAGTCTTTCCACTATAGTCTTTCCACTATAGTCTGTCCACTTTAGTCTTTCCACTTTAGTCTTTCCACTTTAGTCTGTCCACTTTAGTCTTTCCACTATAGTCTGTCCACTTTAGTCTTTCCACTTTTCTCTGTCCACTTTAGTCTTTCCACTTTAGTCTTTCCACTTTAGTCTGTCCACTTTAGTCTTTCCACTATAGTCTGTCCACTTTAGTCTTTCCACTTTTCTCTGTCCACTTTAGTCTTTCCACTTTAGTCATTCCACTATAGTCTAACTAATCTAAAAAATCTGTCCACTACAGTTTTTCCACTATAGTCTTTCCACTATAGTCTGTCCACTTTAGTCTTTCCACTTTAGTCTTTCCACTTTAGTCTTTCCACTTTGGTCTTTCCACTTTAGTCTTTCCACTTTAGTTTGTCCACTTTCGTCTGTCCACTTTAGTCTTTCCACTTTAGTCATTTCCACTATCTTCTGTCCACTTTAGTCTTTCCACTTTAGTCTGTCCACTATAGTCTCTACTTTATTCTGTCCACTACAGTCTTTCCACTATAGTCTTTCCACTATAGTCTGTAAACTTTAGTCTTTCATCTTTAGTCTTTCCACTTTAGTCTGTCCACTTTGGTCTTTCCACTACAGTCCGTCCACTTTAGTCTTTCCACTTTAGTCTTTCCACTTTAGTCTTTCCACTTTAGTCTTTCCACTATAGTCTTTCCACTGTAGTCTGTCCACTTTAGTCTGTCCACTTTAGTCTTTCCACTATAGTCTGTCCACTTTAGTCTTTCCACTATAGTCTGTCCACTTTATTCTTTCCACTTTTGTCTTTCCACTTTAGTCTTTCCACTATAGTCTCCACTTTATTCTGTGCACTACAGTCTTTCCACTATAGTCTTTCCACTATAGTCTGTCCACTTTAGTCTTTCCACTTTAGTCTTTCCACTTTAGTCTGTCCACTTTAGTCTTTCCACTATAGACTGTCCACTTTAGTCTTTCCACTATATTCTGTCCACTTTAGTCTTTCCACTTTAGTCTTTCCACTTTAGTCTGTCCACTTTAGCCTTTCCACTATAGTCTGTCCACTATAGTCTTTCCACTACAGTCTTTCGACTATAGTCTTTCCACTATAGTCTGTCCACTTTAGTCTTTCCACTATTCTCTGTCCACTTTAGTCTTTCCACTATTGTCTCCACTTTATTCTGTCCACTACAGTTTTTCCTATAGTCTTTCAACTATAGTCTGTCCACTTTAGTCTTTCCACTTTAGTCTGTCCACTTTAGTCTTTCCACTATAGACTGTCCACTTTAGTCTTTCCACTATTCTCTGTCCAATTTAGTCTTTCCACTATAGTCTCCACTTTATTCTGTCCACTACAGTCTTTCCACTATAGTCTTTCCACTATATTCTGTCCACTTTAGTCTTTCCACTTTAGTCTTTCCACTTTAGTCTGTCCACTTTAGTCTTTCCACTATAGTCTGTCCACTATAGTCTTTCCACTACAGTCTTTCGACTATAGTCTTTCCACTATAGTCTGTCCACTTTAGTCTTTCCACTATTCTCTGTCCACTTTAGTCTTTCCACTATTGTCTCCACTTTATTCTGTCCACTACAGTTTTTCCTATAGTCTTTCAACTATAGTCTGTCCACTTTAGTCTTTCCACTATCTTCTGTCCACTTTAGTCTTTCCACTTTAGTCTTTCCACTTTAGTCTGTCCACTTTAGTCTTTCCACTATAGTCTGTCCACTTTAGTCTTTCCACTTTAGTATTTCCACTTTAGTCTTTCCACTATAGTCTCCACTTTATTCTGTGCACTACAGTCTTTCCACTATAGTCTTTCCACTATATTCTGTCCACTTTAGTCTTTCCACTTTAATCTTTCCACTTTAGTCTGTCCACTTTAGTCTTTCCACTATAGTCTGTCCACTATAGTCTTTCCACTACAGTCTTTCGACTATAGTCTTTCCACTATAGTCTGTCCACTTTAGTCTTTCCACTATTCTCTGTCCACTTTAGTCTTTCCACTATAGTCTCCACTTTATTCTGTCCACTACAGTTTTTCCTATAGTCTTTCAACTATAGTCTGTCCACTTTAGTCTTTCCACTATAATTTCCACTTTATTCTGTCCACTACAGTCTTTCCACTATAGTCTGTCCACTTTAGTCTTTCCACTTTAGTCTTTCCACTATAGTCTCCACTTTATTCTGTCCACTACAGTCTTTCCACTATAGTCTTTCCACTTTATTCTGTCCACTTTAGTCTTTCCACTATCTTCTGTCCACTTTAGTCTTTCCACTTTAGTCTTTCCACTTTAGTCTGTCCACTTTAGTCTTTCCACTATAGTCTGTCCACTTTAGTCTTTCCACTTTAGTATTTCCACTTTAGTCTTTCCACTATAGTCTCCACTTTATTCTGTGCACTACAGTCTTTCCACTATAGTCTTTCCACTATATTCTGTCCACTTTAGTCTTTCCACTTTAGTCTTTCCACTTTAGTCTGTCCACTTTAGTCTTTCCACTATAGTCTGTCCACTATAGTCTTTCCACTACAGTCTTTCGACTATAGTCTTTCCACTATAGTCTGTCCACTTTAGTTTTTCCACTACTCTCTGTCCACTTTAGTCTTTCCACTTTAGTCTTTCCACTTTAGTCTGTCCACTTTAGTCTTTCCACTATAGTCTGTCCACTTTAGTCTTTCCACTTTTCTCTGTCCACTTTAGTCTTTCCACTTTAGTCATTCCACTATAGTCTAACTAATCTAAAAAATCTGTCCACTACAGTTTTTCCACTATAGTCTTTCCACTATAGTCTGTCCACTTTAGTCTTTCCACTTTAGTCTTTCCACTTTAGTCTTTCCACTTTGGTCTTTCCACTTTAGTCTTTCCACTTTAGTTTGTCCACTTTCGTCTGTCCACTTTAGTCTTTCCACTTTAGTCATTTCCACTATCTTCTGTCCACTTTAGTCTTTCCACTTTAGTCTGTCCACTATAGTCTCTACTTTATTCTGTCCACTACAGTCTTTCCACTATAGTCTTTCCACTATAGTCTGTAAACTTTAGTCTTTCATCTTTAGTCTTTCCACTTTAGTCTGTCCACTTTGGTCTTTCCACTACAGTCCGTCCACTTTAGTCTTTCCACTTTAGTCTTTCCACTTTAGTCTTTCCACTTTAGTCTTTCCACTATAGTCTTTCCACTGTAGTCTGTCCACTTTAGTCTGTCCACTTTAGTCTTTCCACTATAGTCTGTCCACTTTAGTCTTTCCACTATAGTCTCCACTTTATTCTGTCCACTACAGTTTTTCCTATAGTCTTTCAACTATAGTCTGTCCACTTTAGTCTTTCCACTATAGTCTCCACTTTATTCTGTCCACTACAGTCTCTCCACTATAGTATTTCCACTATAGTCTGTCCACTTTAGTCTTTCCACTATTCTCTGTCCACTTTAGTCTTTCCACTATTCTCTCCACTTTATTCTGTCCACTACAGTCTTTCCACTATAGTCTTTCCACTATAGTCTGTCCACTTTAGTCTTTCCACTTTAGTCTTTCCACTTTAGTCTGTCCACTTTAGTCTTTCCACTATAGTCTGTCCACTTTAGTCTTTCCACTTTTCTCTGTCCACTTTAGTCTTTCCACTTTAGTCTTTCCACTTTAGTCTGTCCACTTTAGTCTTTCCACTATAGTCTGTCCACTTTAGTCTTTCCACTTTTCTCTGTCCACTTTAGTCTTTCCACTTTAGTCATTCCACTATAGTCTAACTAATCTAAAAAATCTGTCCACTACAGTTTTTCCACTATAGTCTTTCCACTATAGTCTGTCCACTTTAGTCTTTCCACTTTAGTCTTTCCACTTTAGTCTTTCCACTTTGGTCTTTCCACTTTAGTCTTTCCACTTTAGTTTGTCCACTTTCGTCTGTCCACTTTAGTCTTTCCACTTTAGTCATTTCCACTATCTTCTGTCCACTTTAGTCTTTCCACTTTAGTCTGTCCACTATAGTCTCTACTTTATTCTGTCCACTACAGTCTTTCCACTATAGTCTTTCCACTATAGTCTGTAAACTTTAGTCTTTCATCTTTAGTCTTTCCACTTTAGTCTGTCCACTTTGGTCTTTCCACTACAGTCCGTCCACTTTAGTCTTTCCACTTTAGTCTTTCCACTTTAGTCTTTCCACTTTAGTCTTTCCACTATAGTCTTTCCACTATATTCTGTCCACTTTAGTCTTTCCACTTTAGTCTTTCCACTTTAGTCTGTCCACTTTAGTCTTTCCACTATAGTCTGTCCACTATAGTCTTTCCACTACAGTCTTTCGACTATAGTCTTTCCACTATAGTCTGTCCACTTTAGTCTTTCCACTATTCTCTGTCCACTTTAGTCTTTCCACTATTGTCTCCACTTTATTCTGTCCACTACAGTTTTTCCTATAGTCTTTCAACTATAGTCTGTCCACTTTAGTCTTTCCACTATAGTTTCCACTTTATTCTGTCCACTACAGTCTTTCCACTATAGTATTTCCACTATAGTCTGTTCCATTCTCTGTCCACTTTAGTCTTTCCACTTTAGTCTTTCCACTATAGTCTCCACTTTATTCTGTCCACTACAGTCTCTCCACTATAGTATTTCCACTATAGTCTGTCCACTTTAGTCTTTCCACTATTCTCTGTCCACTTTAGTCTTTCCACTATACTCTCCACTTTATTCTGTCCACTACAGTCTTTTCACTATAGTCTTTCCACTATAGTCTGTCCACTTTAGTCTTTCCACTTTAGTCTTTCCACTTTAGTCTGTCCACTTTAGTCTTTCCACTATAGTCTGTCCACTTCAGTCTTTCCACTTTTCTCTGTCCACTTTAGTCTTTCCACTTTAGTCTTTCCACTTTAGTCTGTCCACTTTAGTCTTTCCACTATAGTCTGTCCACTTTAGTCTTTCCACTTTTCTCTGTCCACTTTAGTCTTTCCACTTTAGTCATTCCACTATAGCCTAACTAATCTAAAAAATCTATCCACTATAGTTTTTCCACTATAGTCTTTCCACTATAGTCTGTCCACTTTAGTCTTTCCACTTTAGTCTTTCCACTTTAGTCTTTCCACTTTGGTCTTTCCACTTTAGTCTTTCCACTTTAGTTTGACCACTTTCGTCTTTCCACTTTGGTCTTTCCACTTTAGTCTTTCCACTTTATTTTGACCACTTTCGTCTGTCCACTTTAGTCTTTCCACTTTAGTCATTTCCACTATCTTCTGTCCACTTTAGTCTTTCCACTTTAGTCTGTCCACTATAGTCTCTACTTTATTCTGTCCACTACAGTCTTTCCACTATAGTCTTTCCACTATAGTCTGTAAACTTTAGTCTTTCCACTTTAGTCTTTCCACTTTAGTCTGTCCACTTTGGTCTTTCCACTATAGTCCGTCCACTATCTTCTGTCCACTTTAGTCTTTCCACTTTAGTCTGTCCACTATAGTCTCTACTTTATTCTGTCCACTACAGTCTTTCCACTATAGTCTTTCCACTATAGTCTGTAAACTTTAGTCTTTCCACTTTAGTCTTTCCACTTTAGTCTGTCCACTTTGGTCTTTCCATTATAGTCCGTCCACTTTAGTCTTTCCACTTTAGTCTTTCCACTTTAGTCTTTCCACTATAGTCTTTCCACTGTAGTCTGTCCACTTTAGTCTTTCCACTTTAGTCTTTCCACTTTAGTCTGTCCACTTTAGTCTTTCCACTATAGTCTGTCCACTTTAGTCTTTCCACTTAGTCTTTCCACTATAGTCTTTCCACTATAGTCCGTCCACTTTAGTGTTTCCACTTTAGTGTTTCCACTTTAATCTTTCCACTTTAGTCTTTCCACTATAGTCTGTCCACTTTAGTCTTTCCACTTTAGTCTTTCCGCTTTAGTCTGTCCACTTAGTCTTTCCACTAGAGTCTGTCCAGTTTAGTCGGTCCACTTTAGTCTTTCCACTATGGTCTCCACTTTATTCTGTCCATTACAGTTTTTCCACTATAGTCTTTCCACTATAGTCTGTCCACTTTAGTCTTTCCACTTTAGTTTTTCCACTTTAGTCTGTCCACTTCAGTCTTTCCACTATAGTCTGTCCACTTTAGTCTTTCCACTTTTGTCTTTCCACTATAGTCTCCACTTTATTCTGTCCACTACAGTCTTTCCACTATAGTCTTTCCACTTTATTCTGTCCACTTTAGTCTTTCCACTATCTTCTGTCCACTTTAGTCTTTCCACTTTAGTCTTTCCACTTTAGTCTGTCTACTTTAGTCTTTCCACTATAGTCTGTCCACTTTAGTCTTTCCACTTTAGTCTTTCCACTTTAGTCTTTCCACTATAGTCTCCACTTTATTCTATGCACTACAGTCTTTCCACTATAGTCTTTCCACTATAGTCTGTCCACTTTAGTCTTTCCACTTTAGTCTTTCCACTTTAGTCTGTCCACTTTAGTCTTTCCACTATAGACTGTTCACTTTAGTCTTTCCACTATTCTCTGTCCACTTTAGTCTTTCCACTATAGTCTCCACTTTATTCTGTCCACTACAGTCTTTCCACTATAGTCTTTCCACTATATTCTGTCCACTTTAGTCTTTCCACTTTAGTCTTTCCACTTTAGTCTTCCCACTTTAGTCTTTCCACTATAGTCTGTCCACTATAGTCTTTCCACTACAGTCTTTCGACTATAGTCTTTCCACTATAGTCTGTCCACTTTAGTCTTTCCACTATTCTCTGTCCACTTTAGTCTTTCCACTACAGTCTCCACTTTATTCTGTCCACTACAGTTTTTCCACTATAGTCTTTCAACTATAGTCTGTCCACAAGAGTCTTTCCACTATAGTTTCCACTTTATTCTGTCCACTACAGTCTTTCCACTATTCTCTGTCCACTTTAGTCTTTCCACTTTAGTCTTTCCACTATAGTCTCCACTTTATTCTGTCCACTACAGTCTCTCCACTATAGTATTTCCACTATAGTCTGTCCACTTTAGTCTTTCCACTATTTTCTGTCCACTTTAGTCTTTCCACTATACTCTCCACTTTATTCTGTCCACTACAGTCTTTCCACTATAGTCTTTCCACTATAGTGTGTCCACTTTAGTCTTTCCACTTTAGTCTGTCTTTTCTCTGTCCACTTTAGTCTTTCCACTTTAGTCTTTCCACTTTAGTCTGTCCACTTTAGTCTTTCCACTTTTCTCTGTCCACTTTAGTCTTTCCACTTTAGTCATTCCACTATAGTCTAACTAATCTAAAAAATCTGTCCACTACAGTTTTTCCACTATAGTCTTTCCACTATAGTCTGTCCACTTTAGTCTTTCCACTTTAGTCTTTCCACTTTAGTCTTTCCACTTTGGTATTTCCACTTTAGTCTTTCCACTATAGTCTCCACTTTATTCTGTCCACTACAGTCTCTCCACTATAGTATTTCCACTATAGTCTGTCCACTTTAGTCTTTCCACTATAGTCTTTCCACTATAGTCTGTCCACTTTAGTCTTTCCACTTTAGTCTTTCCACTTTTCTCTGTCCACTTTAGTCTTTCCACCTTAGTCTTTCCACTTTAGTCTGTCCACTTTAGTCTTTCCACTATAGTCTGTCCACTTTAGTCTTTCCACTTTTCTCTGTCCACTTTAGTCTTTCCACTTTAGTCATTCCACTATAGTCTAACTAATCTAAAAAATCTGTCCACTACAGTTTTTCCACTATAGTCTTTCCACTATAGTCTGTCCACTTTAGTCTTTCCACTTTAGTCTGTCCACTTTAGTCTTTCCACTTTAGTCATTTCCACTATCTTCTGTCCACTTTTGTCTTTCCACTTTAGTCTGTCCACTATAGTCTCTACTTTATTCTGTCCACTACAGTCTTTCCACTA
Organism: Branchinecta sandiegonensis; assembly: GCA_030848855.1. Classification (NCBI taxonomy): domain Eukaryota; kingdom Metazoa; phylum Arthropoda; class Branchiopoda; order Anostraca; family Branchinectidae; genus Branchinecta; species Branchinecta sandiegonensis. Next base: position 134,732 of record JAUPMV010000095.1, read on the forward strand.
TAGTCTTTCCACTATAGTCTGTAAACTTTAGTCTTTCCACTTTAGTCTTTCCACTTTAGTCTGTCCACTTTGGTCTTTCCACTATAGTCCGTCCACTTTAGTCTTTCCACTTTAGTCTTTCCACTTTAGTCTTTCCACTATAGTCTTTCCACTGTAGTCTGTCAACTTTAGTCTTTCCACTTTAGTCTTTCCACTTTAGTCTGTACACTTTAGTCTTTCCACTTAGTCTTTCCACTACAGTCTTTCCACTATAGTCTGTCCACTTTAGTGTTTCCACTTTAGTGTTTCCACTTTAGTCTGTCCACTTTAGTTTTTCCACTATAGTCTGTCCACTTTAGTCTTTCCACTTTAGTCTTTCCGCTTTAGTCTGTCCACTTAGTCTTTCCACTAGAGTCTGTCCAGTTTAGTCGGTCCACTTTAGTCTTTCCACTATGGTCTCCACTTTATTCTGTCCACTACAGTTTTTCCACTATAGTCTTTCCACTATAGTCTGTCCACTTTAGTCTTTCCACTATAGTCTCCACTTTATTCTGTCCACTACAGTCTTTCCACTATAGTCTTTCCACTATCTTCTGTCCACTTTAGTCTTTCCACTTTAGTCTTTCCACTTTAGTCTGTCTACTTTAGTCTTTCCACTATAGTCTGTCCACTTTAGTCTTTCCACTTTAGTCTTTCCACTTTAGTCTTTCCACTATAGTCTCCACTTTCTTCTATGCACTACAGTCTTTCCACTATAGTCTTTCCACTATAGTCTGTCCACTTTAGTCTTTCCACTTTAGTCTTTCCACTTTAGTCTGTCCACTTTAGTCTTTCCACTATAGACTGTCCACTTTAGTCTTTCCACTATTCTCTGTCCACTTTAGTCTTTCCACTTTAGTCTCCACTTTATTCTATCCACTACAGTCTTTCCACTATAGTCTTTCCACTATAGTCTGTCCACTTTAGTCTTTCCACTTTAGTATTTCCACTTTAGTCTGTCCACTTTAGTCTTTCCACTATAGTCTGTCCACTTTAGTCTTTCCACTTTTCTCTGTCCACATTAGTCTTTCCACTTTAGTCTTTCCACTTTAGTCTGTCCACTTTAGTCTTTCCACTATAGTCTGTCCACTTTAGTCTTTCCACTTTTCTCTGTCCACTTTAGTCTTTCCACCTTAGTCATTCCACTATAGTCTAACTAATCTAAAAAATCTGTCCACTACAGTTTTTCCACTATAGTCTTTCCACTATAGTCTGTCCACTTTAGTCTTTCCACTTTAGTCTTTCCACTTTAGTCTTTCCACTTTGGTCTTTCCACTTTAGTCTTTCCACTTTAGTTTGACCACTTTCGTCTGTCCACTTTAGTCTTTCCACTTTAGTCATTTCCACTATCTTCTGTCCACTTTAGTCTTTCCACTTTAGTCTGTCCACTATAGTCTCTACTTTATTCTGTCCACTACAGTCTTTCCACTATAGTCTTTCCACTATAGTCTGTAAACTTTAGTCTTTCCACTTTAGTCTTTCCACTTTAGTCTGTCCACTTTGGTCTTTCCACTATAGTCCGTCCACTTTAGTCTTTCCACTTTAGTCTTTCCACTTTAGTCTTTCCACTATAGTCTTTCCACTGTAGTATGTCCACTTCAGTCTTTCCACTTTAGTCTTTCCACTTTATTCTGTCCACTACAGTCTTTCCACTATAGTCTTTCCACTATAGTCTGTCCACTTTAGTCTTTCCACTTTAGTCTTTCCACTTTAATCTGTCCACTTTAGTCTTTCCACTATAGTCTGTCCACTTTAGTCTTTCCACTTTTCTCTGTCCACTTTAGTCTTTCCACTTTAGTCTTTCCACTTTAGTCTGTCCACTTTAGTCTTTCCACTTTTCTCTGTCCACTTTAGTCTTTCCACTTTAGTCATTCCACTATAGTCTAACTAATCTAAAAAATCTGTCCACTACAGTTTTTCCACTATAGTCTTTCCACTATAGTCTGTCCACTTTAGTCTTTCCACTTTAGTCTTTCCACTTTAGTCTTTCCACTTTGGTATTTCCACTTTAGTCTTTCCACTATAGTCTCCACTTTATTCTGTCCACTACAGTCTCTCCACTATAGTATTTCCACTATAGTCTGTCCACTTTAGTCTTTCCACTATAGTCTTTCCACTATAGTCTGTCCACTTTAGTCTTTCCACTTTAGTCTTTCCACTTTTCTCTGTCCACTTTAGTCTTTCCACTTTAGTCTTTCCACTTTAGTCTGTCCACTTTAGTCTTTCCACTATAGTCTGTCCACTTTAGTCTTTCCACTTTTCTCTGTCCACTTTAGTCTTTCCACTTTAGTCATTCCACTATAGTCTAACTAATCTAAAAAATCTGTCCACTACAGTTTTTCCACTATAGTCTTTCCACTATAGTCTGTCCGCTTTAGTCTTTCCACTTTAGTCTGTCCACTTTAGTCTTTCCACTTTAGTCATTTCCACTATCTTCTGTCCACTTTAGTCTTTCCACTTTAGTCTGTCCACTATAGTCTCTACTTTATTCTGTCCACTACAGTCTTTCCACTATAGTCTTTCCACTATAGTCTGTAAACTTTAGTCTTTCCACTTTAGTCTTTCCACTTTAGTATGTCCACTTTGGTCTTTCCACTATAGTCCGTCCACTTTAGTCTTTCCACTTTAGTCTTTCCACTTTAGTCTTTCCACTATAGTCTTTCCACTGTAGTCTGTCAACTTTAGTCTTTCCACTTTAGTCTTTCCACTTTAGTCTGTACACTTTAGTCTTTCCACTTAGTCTTTCCACTACAGTCTTTCCACTATAGTCTGTCCACTTTAGTGTTTCCACTTTAGTGTTTCCACTTTAGTCTGTCCACTTTAGTTTTTCCACTATAGTCTGTCCACTTTAGTCTTTCCAGTTTAGTCTTTCAGCTTTAGTCTGTCCACTTAGTCTTTCCACTAGAGTCTGTCCAGTTTAGTCGGTCCACTTTAGTCTTTCCACTATGGTCTCCACTTTATTCTGTCCACTACAGTTTTTCCACTATAGTCTTTCCACTATAGTCTGTCCACTTTAGTCTTTCCACTATAGTCTCCACTTTATTCTGTCCACTACAGTCTTTCCACTATAGTCTTTCCACTATCTTCTGTCCACTTTAGTCTTTCCACTTTAGTCTGTCTACTTTAGTCTTTCCACTATAGTCTGTCCACTTTAGTCTTTCCACTTTAGTCTTTCCACTTTAGTCTTTCCACTATAGTCTCCACTTTCTTCTATGCACTACAGTCTTTCCACTATAGTCTTTCCACTATAGTCTGTCCACTTTAGTCTTTCCACTTTAGTCTTTCCACTTTAGTCTGTCCACTTTAGTCTTTCCACTATAGACTGTCCACTTTAGTCTTTCCACTATTCTCTGTCCACTTTAGTCTTTCCACTTTAGTCTCCACTTTATTCTGTCCACTACAGTCTTTCCACTATAGTCTTTCCACTATAGTCTGTCCACTTTAGTCTTTCCACTTTAGTCTTTCCACTTTAGTCTGTCCACTTTAGTCTTTCCACTATAGTCTGTCCACTTTAGTCTTTCCACTTTTCTCTGTCCACATTAGTCTTTCCACTTTAGTCTTTTCACTTTAGTCTGTCCACTTTAGTCTTTCCACTATAGTCTGTCCACTTTAGTCTTTCCACTTTTCTCTGTCCACTTTAGTCTTTCCACTTTAGTCATTCCACTATAGTCTAACTAATCTAAAAAATCTGTCCACTACAGTTTTTCCACTATAGTCTTTCCACTATAGTCTGTCCACTTTAGTCTTTCCACTTTAGTCTTTCCACTTTAGTCTTTCCACTTTGGTCTTTCCACTTTAGTCTTTCCACTTTAGTTTGACCACTTTCGTCTGTCCACTTTAGTCTTTCCACTTTAGTCATTTCCACTATCTTCTGTCCACTTTAGTCTTTCCACTTTAGTCTGTCCACTATAGTCTCTTCTTTATTCTGTCCACTACAGTCTTTCCACTATAGTCTTTCCACTATAGTCTGTAAACTTTAGTCTTTCCACTTTAGTCTTTCCACTTTAGTCTGTCCACTTTGGTCTTTCCACTATAGTCCGTCCACTTTAGTCTTTCCACTTTATTCTTTCCACTTTAGTCTTTCCACTATAGTCTTTCCACTGTAGTCTGTCCACTTCAGTCTTTCCACTTTAGTCTTTCCACTTTAGTCTGTCCACTTTAGTCTTTCCACTATAGTCTGTCCACTTTAGTCTTTCCACTTAGTCTTTCCACTATAGTCTTTCCACTATAGTCCGTCCACTTTAGTGTTTCCACTTTAGTGTTTCCACTTTAGTCTGTCCACTTTAGTCTTTCCACTATAGTCTGTCCACTTTAGTCTTTCCACTTTAGTCCTTCCGCTTTAGTCTGTCCACTTAGTCTTTCCACTAGAGTCTGTCCAGTTTAGTCGGTCCACTTTAGTCTTTCCACTATGGTCTCCACTTTATTCTGTCCACTACAGTTTTTCCACTATAGTCTTTCCACTATAGTCTGTCCACTTTAGTCTTTCCACTTTAGTTTTTCCACTTTAGTCTGTCCACTTCAGTCTTTCCACTATAGTTTGTCCACTTTAGTCTTTCCACTTTTGTCTTTCCACTATAGTCTCCACTTTATTCTGTCCACTACAGTCTTTCCACTATAGTCTTTCCACTTTATTCTGTCCACTTTAGTCTTTCCACTATCTTCTGTCCACTTTAGTTTTTCCACTTTAGTCTTTCCACTTTAGTCTGTCTACTTTAGTCTTTCCACTATAGTCTGTCCACTTTAGTCTTTCCACTTTAGTCTTTCCACTTTAGTCTTTCCACTATAGTCTCGACTTTATTCTATGCACTACAGTCTTTCCACTATAGTCTTTCCACTATAGTCTGTCCACATTAGTCTTTCCACTTTAGTCTTTCCAATTTAGTCTGTCCACTTTAGTCTTTCCACTATAGACTGTCCACTTTAGTCTTTCCATTATTCTCTGTCCACTTTAGTCTTTCCACTGTAGTCTCCACTTCATTCTGTCCACTACAGTCTTTCCACTATAGTCTTTCCACTATATTCTGTCCACTTTAGTCTTTCCACTTTAGTCTTTCCACTTTAGTCTGTCCACTTTAGTCTTTCCACTATAGTCTGTCCACTATAGTCTTTCCACTAAAGTCTTTCGACTATAAGCTTTCCACTATAGTCTGTCCACTTTAGTCTTTCCACTATTTTCTGTCCACTTTAGTCTTTCAAATACAGTCTCCACTTTATTCTGTCCACTACAGTTTTTCCACTATAGTCTTTCAACTATAGTCTGTCCACTTTAGTCTTTCCACTATAGTTTCCACTTTATTCTGTCCACTACAGTCTTTCCACTATTCTCTGTCCACTTTAGTCTTTCCACTTTAGTCTTTCCACTATAGTCTCCACTTTATTCTGTCAACTACAGTCTCTCCACTATAGTATTTCCACTATAGTCTGTCCACTTTAGTCTTTCCACTATTCTCTGTCCACTTTAGTCTTTCCACTATACTCTCCACTTTATTCTGTCCACTACAGTCTTTCCACTATAGTCTTTCCACTAGAGTGTGTCCACTTTAGTCTTTCCACTTTAGTCTTTCCACTTTAGTCTGTCCACTTTAGTCTTTCCATTATAGTCTGTCCACTTTAGTCTTTCCACTTTTCTCTGTCCACTTTAGTCTTTCCACTTTAGTCTTTCCACTTTAGTCTGTCCACTTTAGTCTTTCCACTATAGTCTGTCCACTTTAGTCTTTCCACTTTTCTCTGTCCACTTTAGTCTTTCCACTTTAGTCATTCCACTATAGTCTAACTAATCTAAAAAATCTGTCTACTACAGTTTTTCCACTATAGTCCTTCCACTATAGTCTGTCCACTTTAGTCTTTCCACTTTAGTCTTTCCACTTTAGTCTTTCCACTTTGGTCTTTCCACTTTAGTCTTTCCACTTTAGTTTGTCCACTTTCGTCTGTCCACTTTAGTCTTTCCACTTTAATCATTTCCACTATCTTCTGTCCACTTTAGTCTTTCCACTTTAGTCTGTCCACTATAGTCTCTACTTTATTCTGTCCACTACAGTCTTTCCACTATAGTCTTTCCACTATAGTCTGTAAACTTTAGTCTTTCCACTTTAGTCTTTCCACTTTAGTCTGTCCACTTTGGTCTTTCCACTATAGTCCGTCCACTTTAGTCTTTCCACTTTAGTCTTTCCACTTTAGTCTTTCCACTATAGTCTTTCCACTATAGTCTGTCCACTTTAGTCTTTCCACTTTAGTCTTTCCACTTTAGTCTATCCACTTTAGTCTTTCCACTATAGTCTGTCCACTTTAGTCTTTCCACTTAGTCTTTCCACTATAGTCTTTCCACTATAGTCTGTCCACTTTAGTCTTTCCACTTTAGTGTTTCCACTTTAGTCTGTCCACTTTAGTCTTTCCACTATAGTCTGTCCACTTTAGTCTTTCCACTTTAGTTTTTCCACTTTAGTCTGTCCACTTCAGTCTTTCCACTATAGTCTGTCCACTTTAGTCTTTCCACTTTAGTCATTCCACTATAGTCTAACTAAGTCTGTCCACTTTAGTCTTTCCACTATAGTCTGTCCACTTTAGTCTTTCCACTTAGTCTTTCCACTATAGTCTTTCCACTATAGTCCGTCCACTTTAGTGTTTCCACTTTAGTGTTTCCACTTTAGTGTTTCCACTTTAGTCTGTCCACTTTAGTCTTTCCACTATAGTCTGTCCACTTTAGTCTTTCCACTTTAGTCTTTCCGCTTTAGTCTGTCCACTTAGTCTTTCCACTAGAGTCTGTCCAGTTTAGTCGGTCCACTTTAGTCTTTCCACTATGGTCTCCACTTTATTCTGTCCACTACAGTTTTTCCACTATAGTCTTTCCACTATAGTCTGTCCACTTTAGTCTTTCCACTTTAGTTTTTCCACTTTAGTCTGTCCACTTCAGTCTTTCCACTATAGTCTGTCCACTTTAGTCTTTCCACTTTTGTCTTTCCACTATGGTCTCCACTTTATTCTGTCCACTACAGTCTTTCCACTATAGTCTTTCCACTTTATTCTGTCCACTTTAGTCTTTCCACTATCTTCTGTCCACTTTAGTCTTTCCACTTTAGTCTTTCCACTTTAGTCTGTCTACTTTAGTCTTTCCAATATAGTCTGTCCACTTTAGTCTTTCCACTTTAGTCTTTCCACTATAGTCTCCACTTTATTCTATGCACTACAGTCTTTCCACTATAGTCTTTCCACTATAGTCTGTCCACTTTAGTCTTTCCACTTTAGTCTTTCCACTTTAGTCTGTCCACTTTAGTCTTTCCACTATAGACTGTCCACTTTAGTCTTTCCACTATTCTCTGTCCACTTTAGTCTTTCCACTATAGTCTCCACTTTATTCTGTCCACTACAGTCTTTCCACTATAGTCTTTCCACTATATTCTGTCCACTTTAGTCTTTCCACTTTAGTCTTTCCACTTTAGTCTGTCCACTTTAGTCTTTCCACTATAGTCTGTCCACTATAGTCTTTCCACTACAGTCTTTCGACTATAGTCTTTCCACTATAGTCTGTCCACTTTAGTCTTTCCACTATTCTCTGTCCACTTTAGTCTTTCCACTACAGTCTCCACTTTATTCTGTCCACTACAGTTTTTCCACTATAGTCTTTCAACTATAGTCTGTCCACTTTAGTCTTTCCACTGTAGTTTCCACTTTATTCTGTCCACTACAGTCTTTCCACTATTCTCTGTCCACTTTAGTCTTTCCACTTTAGTCTTTCCACTATAGTCTCCACTTTATTCTGTCCACTACAGTCTCTCCACTATAGTATTTCCACTATAGTCCGTCCACTTTAGTCTTTCCACTATTCTCTGTCCACTTTAGTCTTTCCACTATACTTTCCACTTTATTCTGTCCACTACAGTCTTTCCACTCTAGTCTTTCCACTATAGTGTGTCCACTTTAGTCTTTCCACTTTAGTCTTTCCACTTTAGTCTGTCCACTTTAGTCTTTCCACTATAGTCTGTCCACTTTAGTCTTTCCACTTTTCTCTGTCCACTTTAGTCTTTCCACTTTAGTCTTTCCACTTTTCTCTGTCCACTTTAGTCTTTCCACTTTAGTCTTTCCACTTTAGTCTGTCCACTTTAGTCTTTCCACTATAGTCTGTCCACTTTAGTCTTTCCACTTTTCTCTGTCCACTTTAGTCTTTCCACTTTAGTCATTCCACTATAGTCTAACTAATCTAAAAAATCTGTCTACTACAGTTTTTCCACTATAGTCTTTCCACTATAGTCTGTCCACTTTAGTCTTTCCACTTTAGTCTTTCCACTGTGGTCTTTCCACTTTAGTCTTTCCACTTTAGTTTGTCCACTTTCGTCTGTCCACTTTAGTCTTTCCACTTTAATCATTTCCACTATCTTCTGTCCACTTTAGTCTTTCCACTTTAGTCTGTCCACTATAGTCTCTACTTTATTCTGTCCACTACAGTCTTTCCACTATAGTCTGTAAACTTTAGTCTTTCCACTTTAGTCTTTCCACTTTAGTCTGTCCACTTTGGTCTTTCCACTATAGTCCGTCCACTTTAGTCTTTCCACTTTAGTCTTTCCACTTTAGTCTTTCCACTATAGTCTTTCCACTATAGTCTGTCCACTTTAGTCTTTCCACTTTAGTCTTTCCACTTTAGTCTGTCCACTTTAGTCTTTCCACTATAGTCTGTCCACTTTAGTCTTTCCACTTAGTCTTTCCACTATAGTCTTTCCACTATAGTCTGTCCACTTTAGTCTTTCCACTTTAGTCTTTCCACTATAGTCTCGACTTTATTCTATGCACTACAGTCTTTCCACTATAGTCTTTCCACTATAGTCTGTCCACATTAGTCTTTCCACTTTAGTCTTTCCAATTTAGTCTGTCCACTTTAGTCTTTCCACTATAGACTGTCCACTTTAGTCTTTCCATTATTCTCTGTCCACTTTAGTCTTTCCACTGTAGTCTCCACTTCATTCTGTCCACTACAGTCTTTCCACTATAGTCTTTCCACTATATTCTGTCCACTTTAGTCTTTCCACTTTAGTCTTTCCACTTTAGTCTGTCCACTTTAGTCTTTCCACTATAGTCTGTCCACTATAGTCTTTCCACTAAAGTCTTTCGACTATAAGCTTTCCACTATAGTCTGTCCACTTTAGTCTTTCCACTATTTTCTGTCCACTTTAGTCTTTCAAATACAGTCTCCACTTTATTCTGTCCACTACAGTTTTTCCACTATAGTCTTTCAACTATAGTCTGTCCACTTTAGTCTTTCCACTATAGTTTCCACTTTATTCTGTCCACTACAGTCTTTCCACTATTCTCTGTCCACTTTAGTCTTTCCACTTTAGTCTTTCCACTATAGTCTCCACTTTATTCTGTCAACTACAGTCTCTCCACTATAGTATTTCCACTATAGTCTGTCCACTTTAGTCTTTCCACTATTCTCTGTCCACTTTAGTCTTTCCACTATACTCTCCACTTTATTCTGTCCACTACAGTCTTTCCACTATAGTCTTTCCACTAGAGTGTGTCCACTTTAGTCTTTCCACTTTAGTCTTTCCACTTTAGTCTGTCCACTTTAGTCTTTCCATTATAGTCTGTCCACTTTAGTCTTTCCACTTTTCTCTGTCCACTTTAGTCTTTCCACTTTAGTCTTTCCACTTTAGTCTGTCCACTTTAGTCTTTCCACTATAGTCTGTCCACTTTAGTCTTTCCACTTTTCTCTGTCCACTTTAGTCTTTCCACTTTAGTCATTCCACTATAGTCTAACTAATCTAAAAAATCTGTCTACTACAGTTTTTCCACTATAGTCCTTCCACTATAGTCTGTCCACTTTAGTCTTTCCACTTTAGTCTTTCCACTTTAGTCTTTCCACTTTGGTCTTTCCACTTTAGTCTTTCCACTTTAGTTTGTCCACTTTCGTCTGTCCACTTTAGTCTTTCCACTTTAATCATTTCCACTATCTTCTGTCCACTTTAGTCTTTCCACTTTAGTCTGTCCACTATAGTCTCTACTTTATTCTGTCCACTACAGTCTTTCCACTATAGTCTTTCCACTATAGTCTGTAAACTTTAGTCTTTCCACTTTAGTCTTTCCACTTTAGTCTGTCCACTTTGGTCTTTCCACTATAGTCCGTCCACTTTAGTCTTTCCACTTTAGTCTTTCCACTTTAGTCTTTCCACTATAGTCTTTCCACTATAGTCTGTCCACTTTAGTCTTTCCACTTTAGTCTTTCCACTTTAGTCTATCCACTTTAGTCTTTCCACTATAGTCTGTCCACTTTAGTCTTTCCACTTAGTCTTTCCACTATAGTCTTTCCACTATAGTCTGTCCACTTTAGTCTTTCCACTTTAGTGTTTCCACTTTAGTCTGTCCACTTTAGTCTTTCCACTATAGTCTGTCCACTTTAGTCTTTCCACTTTAGTTTTTCCACTTTAGTCTGTCCACTTCAGTCTTTCCACTATAGTCTGTCCACTTTAGTCTTTCCACTTTAGTCATTCCACTATAGTCTAACTAAGTCTGTCCACTTTAGTCTTTCCACTATAGTCTGTCCACTTTAGTCTTTCCACTTAGTCTTTCCACTATAGTCTTTCCACTATAGTCCGTCCACTTTAGTGTTTCCACTTTAGTGTTTCCACTTTAGTGTTTCCACTTTAGTCTGTCCACTTTAGTCTTTCCACTATAGTCTGTCCACTTTAGTCTTTCCACTTTAGTCTTTCCGCTTTAGTCTGTCCACTTAGTCTTTCCACTAGAGTCTGTCCAGTTTAGTCGGTCCACTTTAGTCTTTCCACTATGGTCTCCACTTTATTCTGTCCACTACAGTTTTTCCACTATAGTCTTTCCACTATAGTCTGTCCACTTTAGTCTTTCCACTTTAGTTTTTCCACTTTAGTCTGTCCACTTCAGTCTTTCCACTATAGTCTGTCCACTTTAGTCTTTCCACTTTTGTCTTTCCACTATGGTCTCCACTTTATTCTGTCCACTACAGTCTTTCCACTATAGTCTTTCCACTTTATTCTGTCCACTTTAGTCTTTCCACTATCTTCTGTCCACTTTAGTCTTTCCACTTTAGTCTTTCCACTTTAGTCTGTCTACTTTAGTCTTTCCAATATAGTCTGTCCACTTTAGTCTTTCCACTTTAGTCTTTCCACTATAGTCTCCACTTTATTCTATGCACTACAGTCTTTCCACTATAGTCTTTCCACTATAGTCTGTCCACTTTAGTCTTTCCACTTTAGTCTTTCCACTTTAGTCTGTCCACTTTAGTCTTTCCACTATAGACTGTCCACTTTAGTCTTTCCACTATTCTCTGTCCACTTTAGTCTTTCCACTATAGTCTCCACTTTATTCTGTCCACTACAGTCTTTCCACTATAGTCTTTCCACTATATTCTGTCCACTTTAGTCTTTCCACTTTAGTCTTTCCACTTTAGTCTGTCCACTTTAGTCTTTCCACTATAGTCTGTCCACTATAGTCTTTCCACTACAGTCTTTCGACTATAGTCTTTCCACTATAGTCTGTCCACTTTAGTCTTTCCACTATTCTCTGTCCACTTTAGTCTTTCCACTACAGTCTCCACTTTATTCTGTCCACTACAGTTTTTCCACTATAGTCTTTCAACTATAGTCTGTCCACTTTAGTCTTTCCACTGTAGTTTCCACTTTATTCTGTCCACTACAGTCTTTCCACTATTCTCTGTCCACTTTAGTCTTTCCACTTTAGTCTTTCCACTATAGTCTCCACTTTATTCTGTCCACTACAGTCTCTCCACTATAGTATTTCCACTATAGTCCGTCCACTTTAGTCTTTCCACTATTCTCTGTCCACTTTAGTCTTTCCACTATACTTTCCACTTTATTCTGTCCACTACAGTCTTTCCACTCTAGTCTTTCCACTATAGTGTGTCCACTTTAGTCTTTCCACTTTAGTCTTTCCACTTTAGTCTGTCCACTTTAGTCTTTCCACTATAGTCTGTCCACTTTAGTCTTTCCACTTTTCTCTGTCCACTTTAGTCTTTCCACTTTAGTCTTTCCACTTTTCTCTGTCCACTTTAGTCTTTCCACTTTAGTCTTTCCACTTTAGTCTGTCCACTTTAGTCTTTCCACTATAGTCTGTCCACTTTAGTCTTTCCACTTTTCTCTGTCCACTTTAGTCTTTCCACTTTAGTCATTCCACTATAGTCTAACTAATCTAAAAAATCTGTCTACTACAGTTTTTCCACTATAGTCTTTCCACTATAGTCTGTCCACTTTAGTCTTTCCACTTTAGTCTTTCCACTGTGGTCTTTCCACTTTAGTCTTTCCACTTTAGTTTGTCCACTTTCGTCTGTCCACTTTAGTCTTTCCACTTTAATCATTTCCACTATCTTCTGTCCACTTTAGTCTTTCCACTTTAGTCTGTCCACTATAGTCTCTACTTTATTCTGTCCACTACAGTCTTTCCACTATAGTCTGTAAACTTTAGTCTTTCCACTTTAGTCTTTCCACTTTAGTCTGTCCACTTTGGTCTTTCCACTATAGTCCGTCCACTTTAGTCTTTCCACTTTAGTCTTTCCACTTTAGTCTTTCCACTATCGTCTTTCCACTATAGTCTGTCCACTTTAGTCTTTCCACTTTAGTCTTTCCACTTTAGTCTGTCCACTTTAGTCTTTCCACTATAGTCTGTCCACTTTAGTCTTTCCACTTAGTCTTTCCACTATAGTCTTTCCACTATAGTCTGTCCACTTTAGTGTTTCCACTTTAGTCTGTCCACTTTAGTCTTTCCACTATAGTCTGTCCACTTTAGTCTTTCCACTTTAGTCTTTCCGCTTTGGTCTGTCCAGTTTAGTCGGTCTACTTTAGTCTTTCCACTATGGTCTCGACTTTATTCTGTCCACTACAGTTTTTCCACTATAGTCTTTCCACTATAGTCTGTCCACTTTAGTCTTTCCACTTTAGTTTTTCCACTTTAGTCTGTCCACTTCAGTCTTTCCACTACAGTCTGTCCACTTTAGTCTTTCCACTTTAGTCTTTCCACTATATTCTCCACTTTATTCTGTCCACTACAGTCTTTCCACTATAGTCTTTCCACTTTATTCTGTCCACTTTAGTCTTTCCACTATCTTCTGTCCACTTTAGTCTTTCCACTTTAGTCTTTCCACTTTAGTCTGTCCACTTTAGTCTTTCCACTATAGTCTGTCCACTTTAGTCTTTCCACTTTAGTCTTTCCACTTTAGTCTTTACACTATAGTCTCCACTTTATTCTGTGCACTACAGTCTTTCCACTATAGTCTTTCCACTATAGTCTGTCCACTTTAGTCTTTCCACTTTAGTCTTTCCACTTTAGTCTGTCCACTTTAGTCTTTCCACTATAGACTGTCCACTTTAGTCTTTCCACTATTCTCTGTCCACAATAGTCTTTCCACTATAGTCTCCACTTTATTCTGTCCACTACAGTCTTTCCACTATAGTCTTTCCACTATATTCTGTCCACTTTAGTCTTTCCACTTTAGTCTTTCCACATTAGTCTGTCCACTTTAGTCTTTCCACTATAGTCTGTCCACTATAGTCTTTCCACTACAGTCTTTCCACTATAGTCTTTCCACTATAGTCTGTCCACTTTAGTCTTTCCACTATTCTCTGTCCACTTTAGTCTTTCCACTATAGACTCCACTTTATTCTGTCCACTACAGTTTTTCCACTATAGTCTTTCAACTATAGTCTGTCCACTTTAGTCTTTCCACTTTAGTCTTTCCACTGTAGTTTCCACTTTATTCTGTCGACTACAGTCTTTCCACTATTCTCTGTCCACTTTAGTCTTTCCACTTTAGTCTTTCCACTATAGTCTCCAATTTATTCTGTCCACTACAGTCTCTCCACTATAGGATTTCCACTATAGTCTGTCCACTTTAGTCTTTCCACTATTCTCTGTCCACTTTAGTCTTTCCACTATACTCTCCACTTTATTCTGTCAACTACAGTCTTTCCACTATAGTCTTTCCACTATAGTCTGTCCACTTTAGTCTTTCCACTTTAGTCTTTCCACTTTAGTCTGTCCACTTTAGTCTTTCCACTATAGTCTGTCCACTTTAGTCTTTCCACTTTTCTCTGTCCACTTTAGTCTTTCCACTTTAGTCTTTCCACTTTAGTCTATCCACTTTAGTCTTTCCGCCATAGTCTGTCCACTTTAGTCTTTCCACTTTAGTCTTTACACTATAGTCTCCACTTTATTCTGTGCACTACAGTCTTTCCACTATAGTCTTTCCACTATAGTCTGTCCACTTTAGTCTTTCCACTTTAGTCTTTCCACTTTAGTCTGTCCACTTTAGTCTTTCCACTATAGACTGTCCACTTTAGTCTTTCCACTATTCTCTGTCTACAATAGTCTTTCCACTATAGTCTCCACTTTATTCTGTCCACTACAGTCTTTCCACTACAGTCTTTCCACTATATTCTGTCCACTTTAGTCTTTCCACTTTAGTCTTTCCACATTAGTCTGTCCACTTTAGTCTTTCCACTATAGTCTGTCCACTATAGTCTTTCCACTACAGTCTTTCCACTATAGTCTTTCCACTATAGTCTGTCCACTTTAGTCTTTCCACTATTCTCTGTCCACTTTAGTCTTTCCACTATAGTCTCCACTTTATTCTGTCCACTACAGTTTTTCCACTATAGTCTTTCAACTATAGTCTGTCCACTTTAGTCTTTCCACTTTAGTCTTTCCACTATAGTTTCCACTTTATTCTCTCGACTACAGTCTTTCCACTATTCTCTGTCCACTTTAGTCTTTCCACTTTAGTCTTTCCACTATAGTCTCCAATTTATTCTGTCCACTACAGTCTCTCCACTATAGGATTTCCACTATAGTCTGTCCACTTTAGTCTTTCCACTATTCTCTGTCCACTTTAGTCTTTCCACTATACTCTCCACTTTATTCTGTCCACTACAGTCTTTCCACTATAGTCTTTCCACTATAGTCTGTCCACTTTAGTCTTTCCACTTTAGTCTTTCCACTTTAGTCTGTCCACTTTAGTCTTTCCACTATAGTCTGTCCACTTTAGTCTTTCCACTTTTCTCTGTCCACTTTAGTCATTCCACTATAGTCTAACTAATCTAAAAAATCTGTCCACTACAGTTTTTCCACTATCGTCTTTCCACTATAGTCTGTCCACTTTAGTCTTTCCACTTTAGTCTTTCCACTTTAGTCTTTCCACTTTGGTCTTTCCACTTTAGTCTTTCCACTTTAGTTTGTCCACTTTCGTCTGTCCACTTTTCCACTTTAGTCATTTCCACTATCTTCTGTCCACTTTAGTCTTTCCACTTTAGTCTGTCCACTATAGTCTCTACTTTATTCTGTCCACTACAGTCTTTCCACTTTAGTCTTTCCACTTTAGTTTGTCCACTTTCGTCTGTCCACTTTAGTCTTTCCACTTTAGTCATTTCCACTATATTCTGTCCACTTTAGTCTTTCCACTTTAGTCTGTCCACTATAGTCTCTACTTTATTCTGTCCACTACAGTCTTTCCACTTTAGTCTTTCCACTTGAGTCTGTCCACTATAGTCTTTCCACTATAGTCTGTCCACTTTAGTCTTTCCACTCTTCTCTGTCCACTTTAGTCTTTCCACTATACTCTCCACTTTATTCTGTCCACTACAGTCTTTCCACTATAGTCTTTCCAATATAGTCTGTCCACTTTAGTCTTTCCACTTTATTTTTTCCTCTTTAGTCTGTCCACTTTAGTCTTTCCACCATAGTCTGTCCACTTTAGTCTTTCCACTATTCTCTGTCCACTTTATTCTTTCCACTTTAGTCTTTCCACTATAGTTTCCACTTTATTCTGTCCACTACAGTCTTTCCACTATAGTCTTTCCACTATAGTCTGTACACTTTAGTCTTTCCACTTTAGTCTTTCCACTTTAGTCCGGCCACTTTAGTCTTTCCACTATAGTCTGTCCACTTTGGTCTTTCCACTTTAGTCTTTCCGCTTTAGTCTGTCCACTTTAGTCTATCCACTTTCGTCTGTCCGCTTTAGTCTTTCCACTTTATTCTGTCCACTTCAGTGTGTACACTTTAGTCTGTCCACTGAGTCGTTCCACTTCAGTCTTTCCACTATAGTCTGTCCACTTTAGTTTTTCCACTTTAGTCTTTCCACTGTAGTCTCCACTTTATTCTGTCCACTACAGTCTTTCCACTATAGTCTTTCCACTATAGTCTTTCCACTTTAGTCTTTCCACTATTCTCTATCCACTTTAGTCTTTCCACTATAGTCTCCACTTTCTTCTGTCCACTACAGTCTTTCCACTATAGTCTTTCCACTTTAGTCTGTCCACTTTAGTCTTTCCACTATAGTCTGTCCACTTTAGTCTTTCCACTATTCTCCACTTTAGTCTTTCCACTTTAGTCTTTCCACTATAGTCACCACTTTATTCTGTCCACTACAGTCTTTCCTCTATAGTCTTTCCACTATAGTCTGTCCACTTTAGTCTTTCCACTTTAGTCTTTGCACTTTAGTCTGTCCACTTTAGTCTTTCCACTATAGTCTGTCCACTTTAGTCTTTCCACTTTAGTCTTTCCACTTATTCTGTCCACTGCAGAGTGTACACTTTAGTCTGTCCACTGAGTCTTTCCACTTCAGTCTTTCCACTATAGTCTTTCCACTTTAGTCTTTCCACCCTAGTCTTTTCGCTTTAGTCTGTCCACTTAGTCTTTCCACTAGAGTCTGTCCACTTTAGTCTTTCCACTTTAGTCTGTCCACTTTAGTCTTTCCACTTTAGTAATTTTCACTATCGTCTGTCCACTTTAGTCTTTCCACTTTAGTCTGTCCACTTTAGTCTTTCCACTATAGTCTGTCCACTTTAGTCTTTCCACTATAGTCCGTCCACTTTAGTCTTTCCACTTTAGTCTTTCCACTTTAGTCAGTCAACTTTAGTCTTTCCACTATAGTCTGTCCACTTGAGTCTTTCCACTTTAGTCTTTCCACTTTATTCTCTCCACTTCAGTGTTTACACTTTAGTTTGTCCACTGAATCTTTCCACTTCAGTCTTTCCACTATAGTCTGTCCACTTTAGTCTTTCCACTTTAGTCTTTCCACTATAGTCTTTCAAATTCAGTTTGTCCACTTTAGTCTTTCCACTATAGTTTGTCCACTTTAGTCTTTCCATTATAGTCTTTCCACTTTAGTCTGTCCACTTAGTCTTTCCACTTCAGTCATTCCACTATAGTCTGTCCACTTTAGTCTTTCCACTTTAGTCTTTCCACTATCGTCTCCACTTTATTCTGTCCACTACAGTCTTTCCACTTTAGTCTTTCCACTATCCTCTGTCCACTTTAGTCTTTCCACTATAGTCTCCACTTTATTCTGTCCACTACAGTCTTTCCACTATAGTCTTTCAACTATAGTCTGTCCACTTCAGTCTTTCCACTATTCTCTGTCCACTTTAGTCTTTCCACTATAGCCTGTCCACTTTAGTCTTTCCACTATAGTCTGTCCACTTTAGTCTTTCCACTACAGTCTTTCCACTATAGTCTTTCCACTATAGTCTGTCCACTTTAGTCTTTCCACTATTCTCTGTCCACTTTTATCTTTCCACTTTAGTCTTTCCACTATAGTCTCCACTTTATTCTGTCCACTACAGTCTTTCCACTATAGTCTTTTCACTAAAGTCTGTCCACTTTAGTCTTTCCACTATTCTCGGTCCACTTTAGTCTTTCCACTATAGTCTCCACTTTATTCTGTCCACTACAGTCTTTCCACTATTCTCTGTCCACTTTAGTCTTTCCACTATAGTCTCCACTTTATTCTGTCCACTTTAGTCTTTCCACTTTATTTTTTCCTCTTTAGTCTGTCCACTTTAGTCTTTCCATCATAGTCTGTCCACTTTAGTCTTTCCACTATTCTCTGTCCACTTTATTCTTTCCACTTTAGTCTTCCCACTATAGTTTCCACTTTATTCTGTCCACTACAGTCTTTCCACTATAGTCTTTCCACTATAGTCTGTACACTTTAGTCTTTCCACTTTAGTCTTTCCACTTTAGTCCGTCCACTTTAGTCTTTCCACTATAGTCTGTCCACTTTGGTCTTTCCACTTTAGTCTTTCCGCTTTAGTCTGTCCACTTTAGTCTATCCACTTTAGTCTGTCCACTTTAGTCTTTCCACTTTAGTAATTTCCACTATCTTCTGTCCGCTTTACTCTTTCCACTTTCTTCTGTCCACTTCAGTGTGGACACTTTAGTCTGTCCACTGAGTCGTTCCACGTCAGTCTTTCCACTATAGTCTGTCCACTTTAGTTTTTCCACTTTAGTCTTTCCACTATAGTCTCCACTTTATTCTGTCCACTGCAGTCTTTCCACTTTAGTCTTTCCAATACTCTCTGTCCACTTTAGTTTTTCCACTATAGTCTCCACTTTATTCTGTCCACTACAGTCTTTCCACTATAGTCTTTTCACTAAAGTCTGTCCACTTTAGTCTTTCCACTATTCTCGGTCCACTTTAGTCTTTCCACTATAGTCTCCACTTTATTCTGTCCACTACAGTCTTTCCACTATAGTCTTTCAACTATAGTCTGTCCACTTTAGTCTTTCCACTTTAGTCTTTCCACTATAGTCTCCACTTTATGCTGTCCACTACAGTCTTTCCACTATTCTCTGTCCACTATAGTCTTTCCACTATAGTCTCCACTTTATTCTGTCCACTTTAGTCTTTCCACTTTATTTTTTCCTCTTTAGTCTGTCCACTTTAGTCTTTCCACCATAGTCTGTCCACTTTAGTCTTTCCACTATTCTCTGTCCACTTTATTCTTTCCACTTTAGTCTTTCCACTATAGTTTCCACTTTATTCTGTCCACTACAGTCTTTCCACTATAGTCTTTCCACTATAGTCTGTACACTTTGGTCTTTCCACTTTAGTCTTTCCACTTTAGTTTGTCCACTTTAGTCTTTCCACTATAGTCTGTCCACTTTGGTCTTTCCACTTTAGTCTTTCCGCTTTAGTCTGTCCACTTTAGTCTATCCACTTTAGTCTGTCCACTTTAGTCTTTCCACTTTAGTCATTTCCACTATCTTCTGTCCGCTTTAGTCTTTCCACTTTATTCTGTCCACTTCAGTGTGTACACTTTAGTCTGTCCACTGAGTCGTTCCACTTCAGTCTTTCCACTATAGTCTGTCCACTTTAGTTTTTCCACTTTAGTCTTTCCACTATAGTCTCCACTTTATTCTGTCCACTGCAGTCTTTCCACTTTAGTCTTTCCAATATTCTCTGTCCACTTTAGTTTTTCCACTATAGTCTCCACTTTATTCTGTCCACTACAGTCTATCCACTATAGTCTTTCCACTATAGTCTGTCCACTTTAGTCTTTCCAATATAGTCTCCACTTTATTCTGTCCACTACAGTCTTTCCACTTTCGTCTTTCCACTATTCTCTGTCCACTTTAGTTTTTCCACTGTAGTCTCCACTTTATTCTGTCCACTACAGTCTTTCCACTATAGTCTTTCCACTATAGTCTTTCCACTTTAGTCTTTCCACTATTCTCTGTCCACTTTAGTCTTTCCACTATAGTCTCCACTTTCTTCTGTCCATTACAATCTTTCCACTATAGTCTTTCCAGTTTAGTCTGTCCACTTTAGTCTTTCCACTATAGTCTGTCCACTTTAGTCTTTCCACTATTCTCCACTTTAGTCTTTCCACTTTAGTCTTTCCACTATAGTCACCACTTTATTCTGTCCACTACAGTCTTTCCTCTATAGTCTTTCCACTATAGTCTGTCCACTTTAGTCTTTCCACTTTAGTCTTTGCACTTTAGTCTGTCCACTTTAGTCTTTCCACTATAGTCTGTCCACTTTAGTCTTTCCACTTTAGTCTTTCCACTTATTCTGTCCACTGCAGAGTGTACACTTTAGTCTGTCCACTGAGTCTTTCCACTTCAGTCTTTCCACTATAGTCTTTCCACTTTAGTCTTTCCACCCTAGTCTTTTCGCTTTAGTCTGTCCACTTAGTCTTTCCACTAGAGTCTGTCCACTTTAGTCTTTCCACTTTAGTCTGTCCACTTTAGTCTTTCCACTTTAGTAATTTTCACTATCGTCTGTCCACTTTAGTCTTTCCACTTTAGTCTGTCCACTTTAGTCTTTCCACTATAGTCTGTCCACTTTATTCTTTCCACTATAGTCCGTCCACTTTAGTCTTTCCACTTTAGTCTTTCCACTTTAGTCAGTCAACTTTAGTCTTTCCACTATAGTCTGTCCACTTGAGTCTTTCCACTTTAGTCTTTCCACTATATTCTCTCCACTTCAGTGTTTACACTTTAGTTTGTCCACTGAATCTTTCCACTTCAGTCTTTCAACTATAGTCTGTCCACTTTAGTCTTTCCACTTTAGTCTTTCCACTATAGTCTTTCAAATTCAGTTTGTCCACTTTAGTCTTTCCACTATAGTTTGTCCACTTTAGTCTTTCCATTATAGTCTTTCCACTTTAGTCTGTCCACTTAGTCTTTCCACTTCAGTCATTCCACTATAGTCTGTCCACTTTAGTCTTTCCACTTTAGTCTTTCCACTATAGTCTCCACTTTATTCTGTCCACTACAGTCTTTCCACTTTAGTCTTTCCACTATCCTCTGTCCACTTTAGTCTTTCCACTATAGTCTCCACTTTATTCTGTCCACTACAGTCTTTCCACTATAGTCTTTCAACTATAGTCTGTCCACTTCAGTCTTTCCACTATTCTCTGTCCACTTTAGTCTTTCCACTATAGCCTGCCCACTTTAGTCTTTCCACTATAGTCTGTCCACTTTAGTCTTTCCACTACAGTCTTTCCACTATAGTCTTTCCACTATAGTCTGTCCACTTTAGTCTTTCCACTATTCTCTGTCCACTTTTATCTTTCCACTTTAGTCTTTCCACTATAGTCTCCACTTTATTCTGTCCACTACAGTCTTTCCACTATAGTCTTTTCACTATAGTCTGTCCACTTTAGTCTTTCCACTATTCTCGGTCCACTTTAGTCTTTCCACTATAGTCTCCACTTTATTCTGTCCACTACAGTCTTTCCACTATAGTCTTTCAACTATAGTCTGTCCACTTTAGTCTTTCCACTTTAGTCTTTCCACTATAGTCTCCACTTTATTCTGTCCACTACAGTCTTTCCACTATTCTCTGTCCACTTTAGTCTTTCCACTATAGTCTCCACTTTATTCTGTCCACTTTAGTCTTTCCACTTTATTTTTTCCTCTTTAGTCTGTCCACTTTAGTCTTTCCACCATAGTCTGTCCACTTTAGTCTTTCCACTATTCTCTGTCCACTTTATTCTTTCCACTTTAGTCTTTCCACTGTAGTTTCCACTTTATTCTGTCCACTACAGTCTTTCCACTATAGTCTTTCCACTATAGTCTGTACACTTTAGTCTTTCCACTTTAGTCTTTCCACTTTAGTCCGTCCACTTTAGTCTTTCCACTATAGTCTGTCCACTTTGGTCTTTCCACTTTAGTCTTTCCGCTTTAGTCTGTCCACTTTAGTCTATCCACTTTAGTCTGTCCACTTTAGTCTTTCCACTTTAGTCATTTCCACTATCTTCTGTCCGCTTTAGTCTTTCCACTTTATTCTGTCCACTTCAGTGTGTACTCTTAGTCTGTCCACTGAGTCGTTCCACTTCAGTCTTTCCACTATAGTCTGTCCACTTTAGTTTTTCCACTTTAGTCTTTCCACTATAGTCTCCACTTTATTCTATCCACTGCAGTCTTTCCACTTTAGTCTTTCCAATACTCTCTGTCCACTTTAGTTTTTCCACTATAGTCTCCACTTTATTCTGTCCACTACAGTCTATCCACTATAGTCTTTCCACTATAGTCTGTCCACTTTAGTCTTTCCACTTTAGTCTTTCCACTATAGTCTCCACTTTATTCTGTCCACTACAGTCTTTCCACTTTCGTCTTTCCACTATTCTCTGTCCACTTTAGTTTTTCCACTGTAGTCTCCACTTTATTCTGTCCACTACAGTCTTTCCACTATAGTCTTTCCACTATAGTCTTTCCACTTTAGTCTTTCCACTATTCTCTGTCCACTTTAGTCTTTCCACTATAGTCTCCACTTTCTTCTGTCCATTACAATCTTTCCACTATAGTCTTTCCAGTTTAGTCTGTCCACTTTAGTCTTTCCACTATAGTCTGTCCACTTTAGTCTTTCCACTATTCTCCACTTTAGTCTTTCCACTTTAGTCTTTCCACTATAGTCACCACTTTATTCTGTCCACTACTGTCTTTCCTCTATAGTCTTTCAACTATAGTCTGTCCACTTTAGTCTTTCCACTTTAGTCTTTGCACTTTAGTCTGTCCACTTTAGTCTTTCCACTATAGTCTGTCCACTTTAGTCTTTCCACTTTAGTCTTTCCACTTATTCTGTCCACTGCAGAGTGTACACTTTAGTCTGTCCACTGAGTCTTTCCACTTCAGTCTTTCCACTATAGTCTTTCCACTTTAGTTTTTCCACCCTAGTCTTTTCGCTTTAGTCTGTCCACTTAGTCTTTCCACTAGAGTCTGTCCACTTTAGTCTTTCCACTTTAGTCTTTCCACTTTAGTAATTTTCACTATCTTCTGTCCACTTTAGTCTTTCCACTTTAGTCTGTCCACTTTAGTCTTTCCACTATAGTCTGTCCACTTTAGTCTTTCCACTATAGTCCGTCCACTTTAGCCTTTCCACTTTAGTCTTTCCACTTTAGTCTGTCAACTTTAGTCTTTCCACTATAGTCTGTCCACTTGAGTCTTTCCACTTTAGTCTTTCCACTTTATTCTCTCCACTTCAGTGTTTACACTTTAGTTTGTCCACTGAATCTTTCCACTTCAGTCTTTCCACTATAGTCTGTCCACTTTAGTCTTTCCACTTTAGTCTTTCCACTATAGTCTTTCAAATTCAGTTTGTCCACTTTAGTCTTTCCACTATAGTTTGTCCACTTTAGTCTTTCCACTATAGTCTTTCCACTTCAGTCATTCCACTATAGTCTGTCCACTTTAGTCTTTCCACTTTAGTCTTTCCACTTTAGTCTTTCCACTATAGTCTCCACTTTATTCTGTCCACTACAGTCTTTCCACTTTAGTCTTTCCACTATCCTCTGTCCACTTTAGTCTTTCCACTATAGTCTCCACTTTATTCTGTCCACTACAGTCTTTCCACTATAGTCTTTCAACTATAGTCTGTCCACTTCAGTCTTTCCACTATTCTCTGTCCACTTTAGTCTTTCCACTATAGCCTGTCCACTTTAGTCTTTCCACTATAGTCTGTCCACTTTAGTCTTTCCACTACAGTCTTTCCACTATAGTCTTTCCACTATAGTCCATCCACTTTAGTCTTTCCACTATTCTCTGTCCACTTTTATCTTTCCACTTTAGTCTTTCCACTATAGTCTCCACTTTATTCTGTCCACTACAGTCTTTCCACTATAGTCTTTTCACTATAGTCTGTCCACTTTAGTCTTTCCACTATTCTCGGTCCACTTTAGTCTTTCCACTATAGTCTCCACTTTATTCTGTCCACTACAGTCTTTCCACTATAGTCTCGACTTTATTCTGTCCACTACAGTCTTTCCACTATTCTCTGTCCACTTTTGTCTTTCCACTATAGTCTCCACTTTATTCTGTCCACTACAGTCTCTCCACTATAGTCTTTCCACTATAGTCTGTCCACTTTAGTCTTTCCACTATTCTTTGTCCACTTTAGTCTTTCCACTATACTCTCCACTTTATTCTGTCCACTACAGTCTTTCCACTATAGTCTTTCCACTATAGTCTGTCCACTTTAGTCTTTCCACTTTAGTCTTTCCTCTTTAGTCTGTCCACTTTAGTCTTTCCACTATAGTCTGTCCACTTTAGTCTTTCCACTATTCTCTGTCCACTTTAGTCTTTCCACTTTAGTCTTTCCACTATAGTCTCCACTTTATTCTGTCCACCACAGTCTTTCCACTATAGTCTTTCCACTATAAACTGTCCACTTTAGTCTTTCCACTTTAGTCTTTCCACTTTAGTCTGTCCACTTTAGTCTTTCCACTATAGTCTGTCCACTTTGGTCTTGCCACTTTATTCTATCCGCTTTAGTCTGTCCAGTTTAGTCTTTCCACTTTAGTCTGTCCACTTTAGTCTGTCCACTTTAGTCTTTCCACTTTAGTCTTTCCACTATTCTCTGTTCACTTTAGTCTTTCCACTTTAGTCTTTCCACTATAGTCTCCACTTTGTTCTGTCCACTACAGTCTTTCTACTTTAGTGTTTCCACTTTAGTCTGTCCACTTTAGTCTTTCCACTATAGTCTGTCCACTTTAGTCTGTCCACTTTAGTCTTTCCACTATAGTCTGTCCACTTTAGTCTTTCCACTTTTCTCTGTCCACTTTAGTCTTTCCACTTTAGTCTTTCCACTTTAGTCTGTCCACTTTAGTCTTTCCGCTATAGTCTGTCCACTTTAGTCTTTCCACTTTTCTCTGTCCACTTTAGTCTTTCCACTTTAGTCATTCCACTATAGTCTAACTAATCTAAAAAATCTGTCCACTACAGTTTTTCCACTATCGTCTTTCCACTATAGTCTGTCCACTTTAGTCTTTCCACTTTAGTCTTTCCACTTTAGTCTTTCCACTTTGGTCTTTCCACTTTAGTCTTTCCACTTTAGTTTGTCCACTTTCGTCTGTCCACTTTAGTCTTTCCACTTTAGTCATTTCCACTATCTTCTGTCCACTTTAGTCTTTCCACTTTAGTCTGTCCACTATAGTCTCTACTTTATTCTGTCCACTACAGTCTTTCCACTTTAGTCTTTCCACTTTAGTTTGTCCACTTTCGTCTGTCCACTTTAGTCTTTCCACTTTAGTCATTTCCACTATATTCTGTCCACTTTAGTCTTTCCACTTTAGTCTGTCCACTATAGTCTCTACTTTATTCTGTCCACTACAGTCTTTCCACTTTAGTCTTTCCACTTGAGTCTGTCCACTTTGGTCTTTCCACTATAGTCCGTCCACTTTAGTCTTTCCACTTTAGTCTTTCCACTTTAGTCTGTCAACTTTAGTCTTTCCACTATAGTCTGTCCACTTGAGTCTTTCCACTTTAGTCTATCCACTTTATTGTCTACACTTCAGTGTGTACACTTTAGTTTGTCCACTGAGTCTTTCCACTTCAGTCTTTCCACTATAGTCTGTCCACTTTAGTCTTTCCACTTTAGTCATTTCCACTATCTTATGTCCACTTTAGTCTTTCCACTTTAGTCTGTCCACTATAGTCTCTACTTTATTCTGTCCACTACAGTCTTTCCACTTTAGTCTTTCCACTTTAGTTTGTCCACTTTCGTCTGTCCACTTTAGTCTTTCCACTTTAGTCATTTCCACTATATTCTGTCCACTTTAGTCTTTCCACTTTAGTCTGTCCACTATAGTCTCTACTTTATTCTGTCCACTACAGTCTTTCCACTTTAGTCTTTCCACTTGAGTCTGTCCACTTTGGTCTTTCCACTATAGTCCGTCCACTTTAGTCTTTCCACTTTAGTCTTTCCACTTTAGTCTGTCAACTTTAGTCTTTCCACTATAGTCTGTCCACTTGAGTCTTTCCACTTTAGTCTATCCACTTTATTCTCTCCACTTCAGTGTGTACACTTTAGTTTGTCCACTGAGTCTTTCCACTTCAGTCTTTCCACTATAGTCTGTCCACTTGTCTGTCCACTTTAGTCTTTCCACTATAATCTTTCCACTATAGTCTGTCCACTTTATTCTTTCCACTTTATTACGTCCACTACAGTCTTTCCACTATAGTCTTTCCACTATAGTCTGTCCACTTTGGTCTTTCCACTATTCTCTGTCCACTTTAGTCTTTCCACTATAGTCTCCACTTTATTATTTCCACTACATTCTTTCCACTTTAGTCTTTCCACTTTAGTCTTTCCACTCTTCTCTTTCCACTTTAGTCTTTCCACTATACTCTCCACTTTATTCTGTCCACTACAGTCTTTCCACTATAGTCTTTCCAATATAGTCTGTCCACTTTAGTCTTTCCACTTTATTTTTTCCTCTTTAGTCTGTCCACTTTAGTCTTTCCACCATAGTCTGTCCACTTTAGTCTTTCCACTATTCTCTGTCCACTTTATTCTTTCCACTTTAGTCTTTCCACTATAGTTTCCACTTTATTCTGTCCACTACAGTCTTTCCACTATAGTCTATCCACTATAGTCTGTACACTTTAGTCTTTCCACTTTAGTCCGTCCACTTTAGTCTTTCCACTATAGTCTGTCCACTTTGGTCTTTCCACTTTAGTCTTTCCGCTTTAGTCTGTCCACTTTAGTCTATCCACTTTAGTCTGTCCACTTTAGTCTTTCCACTTTAGTCATTTCCACTATCTTCTGTCCGCTTCTTCTCCACTTTATTCTGTCGACTACAGTCTTTCCACTATAGTCTTTCCACTATAGTCTTTCCACTTTAGTCTTTCCACTATTCTCTGTCCACTTTAGTCTTTCCACTATAGTCTCCACTTTCTTCTGTCCACTACAGTCTTTCCACTATAGTCTTTCCACTTTAGTCTGTCCACTTTAGTCTTTCCACTATAGTCTGTCCACTTTAGTCTTTCCACTATTCTCCACTTTAGTCTTTCCACTTTAGTCTTTCCACTATAGTCACCACTTTATTCTGTACACTACAAACTTTCCTCTATAGTCTTTCCACTATAGTCTGTCCACTTTAGTCTTTCCACTTTAGTCTTTGCACTTTAGTCTGTCCACTTTAGTCTTTCCACTATAGTCTGTCCACTTTAGTCTTTCCACTTTAGTCTTTCCACTTATTCTGTCCACTGCAGAGTGTACACTTTAGTCTGTCCACTGAGTCTTTCCACTTCAGTCTTTCCACTATAGTCTTTCCACTTTAGTCTTTCCACCCTAGTCTTTTCGCCTTAGTCTGTCCACTTAGTCTTTCCACTAGAGTCTGTCCACTTTAGTCTTTCCACTTTAGTCTGTCCACTTTAGTCTTTCCACTTTAGTAATTTTCACTATCGTCTGTCCACTTTAGTCTTTCCACTTTAGTCTGTCCACTTTAGTCTTTCCACTATAGTCTGTCCACTTTAGTCTTTCCACTATAGTCCGTCCACTTTAGTCTTTCCACTTTAGTCTTTCCACTTTAGTCTGTCAACTTTAGTCTTTCCACTATAGTCTGTCCACTTGAGTCTTTCCACTTTAGTCTTTCCACTTTATTCTCTCCACTTCAGTGTTTACACTTTAGTTTGTCCACTGAATCTTTCCACTTCAGTCTTTCCACTATAGTCTGTCCACTTTAGTCTTTCCACTTTAGTCTTTCCACTATAGTCTTTCAAATTCAGTTTGTCCACTTTAGTCTTTCCACTATCGTTTGTCCACTTTAGTCTTTCCATTATAGTCTTTCCACTTTAGTCTGTCCACTTAGTCTTTCCACTTCAGTCATTCCACTATAGTCTGTCCACTTTAGTCTTTCCACTTTAGTCTTTCCACTATTCTCTGTCCACTTTAGTCTTTCCACTTTAGTCTTTCCACTATAGTCTCCACTTTGTTCTGTCCACTACAGTCTTTCTACTTTAGTGTTTCCACTTTATTCTGTCCACTTTAGTCTTTCCACTATAGTCTGTCCACTTTAGTCTTTCCACTTTAGTCTTTCCGCTTTAGTCTGTCCACTTAGTCTTTCCACTAGAGTCTGTCCACTTTAGTCGGTCCATTTTAGTCTTTCCACTATAGTCTCCACTTTATTCTGTCCACTACAGTCTTTCCACTATAGTCTTTCCACTTTAGTCTTTCCACTTTAGTCTTTCCACAATAGTCTCCACTTTATTCTGTCCACTACAGTCTTTCCACTATAGTCTTTTCACTATAATCTGTCCACTTTAGTCTTTCCACTATTCTCGGTCCACTTTAGTCTTTCCACTATAGTCTCCACTTTATTCTGTCCACTACAGTCTTTCCACTATAGTCTTTCAACTATAGTCCGTCCACTTTAGTCTTTCCACTTTAGTCTTTCCACTATAGTCTCCACTTTATTCTGTCCACTACAGTCTTTCCACTATTCTCTGTCCACTTTAGTCTTTCCACTATAGTCTCCACTTTATTCTGTCCACTACAATCTCTCCACGATAGTCTTTCCACTATAGTCTGTCCACTTTAGTCTTTCCACTATTCTTTGTCCACTTTAGTCTTTCCACTATACTCTCCACTTTATTCTTTCCACTACAGTGTTTCCACTATAGTCTTTCCACTATCGTCTGTCCACTTTAGTCTTTCCACTTAAGTCTTTCCTCTTTAGTCTGTCCACTTTAGTCTTTCCACTATAGTCTGTCCACTTTAGTCTTTCCACTATTCTCTCTCCACTTTAGTCTTTCCACTTTAGTCTTTCCACTATAGTCTCCACTTTATTCTGTCCACTACATAGTGTTTCCACTTTAGTCTGTCCACTTTAGTCTTTCCACTATAGTCTTTCCACTTTAGTCTGTCCACTTTAGTCTTTCCACTATAGTCTGTCCACTTTGGTCTTTCCACTTTAGTCTTTCCGCTTTAGTCTGTCCACTTTAGTCTTTCCACTTTAGTCTGTCCACTTTAGTCTGTCCATTTTAGTCTTTCCACTTTAGTCATTTCCACTATCTTCTGTCCACTTTAGTCTTTCCACTTTAGTCTTTCCACTATTCTCTGTCCACTTTAGTCTTTCCACTTTAGTCTTTCCACTATAGTCTCCACTTTATTCTGTCCACTAAAGTCTTTCCACTGTAGTCTTTCCACTATAAACTGTCCACTTTAGTCTTTCCACTTTAGTCTTTCCACTTTAGTCTGTCAACTTTAGTCTTTCCACTAGAGTCTGTCCACTTTCGTCTTTCCACAATAGTCTGTCCACTTTAGTCTTTCCACTATAGTCTGTCCACTTTAGTCTTTCCACTTTAGTCTTTCCACTTTAGTCTTTCCACTTTAGTCTTTCCACTATAGACTGTCCACTTTAGTCTTTCCACTATTCTCTGTCCACTTTAGTCTTTCCACTATAGTCTCCACTTTATTCTGTCCACTCCAGTCTTTCCACTATAGTCTTTCCACTACAGTCTGTCCACTTTAGTCTTTCCACTTTAGTCTTTCCACTTTAGTCTGTCCACTTTAGTCTTTCCACTATAGACTGTCCACTTTAGTCTTTCCACTATTCTCTGTCAACTTTAGTCTTTCCACTATAGTCTCCACTTTATTCTCTCCACTACAGTCTTTCCACTATAGTCTTTCCACTATATTCTGTCCACTTTAGTCTTTCCACTTTAGTCTTTCCACTTTAGTCTGTCCACTTTAGTCTTTCCACTATAGTCTGTCCACTTTAGTCTTTCCACTATACTCTCCACTTTATTCTGTCCACTACAGTCTTTCCACTATAGTCTTTCCACTATAGTCTGTCTACTTTAGTCTTTCCGCTTTAGTCTTTCCACTTTAGTCTGTCCACTTTAGTCTTTCCACTTTAGTCTTTCCACTATAGTCTGTCCACTTTAGTCTTTCCACTTTAGTCTTTCCACTTTAGTCTGTCCACTATAGTCTGTCCACTTTAGTCTTTCCACTATAGTCTGTCCACTTTAGTCTTTCCACTTTAGTCTGTCCACTTTAGTCTTTCCACTTTAGTCTTTCCACTTTAGTCTTTCCACTTTAGTCTGTCCACTTTAGTCTTTCCACTATAGTCTGTCCACTTTAGTCTTTCCACTCCTCCTCTGTCAACTTTAGTCTTTCCGCTTCAGTCTTTCCACTAGAGTCTGTCCAGTTTAGTCTTTCCACTTTAGTCCGTCCACTTTAGTCTGTCCACTTTAGTCTTTCCACTATTCTCTGTCCACTTTAGTCTTTCCACTATAGTCTCCACTTTATTCTGTCCACTACAGTCTTTCCACTATAGTCTTTCCACTATATTCTGTCCACTTTAGTCTTTCCACTAGTCTTTCCACTATAGTCTTTCCACTATAGTCTGTCCACTTTAGTCTTTCCACATTAGTCTTTCCACTTTAGTCTGTCCACTTCAGTCTTTCCACTATAGTCTGTCCACTTTAGTCTTTCCACTATAGTCTCCACTTTATTCTGTCCACTACTGTCTTTCCACTATAGTCTTTCCACTATAGTCTGTCCACTTTAGTCTTTCCACTTCAATCTTTCCACTTTAGTCTGTCCACTTTAGTCTTTCCACTATAGTCTGTCCACTTTAGACTTTCCACTTTAGTCTTTCCGCTTTATTCTGTCCACTACAGTCTTTCCACTATTCTCTGTCCACTTTAGTCTTTCCACTTTAGTCTTTCCACTATAATCTTTCCATTATAGTCTGTCCACTTTAGTCTTTCCACTTTAGTCTTTCCGCTTTAGTCTGTCCACTTTAGTCTTTCCACTTTAGTCTTTCCATTATAGTCTTTCAAATTCAGTTTGTCCACTTTAGTCTTTCCACTATAGTTTGTCCACTTTAGTCTTTCCACTATAGTCTTTCCACTTTAATCTGTCCACTTAGTCTTTCCACTTCAGTCATTCCACTATAGTCTGTCCACTTTAGTCTTTCCACTTTAGTCTTTCCACTATAGTCTCCACTTTATTCTTTCCACTATTATCTGTCCACTTTAGTCTTTCCACTATAGCCTGTCCACTTTAGTCTTTCCACTACAGTCTTTCCACTATAGTCTTTCCACTATAGTCTGTCCACTTTAGTCTTTGCACTATTCTCTGTCCACTTTTATCTTTCCACTTTAGTCTTTCCACTATAGTCTCCACTTTATTCTGTCCACTACAGTTTTTCCACTATAGTCTTTCAACTATAGTCCGTCCACTTTAGTCTTTCCACTTTAGTCTTTCCACTATAGTCTCCACTTTATTCTGTCCACTACAGTCTTTCCACTATTCTCTGTCCACTTTAGTCTTTCCACTATAGTCTCCACTTTATTCTGTCCACTACAATCTCTCCACTATAGTCTTTCCACTATAGTCTGTCCACTTTAGTCTTTCCACTATTCTTTGTCCACTTTAGTCTTTCCACTATACTCTCCACTTTATTCTTTCCACTACAGTCTTTCCACTATAGTCTTTCCACTATATTCTGTCCACTTTAGTCTTTCCACTTAAGTCTTTCCTCTTTAGTCTGTCCACTTTAGTCTTTCCACTATAGTCTGTCCACTTTAGTCTTTCCACTATTCTCTGTCCACTTTAGTCTTTCCACTTTAGTCTTTCCACTATAGTCTCCACTTTATTCTGTCCACTACATAGTGTTTCCACTTTAGTCTGTCCACTTTAGTCTTTCCACTATAGTCTTTCCACTTTAGTCTGTCCACTTTAGTCTTTCCACTATAGTCTGTCAACTTTGGTCTTTCCACTTTAGTCTTTCCGCTTTAGTCTGTCCACTTTAGTCTTTCCACTTTAGTCTGTCCACTTTAGTCTGTCCACTTTAGTCTTTCCACTTTAGTCATTTCCACTATCTTCTGTCCACTTTAGTCTTTCCACTTTAGTCTTTCCACTATTCTCGGTCCACTTTAGTCTTTCCACTATAGTCTCCACTTTATTCTGTCCACTACAGTCTTTCCACTATAGTCTTTCAACTATAGTCTGTCCACTTTAGTCTTTCCACTTTAGTCTTTCCACTATAGTCTCCACTTTATGCTGTCCACTACAGTCTTTCCACTATTCTCTGTCCACTATAGTCTTTCCACTATAGTCTCCACTTTATTCTGTCCACTTTAGTCTTTCCACTTTATTTTTTCCTCTTTAGTCTGTCCACTTTAGTCTTTCCACCATAGTCTGTCCACTTTAGTCTTTCCACTATTCTCTGTCCACTTTATTCTTTCCACTTTAGTCTTTCCACTATAGTTTCCACTTTATTCTGTCCACTACAGTCTTTCCACTATAGTCTTTCCACTATAGTCTGTACACTTTAGTCTTTCCACTTTAGTCTTTCCACTTTAGTTTGTCCACTTTAGTCTTTCCACTATAGTCTGTCCACTTTGGTCTTTCCACTTTAGTCTTTCCGCTTTAGTCTGTCCACTTTAGTCTATCCACTTTAGTCTTTCCACTTTAGTCATTTCCACTATCTTCTGTTCTCTGTCCACTATAGTCTTTCCACTATAGTCTCCACTTTATTCTGTCCACTTTAGTCTTTCCACTTTATTTTTTCCTCTTTAGTCTGTCCACTTTAGTCTTTCCACCATAGTCTGTCCACTTTAGTCTTTCCACTATTCTCTGTCCACTTTATTCTTTCCACTTTAGTCTTTCCACTATAGTTTCCACTTTATTCTGTCCACTACAGTCTTTCCACTATAGTCTTTCCACTATAGTCTGTACACTTTAGTCTTTCCACTTTAGTCTTTCCACTTTAGTTTGTCCACTTTAGTCTTTCCACTATAGTCTGTCCACTTTGGTCTTTCCACTTTATTCTGTCCACTTCAGTGTGTACACTTTAGTCTGTCCACTGAGTCGTTCCACTTCAGTCTTTCCACTATAGTCTGTCCACTTTAGTTTTTCCACTTTAGTCTTTCCACTATAGTCTCCACTTTATTCTGTCCACTGCAGTCTTTCCACTTTAGTCTTTCCAATATTCTCTGTCCACTTTAGTTTTTCCACTATAGTCTCCACTTTATTCTGTCCACTACAGTCTATCCACTATAGTCTTTCCACTATAGTCTGTCCACTTTAGTCTTTCCAATATAGTCTCCACTTTATTCTGTCCACTACAGTCTTTCCACTTTCGTCTTTCCACTATTCTCTGTCCACTTTAGTTTTTCCACTGTAGTCTCCACTTTATTCTGTCCACTACAGTCTTTCCACTATAGTCTTTCCACTATAGTCTTTCCACTTTAGTCTTTCCACTATTCTCTGTCCACTTTAGTCTTTCCACTATAGTCTCCACTTTCTTCTGTCCATTACAATCTTTCCACTATAGTCTTTCCAGTTTAGTCTGTCCACTTTAGTCTTTCCACTATAGTCTGTCCACTTTAGTCTTTCCACTATTCTCCACTTTAGTCTTTCCACTTTAGTCTTTCCACTATAGTCACCACTTTATTCTGTCCACTACAGTCTTTCCTCTATAGTCTTTCCACCATAGTCTGTCCACTTTAGTCTTTCCACTTTAGTCTTTGCACTTTAGTCTGTCCACTTTAGTCTTTCCACTATAGTCTGTCCACTTTAGTCTTTCCACTTTAGTCTTTCCACTTATTCTGTCCACTGCAGAGTGTACACTTTAGTCTGTCCACTGAGTCTTTCCACTTCAGTCTTTCCACTATAGTCTTTCCACTTTAGTCTTTCCACCCTAGTCTTTTCGCTTTAGTCGGTCCACTTAGTCTTTCCACTAGAGTCTGTCCACTTTAGTCTTTCCAATTTAGTCTGTCCACTTTAGTCTTTCCACTTTAGTAATTTTCACTATCGTCTGTCCACTTTAGTCTTTCCACTTTAGTCTGTCCACTTTAGTCTTTCCACTATAGTCTGTCCACTTTAGTCTTTCCACTATAGTCCGTCCACTTTAGTCTTTCCACTTTAGTCTTTCCACTTTAGTCAGTCAACTTTAGTCTTTCCACTATAGTCTGTCCACTTGAGTCTTTCCACTTTAGTCTTTCCACTATATTCTATCCACTTCAGTGTTTACACTTTAGTTTGTCCACTGAATCTTTCCACTTCAGTCTTTCAACTATAGTCTGTCCACTTTAGTCTTCCCACTTTAGTCTTTCCACTATAGTCTTTCAAATTCAGTTTGTCCACTTTAGTCTTTCCACTATAGTTTGTCCACTTTAGTCTTTCCATTATAGTCTTTCCACTTTAGTCTGTCCACTTAGTCTTTCCACTTCAGTCATTCCACTATAGTCTGTCCACTTTAGTCTTTCCACTTTAGTCTTTCCACTATAGTCTCCACTTTATTCTGTCCACTACAGTCTTTCCACTTTAGTCTTTCCACTATCCTCTGTCCACTTTAGTCTTTCCACTATAGTCTCCACTTTATTCTGTCCACTACAGTCTTTCCACTATAGTCTTTCAACTATAGTCTGTCCACTTCAGTCTTTCCACTATTCTCTGTCCACTTTAGTCTTTCCACTATAGCCTGCCCACTTTAGTCTTTCCACTATAGTCTGTCCACTTTAGTCTTTCCACTACAGTCTTTCCACTATAGTCTTTCCACTATAGTCTGTCCACTTTAGTCTTTCCACTATTCTCTGTCCACTTTTATCTTTCCACTTTAGTCTTTCCACTATAGTCTCCACTTTATTCTGTCCACTACAGTCTTTCCACTATAGTCTTTTCACTATAGTCTGTCCACTTTAGTCTTTCCACTATTCTCGGTCCACTTTAGTCTTTCCACTATAGTCTCCACTTTATTCTGTCCACTACAGTCTTTCCACTATAGTCTTTCAACTATAGTCTGTCCACTTTAGTCTTTCCACTTTAGTCTTTCCACTATAGTCTCCACTTTATTCTGTCCACTACAGTCTTTCCACTATTCTCTGTCCACTTTAGTCTTTCCACTATAGTCTCCACTTTATTCTGTCCACTTTAGTCTTTCCACTTTATTTTTTCCTCTTTAGTCTGTCCACTTTAGTCTTTCCACCATAGTCTGTCCACTTTAGTCTTTCCACTATTCTCTGTCCACTTTATTCTTTCCACTTTAGTCTTTCCACTGTAGTTTCCACTTTATTCTGTCCACTACAGTCTTTCCACTATAGTCTTTCCACTATAGTCTGTACACTTTAGTCTTTCCACTTTAGTCTTTCCACTTTAGTCCGTCCACTCTAGTCTTTCCACTATAGTCTGTCCACTTTGGTCTTTCCACTTTAGTCTTTCCGCTTTAGTCTGTCCACTTTAGTCTATCCACTTTAGTCTGTCCACTTTAGTCTTTCCACTGAGTCGTTCCACTTCAGTCTTTCCACTATAGTCTGTCCACTTTAGTTTTTCCACTTTAGTCTTTCCACTATAGTCTCCACTTTATTCTATCCACTGCAGTCTTTCCACTTTAGTCTTTCCAATACTCTCTGTCCACTTTACTTTTTCCACTATAGTCTCCACTTTATTCTGTCCACTACAGTCTATCCACTATAGTCTTTCCACTATAGTCTGTCCACTTTAGTCTTTCCACTTTAGTCTTTCCACTATACTCTCCACTTTATTCTGTCCACTACAGTCTTTCCACTTTCGTCTTTCCACTATTCTCTGTCCACTTTAGTTTTTCCACTGTAGTCTCCACTTTATTCTGTCCACTACAGTCTTTCCACTATAGTCTTTCCACTATAGTCTTTCCACTTTAGTCTTTCCACTATTCTCTGTCCACTTTAGTCTTTCCACTATAGTCTCCACTTTCTTCTGTCCATTACAATCTTTCCACTATAGTCTTTCCAGTTTAGTCTGTCCACTTTAGTCTTTCCACTATAGTCTGTCCACTTTAGTCTTTCCACTATTCTCCACTTTAGTCTTTCCACTTTAGTCTTTCCACTATAGTCACCACTTTATTCTGTCCACTACAGTCTTTCCTCTATAGTCTTTCCACTATAGTCTGTCCACTTTAGTCTTTCCACTTTAGTCTTTGCACTTTAGTCTGTCCACTTTAGTCTTTCCACTATAGTCTGTCCACTTTAGTCTTTCCACTTTAGTCTTTCCACTTATTCTGTCCACTGCAGAGTGTACACTTTAGTCTGTCCACTGAGTCTTTCCACTTCAGTCTTTCCACTATAGTCTTTCCACTTTAGTTTTTCCACCCTAGTCTTTTCGCTTTAGTCTGTCCACTTAGTCTTTCCACTAGAGTCTGTCCACTTTAGTCTTTCCACTTTAGTCTTTCCACTTGAGTAATTTTCACTATCTTCTGTCCACTTTAGTCTTTCCACTTTAGTCTGTCCACTTTAGTCTTTCCACTATAGTCTGTCCACTTTAGTCTTTCCACTATAGTCCGTCCACTTTAGTCTTTCCACTTTAGTCTTTCCACTTTAGTCTGTCAACTTTAGTCTTTCCACTATAGTCTGTCCACTTGAGTCTTTCCACTTTAGTCTTTCCACTTTATTCTCTCCACTTCAGTGTTTACACTTTAGTTTGTCCACTGAATCTTTCCACTTCAGTCTTTCCACTATAGTCTGTCCACTTTAGTCTTTCCACTTTAGTCTTTCCACTATAGTCTTTCAAATTCAGTTTGTCCACTTTAGTCTTTCCACTATAGTTTGTCCACTTTAGTCTTTCCACTATAGTCTTTCCACTTCAGTCATTCCACTATAGTCTGTCCACTTTAGTCTTTCCACTTTAGTCTTTCCACTTTAGTCTTTCCACTATAGTCTCCACTTTATTCTGTCCACTACAGTCTTTCCACTTTAGTCTTTCCACTATCCTCTGTCCACTTTAGTCTTTCCACTATAGTCTCCACTTTATTCTGTCCACTACAGTCTTTCCACTATAGTCTTTCAACTATAGTCTGTCCACTTCAGTCTTTCCACTATTCTCTGTCCACCTTAGTCTTTCCACTATAGCCTGTCCACTTTAGTCTTTCCACTATAGTCTGTCCACTTTAGTCTTTCCACTACAGTCTTTCCACTATAGTCTTTCCACTATAGTCTATCCACTTTAGTCTTTCCACTATTCTCTGTCCACTTTTATCTTTCCACTTTAGTCTTTCCACTATAGTCTCCACTTTATTCTGTCCACTACAGTCTTTCCACTATAGTCTTTTCACTATAGTCTGTCCACTTTAGTCTTTCCACTATTCTCGGTCCACTTTAGTCTTTCCACTATAGTCTCCACTTTATTCTGTCCACTACAGTCTTTCCACTATAGTCTTTCATCTATAGTCTGTCCACTTTAGTCGTTCCACTTTAGTCTTTCCACTATAGTCTCCACTTTATTCTGTCCACTACAGTCTTTCCACTATTCTCTGTCCACTTTTGTCTTTCCACTATAGTCTCCACTTTATTCTGTCCACTACAGTCTCTCCACTATAGTCTTTCCACTATAGTCTGTCCACTTTAGTCTTTCCACTATTCTTTGTCCACTTTAGTCTTTCCACTATACTCTCCACTTTGTTCTGTCCACTACAGTCTTTCCACTATAGTCTTTCCACTATAGTCTGTCCACTTTAGTCTTTCCACTTTAGTCTTTCCTCTTTAGTCTGTCCACTTTAGTCTTTCCACTATAGTCTGTCCAC
The DNA here is from genome assembly GCA_030848855.1 of Branchinecta sandiegonensis. Taxonomy (NCBI): domain Eukaryota; kingdom Metazoa; phylum Arthropoda; class Branchiopoda; order Anostraca; family Branchinectidae; genus Branchinecta; species Branchinecta sandiegonensis. The sequence continues at coordinate 171,796 of JAUPMV010000095.1, forward strand.
TTTAGTCTTTCCACTATTCTCTGTCCACTTTAGTCTTTCCACTTTAGTCTTTCCACTATAGTCTCCACTTTATTCTGTCCACTACAGTCTTTCCACTATAGTCTTTCCACTATAAACTGTCCACTTTAGTCTTTCCACTTTAGTCTTTCCACTTTAGTCTGTCCACTTTAGTCTTTCCACTATAGTCTGTCCACTTTGGTCTTTCCACTTTATTCTATCCGCTTTAGTCTGTCCAGTTTAGTCTTTCCACTTTAGTCTGTCCACTTTAGTCTGTCCACTTTAGTCTTTCCACTTTAGTCTTTCCACTATTCTCTGTCCACTTTAGTCTTTCCACTTTAGTCTTTCCACTATAGTCTCCACTTTGTTCTGTCCACTACAGTCTTTCTACTTTAGTGTTTCCACTTTAGTCTGTCCACTTTAGTCTTTCCACTATAGTCTGTCCACTTTAGTCTGTCACTTTAGTCTTTCCACTATAATCTGTCCACTTTAGTCTTTCCACTTTTCTCTGTCCACTTTAGTCTTTCCACTTTAGTCTTTCCACTTTAGTCTGTCCACTTTAGTCTTTCCGCTATAGTCTGTCCACTTTAGTCTTTCCACTTTTCTCTGTCCACTTTAGTCTTTCCACTTTAGTCATTCCACTATAGTCTAACTCATCTAAAAAATCTGTCCACTACAGTTTTTCCACTATCGTCTTTCCACTATAGTCTGTCCACTTTAGTCTTTCCACTTTAGTCTTTCCACTTTGGTCTTTCCACTTTAGTCTTTCCACTTTAGTTTGTCCACTTTCGTCTGTCCACTTTAGTCTTTCCACTTTAGTCATTTCCACTATCTTCTGTCCACTTTAGTCTTTCCACTTTAGTCTGTCCACTATAGTCTCTACTTTATTCTGTCCACTACAGTCTTTCCACTTTAGTCTTTCCACTTTAGTTTGTCCACTTTCGTCTGTCCACTTTAGTCTTTCCACTTTAGTCATTTCCACTATATTCTGTCCACTTTAGTCTTTCCACTTTAGTCTGTCCACTATAGTCTCTACTTTATTCTGTCCACTACAGTCTTTCCACTTTAGTCTTTCCACTTGAGTCTGTCCACTTTGGTCTTTCCACTATAGTCCGTCCACTTTAGTCTTTCCACTTTAGTCTTTCCAATTTAGTCTGTCAACTTTAGTCTTTCCACTATAGTCTGTCCACTTGAGTCTTTCCACTTTAGTCTATCCACTTTATTCTCTCCACTTCAGTGTGTACACTTTAGTTTGTCCACTGAGTCTTTCCACTTCAGTACTTCCACTATAGTCTGTCCACTTTAATCTTTCCACTTTAGTCTTTCCACTATAGTCTTTCCACTTCAGTATGTCCACTTTAGTCTTTCCACTATAGTCTCAACTTTATTCTGTCCACTACAGTCTTTCCACTATTCTCTGTCCACTTTAGTCTTTCCACTTTAGTCTTTCCACTATAGTCTCCATTTTATTTTGTCCACTACAGTCTCTCCACTATAGTCTTTCCACTATAGTCTGTCCACTTTAGTCTTTCCACTCTTCTCTGTCCACTTTAGTCTTTCCACTATACTCTCCACTTTATTCTGTCCACTACAGTCTTTCCACTATAGTCTTTCCAATATAGTCTGTCCACTTTAGTCTTTCCACTTTATTTTTTCCTCTTTAGTCTGTCCACTTTAGTCTTTCCACCATAGTCTGTCCACTTTAGTCTTTCCACTATTCTCTGTCCACTTTATTCTTTCCACTTTAGTCTTTCCACTATAGTTTCCACTTTATTCTGTCCACTACAGTCTTTCCACTATAGTCTTTCCACTATAGTCTGTACACTTTAGTCTTTCCACTTTAGTCCGTCCACTTTAGTCTTTCCACTATAGTCTGTCCACTTTGGTCTTTCCACTTTAGTCTTTCCACTATAGTCTCCACTTTATTCTGTCCACTACAGTCTTTCCACTATAGTCTTTCATCTATAGTCTGTCCACTTTAGTCGTTCCACTTTAGTCTTTCCACTATAGTCTCCACTTTATTCTGTCCACTACAGTCTTTCCACTATTCTCTGTCCACTTTTGTCTTTCCACTATAGTCTCCACTTTATTCTGTCCACTACAGTCTCTCCACTATAGTCTTTCCACTATAGTCTGTCCACTTTAGTCTTTCCACTATTCTTTGTCCACTTTAGTCTTTCCACTATACTCTCCACTTTGTTCTGTCCACTACAGTCTTTCCACTATAGTCTTTCCACTATAGTCTGTCCACTTTAGTCTTTCCACTTTAGTCTTTCCTCTTTAGTCTGTCCACTTTAGTCTTTCCACTATAGTCTGTCCACTTTAGTCTTTCCACTATTCTCTGTCCACTTTAGTCTTTCCACTTTAGTCTTTCCACTATAGTCTCCACTTTATTCTGTCCACTACAGTCTTTCCACTATAGTCTTTCCACTATAAACTGTCCACTTTAGTCTTTCCACTTTAGTCTTTCCACTTTAGTCTGTCCACTTTAGTCTTTCCACTATAGTCTGTCCACTTTGGTCTTTCCACTTTATTCTATCCGCTTTAGTCTGTCCAGTTTAGTCTTTCCACTTTAGTCTGTCCACTTTAGTCTGTCCACTTTAGTCTTTCCACTTTAGTCTTTCCACTATTCTCTGTCCACTTTAGTCTTTCCACTTTAGTCTTTCCACTATAGTCTCCACTTTGTTCTGTCCACTACAGTCTTTCTACTTTAGTGTTTCCACTTTAGTCTGTCCACTTTAGTCTTTCCACTATAGTCTGTCCACTTTAGTCTGTCACTTTAGTCTTTCCACTATAATCTGTCCACTTTAGTCTTTCCACTTTTCTCTGTCCACTTTAGTCTTTCCACTTTAGTCTTTCCACTTTAGTCTGTCCACTTTAGTCTTTCCGCTATAGTCTGTCCACTTTAGTCTTTCCACTTTTCTCTGTCCACTTTAGTCTTTCCACTTTAGTCATTCCACTATAGTCTAACTCATCTAAAAAATCTGTCCACTACAGTTTTTCCACTATCGTCTTTCCACTATAGTCTGTCCACTTTAGTCTTTCCACTTTAGTCTTTCCACTTTGGTCTTTCCACTTTAGTCTTTCCACTTTAGTTTGTCCACTTTCGTCTGTCCACTTTAGTCTTTCCACTTTAGTCATTTCCACTATCTTCTGTCCACTTTAGTCTTTCCACTTTAGTCTGTCCACTATAGTCTCTACTTTATTCTGTCCACTACAGTCTTTCCACTTTAGTCTTTCCACTTTAGTTTGTCCACTTTCGTCTGTCCACTTTAGTCTTTCCACTTTAGTCATTTCCACTATATTCTGTCCACTTTAGTCTTTCCACTTTAGTCTGTCCACTATAGTCTCTACTTTATTCTGTCCACTACAGTCTTTCCACTTTAGTCTTTCCACTTGAGTCTGTCCACTTTGGTCTTTCCACTATAGTCCGTCCACTTTAGTCTTTCCACTTTAGTCTTTCCAATTTAGTCTGTCAACTTTAGTCTTTCCACTATAGTCTGTCCACTTGAGTCTTTCCACTTTAGTCTATCCACTTTATTCTCTCCACTTCAGTGTGTACACTTTAGTTTGTCCACTGAGTCTTTCCACTTCAGTACTTCCACTATAGTCTGTCCACTTTAATCTTTCCACTTTAGTCTTTCCACTATAGTCTTTCCACTTCAGTATGTCCACTTTAGTCTTTCCACTATAGTCTCAACTTTATTCTGTCCACTACAGTCTTTCCACTATTCTCTGTCCACTTTAGTCTTTCCACTTTAGTCTTTCCACTATAGTCTCCATTTTATTTTGTCCACTACAGTCTCTCCACTATAGTCTTTCCACTATAGTCTGTCCACTTTAGTCTTTCCACTCTTCTCTGTCCACTTTAGTCTTTCCACTATACTCTCCACTTTATTCTGTCCACTACAGTCTTTCCACTATAGTCTTTCCAATATAGTCTGTCCACTTTAGTCTTTCCACTTTATTTTTTCCTCTTTAGTCTGTCCACTTTAGTCTTTCCACCATAGTCTGTCCACTTTAGTCTTTCCACTATTCTCTGTCCACTTTATTCTTTCCACTTTAGTCTTTCCACTATAGTTTCCACTTTATTCTGTCCACTACAGTCTTTCCACTATAGTCTTTCCACTATAGTCTGTACACTTTAGTCTTTCCACTTTAGTCCGTCCACTTTAGTCTTTCCACTATAGTCTGTCCACTTTGGTCTTTCCACTTTAGTCTTTCCGCTTTAGTCTGTCCACTTTAGTCTATCCACTTTAGTCTGTCCACTTTAGTCTTTCCACTTTAGTCATTTCCACTATCTTCTGTCCGCTTTAGTCTTTCCACTTTATTCTGTCCACTTCAGTGTGTACACTTTAGTCTGTCCACTGAGTCGTTCCACTTCAGTCTTTCACTATAGTCTGTCCACTTTAGTTTTTCCACTTTAGTCTTTCCACTATAGTCTCCACTTTATTCTGTCTACTGCAGTCTTTCCACTTTAGTCTTTCCAATACTCTCTGTCCACTTTAGTTTTTCCACTATAGTCTCCACTTTATTCTGTCCACTACAGTCTATCCACTATAGTCTTTCCACTATAGTCTGTCCACTTTAGTCTTTCCACTTTAGTCTTTCCACTATAGTCTCCACTTTATTCTGTCCATTACAGTCTTTCCACTTTCGTCTTTCCACTATTCTCTGTCCACTTTAGTTTTTCCACTGTAGTCTCCACTTTATTCTGTCGACTACAGTCTTTCCACTATAGTCTTTCCACTATAGTCTTTCCACTTTAGTCTTTCCACTATTCTCTGTCCACTTTAGTCTTTCCACTATAGTCTCCACTTTCTTCTGTCCACTACAGTCTTTCCACTATAGTCTTTCCACTTTAGTCTGTCCACTTTAGTCTTTCCACTATAGTCTGTCCACTTTAGTCTTTCCACTATTCTCCACTTTAGTCTTTCCACTTTAGTCTTTCCACTATAGTCACCACTTTATTCTGTCCACTACAAACTTTCCTCTATAGTCTTTCCACTATAGTCTGTCCACTTTAGTCTTTCCACTTTAGTCTTTGCACTTTAGTCTGTCCACTTTAGTCTTTCCACTATAGTCTGTCCACTTTAGTCTTTCCACTTTAGTCTTTCCACTTATTCTGTCCACTGCAGAGTGTACACTTTAGTCTGTCCACTGAGTCTTTCCACTTCAGTCTTTCCACTATAGTCTTTCCACTTTAGTCTTTCCACCCTAGTCTTTTCGCCTTAGTCTGTCCACTTAGTCTTTCCACTAGAGTCTGTCCACTTTAGTCTTTCCACTTTAGTCTGTCCACTTTAGTCTTTCCACTTTAGTAATTTTCACTATCGTCTGTCCACTTTAGTCTGTCCACTTTAGTCTTTCCTCTATAGTCTTTCCACCATAGTCTGTCCACTTTAGTCTTTCCACTTTAGTCTTTGCACTTTAGTCTGTCCACTTTAGTCTTTCCACTATAGTCTGTCCACTTTAGTCTTTCCACTTTAGTCTTTCCACTTATTCTGTCCACTGCAGAGTGTACACTTTAGTCTGTCCACTGAGTCTTTCCACTTCAGTCTTTCCACTATAGTCTTTCCACTTTAGTCTTTCCACCCTAGTCTTTTCGCTTTAGTCGGTCCACTTAGTCTTTCCACTAGAGTCTGTCCACTTTAGTCTTTCCAATTTAGTCTGTCCACTTTAGTCTTTCCACTTTAGTAATTTTCACTATCGTCTGTCCACTTTAGTCTTTCCACTTTAGTCTGTCCACTTTAGTCTTTCCACTATAGTCTGTCCACTTTAGTCTTTCCACTATAGTCCGTCCACTTTAGTCTTTCCACTTTAGTCTTTCCACTTTAGTCAGTCAACTTTAGTCTTTCCACTATAGTCTGTCCACTTGAGTCTTTCCACTTTAGTCTTTCCACTATATTCTATCCACTTCAGTGTTTACACTTTAGTTTGTCCACTGAATCTTTCCACTTCAGTCTTTCAACTATAGTCTGTCCACTTTAGTCTTCCCACTTTAGTCTTTCCACTATAGTCTTTCAAATTCAGTTTGTCCACTTTAGTCTTTCCACTATAGTTTGTCCACTTTAGTCTTTCCATTATAGTCTTTCCACTTTAGTCTGTCCACTTAGTCTTTCCACTTCAGTCATTCCACTATAGTCTGTCCACTTTAGTCTTTCCACTTTAGTCTTTCCACTAT
>JAUPMV010000096.1:0-176801 GCA_030848855.1 Branchinecta sandiegonensis
AGTGGAAAGACTAAAGTGGACAGAGAATAGTGGAAAGACTAAATTGGAAAGACTGTAGTGGACAGAATAAAGTGGAGACTATAGTGGAAAGACTAAAGTGTACAGAGAATAGTGGAAAGACTAAATTGGAAAGACTGTAGTGGACAGAATAAAGTGGAGATTATAGTGGAAAGACTAAAGTGGAAAGACTAAAGTCGACAGACTATAGTGGAAAGACTGAAGTGGAAAGACTCAGTGGAAAGACTAAAGTGTACACACTGAAGTGGATAGAATAAAGTGGAAAGACAAAAGTGGAAAGACTAAAGTGGATAGACTATAGTGGAAAGTCTAAAGTGGACAGAATAAAGTGGACACTATAGTGGAAAGACTAAAGCGGACAAAGAATAGTGGAAAGACTAAATTGGAAAGACTGTAGTGGACAGAATAAAGTGGAGACTATAGTTGAAAGACTAGAATGGAAAGACTAAAGTGGACAGACTATAGTGGAAAGACTGAAGTGGACAGACTATAGTGGAAAGACTATAGTGGACGGACTATAGTTGGAAGACTATAGTGGAAAGACTGTAGTGGACAGAATAAAGTGGAGACTATAGTGGAAAGACTAAAGTGGACAGAGAATAGTGGAAAGACTAAATTGGAAAGACTGTAGTGGACAGAATAAAGTGGAGACTATAGTGGAAAGACTAAAGTGGACAGAGAATAGTGGAAAGACTAAATTGGAAAGACTGTAGTGGACAGAATAAAGTGGAGACTATAGTGGAAAGTAAAGTGGAAAGACTAAAGTGGACAGACTATAGTGGAAAGACTGAAGTGGAAAGACTCAGTGGAAAGACTAAAGTGTACACACTGAAGTGGATAGAATAAAGTGGAAAGACTAAAGTGGAAAGACTAAAGTGGATAGACTATAGTGGAAAGTCTAAAGTGGACAGAATAAAGTGGACACTATAGTGGTAAGACTAAAGTGGACAGAGAATAGTGGAAAGACTAAATTGGAAAGACTTGTAGTGGACAGAATAAAGTGGAGACTATAGTGGAAAGACTAAAGTGGACAGACTATAGTGGAAAGACTATAGTGGAAAGACTGTAGTGGACAGAATAAAGTGGAGACTATAGTGGAAAGACTAAAGTGGACAGAGAATAGTGGAAAGACTAAATTGAAAAGACTGTAGTGGACAGAATAAAGTGGAAACTATAGTGGAAAGACTAAAATGGACAGAGAATAGTGGAAAGACTAAATTGGAAAGACTGTAGTGGACAGAATAAAGTGGAGACTATAGTGGAAAGACTAAAGTGGACAGACTATAGTGGAAAGACTATAGTGGAAAGACTGTAGTGGACAGAATAAAGTGGAGACTATAGTGGAAAGACTAAAGAGGACAGAGAATAGTGGAAGGACTAAAGTGGAAAGACTAAAGTGGAAAGACTATAGTGGAAAGACTATAGTGGAAAGACTAAAGTGGAAAGACTAAAGTGGACAGAATAAAGCGGAGACTATAGTGGAAAGACTAAAGTGGACAGAGAATAGTGGAAAGACTAAATTGGAAAGACTGTAGTGGACAGAATAAAGTGGAGACTATAGTGGAAAGACTAAAGTGGAAAGACTAAAGTGGACAGACCATAGTGGAAAGACTGAAGTGGACAGACTAAAGTGGAAAAACTAAAGTGGAAAAACTAAAGTGGACAGACTATAGTGGAAAGACTATAGTGGAAAGACTGTAGTGGACAGAATAAAGTGGAGACTATAGTGGAAAGACTAAAGTGGACAGAGAATAGTGGCAGGACTAAAGTGGACAGACTACAGTGGAAAGACTATAGTGGAAAAACTATAGTGGACAGAATAAAGTGGAGACTATAGTGGAAAGACTAAAGTGGACAGAGAATAGTGGAAAGACTAAATTGGAAAGACTGTAGTGGACAGAATAAAGTGGAGACTATAGTTGAAAGACTAGAATGGAAAGACTAAAGTGGACAGACTATAGTGGAAAGACTGAAGTGGACAGACTAAAGTGGAAAAACTAAAGTGGAAAAACTAAAGTGGACAGACTATAGTGGAAAGACTATAGTGGAAAGACTGTAGTGGACAGAATAAAGTGGAGACTATAGTGGAAAGACTAAAGTGGACAGAGAATAGTGGAAAGACTAAATTGGAAAGACTGTAGTGGACAGAATAAAGTGGAGACTATAGTGGAAAGACTAAAGAGGACAGAGAATAGTGGAAGGACTAAAGTGGAAAGACTAAAGTGGACAGACTATAGTGGAAAGACTATAGTGGAAAGACTAAAGTGGAAAGACTAAAGTGGACAGAATAAAGCGGAGACTATAGTGGAAAGACTAAAGTGGACAGAGAATAGTGGAAAGACTAAATTGGAAAGACTGTAGTGGACAGAATAAAGTGAAGACTATAGTGGAAAGACTAAAGTGGAAAGACTAAAGTGGACAGACCATAGTGGAAAGACTGAAGTGGACAGACTAAAGTGGAAAAACTAAAGTGGAAAAACTAAAGTGGACAGACTATAGTGGAAAGACTATAGTGGAAAGACTGTAGTGGACAGAATAAAGTGGAGACTATAGTGGAAAGACTAAAGTGGACAGAGAATAGTGGAAAGACTAAATTGGAAAGAATGTAGTGGACAGAATAAAGTGGAGACTATAGTTGAAAGACTAAAATGGAAAGACTAAAGTGGACAGACTATAGTGGAAAGACTGCAGTGGAAAGACTCAGTGGAAAGACTAAAGTGTACACACTGAAGTGGACAGAATAAAGTGGAAAGACTAAAGTGGAAAGACTAAAGTGGATAGACTATAGTGGAAAGTCTAAAGTGGACAGACTAAAGTGGAAAAACTAAAGTGGAAAGACTAAAGAGGACAGACTATAGTGGAAAGACTATAGTGGAAAGACTGTAGTGGACAGAATAAAGTGGCCAATATAGTGGAAAGACTAAAGTGGACAGAGATTAGTGGAAAGACTAAAGTGGAAAGACTGCCGTGGACAGCATAAAGTGGAGACTATAGTGGAAAGACTAAAGTGGACAGACTATAGTGGAAAGACTGAAGTGGAAAGATTCAGTGGATAGACTAAAGTGTAACCACTGAAGTGGATAGAATAAAGTGGAAAGACTAAAGTGGACCGACTATAGTGGAAAAACTAACAGTGGACAGACTAAAGTGGACAGACGAAAGTGGAAAGACTAAAGTGGAAAGACTAAAGTGGACAGACTATAGTGGAAAGACTATAGTGGAAACACTGTAGTGGACAGCATAAAGTGGAGAGTATAGTGGAAAGACTAAAGTGGACAGAGATAGTGGAAAGACTAAAGTGGACAGTCTATAGTGGAAAGACTATAGTGGACAGACTATAGTTGGAAGACTATAGTGGAAAGACTGTAGTGGACAGAATAAAGTGGAGACTATAGTGGAAAGACTAAAGTGGACAGAGAATAGTGGAAAGACTAAAGTGGACAGACTATAGTGGAAAGACTAAAGTGGACAGACTAAAGTGGAAAGACTAAAGTGGAAAGACTAAAGTGGACAGACTATAGTGGAAAGACTATAGTGGACAGACTGTAGTTGACAGAATAAAGTGGAGAGTATAGTGGAAAGACTACAGTGGACAGAGAATAGTGGAAAGACTAAAGTGGACAGAGAATAGTGGAAAGACTAAAGTGGACAGACTATAGTGGAAAGACTTTAGTGGAAAGATTATAGTGGACCGAATAAAGTGGAGACTATAGTGGAAAGACTAAAGTGGACAGAGAATAGTGGAAAGACTAAATTGGAAAGACTGTAGTGGACAGAATAACGTGGAGACTATAGTGGAAAGACTAAACTGGACAGAGAATAGTGGAAAGACTAAATTGGAAAGACTGTAGTGGACAGCATAACGTGGAGACTATAGTGGACAGACTAAAGTGGACAGACTATAGTGGAAAGACTATAGTGGAAAGACTGTAGTGGACAGAATAAAGTGGAGACTATAGTGGAAAGACTAAAGAGGACAGAGAATAGTGGAAGGACTAAAGTGGAAAGACTAAAGTGGACAGAATAAAGCGGAGACTATAGTGGAAAGACTAAAGTGGACAGAGAATAGTGGAAAGACTAAATTGGAAAGACTGTAGTGGACAGAATAAAGTGGAGACTATAGTGGAAAGACTAAAGTGGAAAGACTAAAGTGGACAGACCATAGTGGAAAGACTGAAGTGGACAGACTATGGTGGAAAGACTGTAGTGGACAGAATAAAGTGGAGAGTATAGTGGAAAGACTATAGTGGACAGACTATAGTGGAAAGACTATAGTGGAAAGACTGTAGTGGACAGAATAAAGTGGACAATATAGTGGAAAGACTAAAGTGGACAGAGATTAGTGGAAAGACTAAAGTGGAAAGACTGCAGTGGACAGAATAAAGTGGAGACTATAGTGGAAAGACTAAAGTGGACAGACTATAGTGGAAAGACTGAAGTGGAAAGATTCAGTGGATAGACTAAAGTGTAACCACTGAAGTGGATAGAATAAAGTGGAAAGACTAAAGTGGACCGACTATAGTGGAAAAACTAAAGTGGACAGACTAAAGTGGACAGACGAAAGTGGAAAGACTAAAGTGGAAAGACTAAAGTGGACAGAGAATAGTGGAAAGACTAAATTGGAAAGACTGTAGTGGACAGAATAAAGTGGAGACTATAGTGGAAAGACTAAAGTGGAAAGACTAAAGTGGACAGACTATAGTTGGAAGACTATAGTGGAAAGACTGTAGTGGACAGAATAAAGTGGAGACTATAGTGGAAAGACTAAAGTGGACAGAGAATAGTGGAAAGACTAAAGTGGACAGACTATAGTGGAAAGACTATAGTGGAAAGACTGTAGTTGACAGAATAAAGTGGAGAGTATAGTGGAAAGACTAAATTGGACAGAGAATAGTGGAAAGACTAAAGTGGACAGAGAATAGTGGAAAGACTAAAGTGGACAGACTATAGTGGAAAGACTTTAGTGGAAAGATTATAGTGGACAGAATAAAGTGGAGACTATAGTGGAAAGACTAAAGTGGACAGAGAATAGTGGAAAGACTAAATTGGAAAGACTGTAGTGGACAGAATAAAGTGGAGACTATAGTGGAAAGACTAAAGTGGACAGAGAATAGTGGAAAGACTAAATTGGAAAGACTGTAGTGGACAGAATAAAGTGGAGACTATAGTGGAAAGACTAAAGTGGAAAGACTAAAGTGGACAGACTATAGTGGAAAGACTGAAGTGGAAAGACTCAGTGGAAAGACTAAAGTGTACACACTGAAGTGGATAGAATAAAGTGGAAAGACTAAAGTGGAAAGACTAAAGTGGATAGACTATAGTGGAAAGTCTAAAGTGGACAGAATAAAGTAGACACTATAGTGGAAAGACTAAAGTGGACAGAGAATAGTGGAAAGACTAACTTGGAAAGACTGTAGTGGACAGAATAAAGTGGAGACTATAGTGGAAAGACTAAAGTGGACAGAGAATAGTGGAAAGACTAAATTGGAAAGACTGTAGTGGACAGAATAAAGTGGAGACTATAGTGGAAAGACTAAAATGGACAGAGAATAGTGGAAAGACTAAATTGGAAAGACTGTAGTGGACAGAATAAAGTGGAGACTATAGTGGAAAGACTAAAGTGGACAGACTATAGTGGAAAGACTATAGTGGAAAGACTGTAGTGGACAGAATAAAGTGGAGACTATAGTGGAAAGACTAAAGAGGACAGAGAATAGTGGAAGGACTAAAGTGGAAAGACTAAAGTGGACAGACTATAGTGGAAAGACTATAGTGGAAAGACTAAAGTGGAAAGACTAAAGTGGACAGAATAAAGCGGAGACTATAGTGGAAAGACTAAAGTGGACAGAGAATAGTGGAAAGACTAAATTGGAAAGACTGTAGTGGACAGAATAAAGTGGAGACTATAGTGGAAAGACTAAAGTGGAAAGACTAAAGTGGACAGACCATAGTGGAAAGACTGAAGTGGACAGACTAAAGTGGAAAAACTAAAGTGGACAGACTATAGTGGAAAGACTATAGTGGAAAGACTGTAGTGGACAGAATAAAGTGGAGACTATAGTGGAAAGACTAAAGTGGACAGAGAATAGTGGAAGGACTAAAGTGGACAGACTACAGTGGAAAGACTATAGTGGAAAAACTATAGTGGACAGAATAAAGTGGAGACTATAGTGGAAAGACTAAAGTGGACAGAGAATAGTGGAAAGACTAAATTGGAAAGACTGTAGTGGACAGAATAAAGTGGAGACTATAGTTGAAAGACTAAAATGGAAAGACTAAAGTGGACAGACTATAGTGGAAAGACTGAAGTGTACACACTGAAGTGGACAGAATAAAGTGGAAAGACTAAAGGGGAAAGACTAAAGTGGATAGACTATAGTGGAAAGTCTAAAGTGGACAGACTAAAGTGGAAAAACTAAAGTGGAAAGACTAAAGTGGACAGACTATAGTGGAAAGACTATAGTGGAAAGACTGTAGTGGACAGAATTAAGTGGACACTATAGTGGAAAGACTAAAGTGGACAGAGATTAGTGGAAAGACTAAAGTGGAAAGACTGCAGTGGACAGAATAAAGTGGAGACTATAGTGGAAAGACTAAAGTGGACAGACTATAGCGGAAAGACTGAAGTGGAAAGACTCAGTGGATAGACTAAAGTGTAACCACTAAAGTGGACAGAATAAAGTGGAAAGACTAAAGTGGAAAGACTAAAGTGGACCGACTATAGTGGAAAAACTAAAGTGGACAGACTAAAGTGGACAGACTGAAGTGGAAAGACTAAAGTGGAAAGACTAAAGTGGACAGACTATAGTGGAAAGACTATAGTGGAAACACTGTAGTGGACAGAATAAAGTGGAGAGTATAGTGGAAAGACTAAAGTGGACAGAGAATAGTGGAAAGACTAAAGTGGACAGACTATAGTGGAAAGACTATAGTGGACAGACTATAGTTGGAAGACTATAGTGGAAAGACTGTAGTGGACAGAATAAAGTGGAGACTATAGTGGAAAGACTAAAGTGGACAGAGAATAGTGGAAAGACTAAAGTGGACAGACTATAGTGGAAAGACTAAAGTGGACAGACTAAAGTGGAAAGACTAAAGTGGAAAGACTAAAGTGGACAGACTATAGTGGAAAGACTATAGTGGAAAGACTGTAGTGGACAGAATAAAGTGGAGACTATAGTGGAAAGACTAAAGTGGACAGAGAATAGTGGAAAGACTAAATTGAAAAGACTGTAGTGGACAGAATAAAGTGGAGACTATAGTGGAAAGACTAAAATGGACAGAGAAGAGTGGAAAGACTAAATTGGAAAGACTGTAGTGGACAGAATAAAGTGGAGACTATAGTGGAAAGACTAAAGTGGACAGACTATAGTGGAAAGACTATAGTGGAAAGACTGTAGTGGACAGAATAAAGTGGAGACTATAGTGGAAAGACTAAAGAGGACAGAGAATAGTGGAAGGACTAAAGTGGAAAGACTAAAGTGGACAGAATAAAGCGGAGACTATAGTGGAAAGACTAAAGTGGACAGAGAATAGTGGAAAGACTAAATTGGAAAGACTGTAGTGGACAGAATAAAGTGGAGACTATAGTGGAAAGACTAAAGTGGAAAGACTAAAGTGGACAGACCATAGTGGAAAGACTGAAGTGGACAGACTATGGTGGAAAGACTGAAGTGGAGACTATAGTGGAAAGACTAAAGTGGACAGACTATAGTGGAAAGACTATAGTGGAAAGACTGTAGTGGACAGAATAAAGTGGAGACTATAGTGGAAAGACTAAAGTGGACAGAGAATAGTGGCAGGACTAAAGTGGACAGACTACAGTGGAAAGACTATAGTGGAAAAACTATAGTGGACAGAATAAAGTGGAGACTATAGTGGAAAGACTAAAGTGGACAGAGAATAGTGGAAAGACTAAATTGGAAAGACTGTAGTGGACAGAATAAAGTGGAGACTATAGTTGAAAGACTAAAATGGAAAGACTAAAGTGGACAGACTATAGTGGAAAGACTGAAGTGGAAAGACTCAGTGGAAAGACTAAAGTGTACACACTGAAGTGGACAGAATAAAGTGGAAAGACTAAAGTGGAAAGACTAAAGTGGATAGACTATAGTGGAAAGTCTAAAGTGGACAGACTAAAGTGGAAAAACTAAAGTGGAAAGAATAAAGTGGACAGACTATAGTGGAAAGACTATAGTGGAAAGACTGTAGTGGACAGAATAAAGTGGACACTATAGTGGAAAGACTAAAGTGGACAGAGATTAGTGGAAAGACTAAAGTGGAAAGACTGCAGTGGACAGAATAAAGTGGAGACTATAGTGGAAAGACTAAAGTGGACAGACTATAGTGGAAAGACTGAAGTGGAAAGACTCAGTGGATAGACTAAAGTGTAACCACTGAAGTGGACAGAATAAAGTGGAAAGACTAAAGTGGAAAGACTAAAGTGGACCGACTATAGTGGAAAAAATAAAGTGGACAGACTAAAGTGGACAGACTAAAGTGGAAAGACTAAAGTGGACAGACTATAGTGGAAAGACTATAGTGGAAACACTTTAGTGGACAGAATAAAGTGGAGAGTATAGTGGAAAGACTAAAGTGGACAGAGACTAGTGGAAAGACTAAAGTGGACAGACTATAGTGGAAAGACTATAGTGGACAGACTATAGTTGGAAGACTATAGTGGAAAGACTGCAGTGGACAGAATAAAGTGGAGACTATAGTGGAAAGACTAAAGTGGACAGAGAATAGTGGAAAGACTAAAGTGGACAGACTATAGTGGAAAGACTAAAGTGGACAGACTAAAGTGGAAAGACTAAAGTGGAAAGACTAAAGTGGACAGACTATAGTGGAAAGACTGTAGTTGACAGAATAAAGTGGAGACTATAGTGGAAAGACTAAAGTGGAAAGACTATAGTGGAAAGACTATAGTGGAAAGATTATAGTGGACAGAATAAAGTGGAGACTATAGTGGAAAGACTAAAGTGGACAGAGAATAGTGGAAAGACTAAATTG
This sequence comes from Branchinecta sandiegonensis, assembly GCA_030848855.1. Taxonomy (NCBI): domain Eukaryota; kingdom Metazoa; phylum Arthropoda; class Branchiopoda; order Anostraca; family Branchinectidae; genus Branchinecta; species Branchinecta sandiegonensis. The sequence continues at coordinate 9,031 of JAUPMV010000096.1, forward strand.
GAAAGACTGTAGTGGACAGAATAAAGTGGAGACTATAGTGGAAAGACTAAAGTGGAAAGACTAAAGTGGACAGACTATAGTGGAAAGACTGAAGTGGAAAGACTCAGTGGAAAGACTAAAGTGTACACACTGAAGTGGATAGAATAAAGTGGAAAGACTAAAGTGGAAAGACTAAAGTGGATAGACTATAGTGGAAAGTCTAAAGTGGACAGAATAAAGTGGACACTATAGTGGAAAGAATGAAGTGGACAGAGAATAGTGGAAAGACTAAATTGGAAAGACTGTAGTGGACAGAATAAAGTGGAGACTATAGTGGAAAGACTAAAGTGGACAGACTATAGTGGAAAGACTATAGTGGAAAGACTGTAGTGGACAGAATAAAGTGGAAGCTATAGTGGAAAGACTAAAGTGGACAGAGAATAGTGGAAAGACTAAATTGGAAAGAATGTAGTGGACAGAATAAAGTGGAGACTATAGTGGAAAGACTAAAGTGGACAGACTATAGTGGAAAGACTATAGTGGAAAGACTGTAGTGGACAGAATAAAGTGGAGACTATAGTGGAAAGACTAAAGTGGACAGAGAATAGTGGAAAGACTAAATTGGAAAGACTGTAGTGGACAGAATAAAGTGGAGACTATAGTGGAAAGAATAAAGAGGACAGAGAATAGTGGAAGGACTAAAGTGGAAAGACAAAAGTGGACAGACTATAGTGGAAAGACTATAGTGGAAAGACTAAAGTGGAAAGACTAAAGTGGACAGAATAAAGCGGAGACTATAGTGGAAAGACTAAAGTGGACAGAGAATAGTGGAAAGACTAAATTGGAAAGACTGTAGTGGACAGAATAAAGTGGAGACTATAGTGGAAAGACTAAAGTGGAAAGACTAAAGTGGACAGACCATAGTGGAAAGACTGAAGTGGACAGACTAAAGTGGAAAAACTAAAGTGGAAAAACTAAAGTGGACAGACTATAGTGGAAAGACTATAGTGGAAAGACTGTAGTGGACAGAATAAAGTGGAGACTATAGTGGAAAGACTAAAGTGGACAGAGAATAGTGGAAGGACTAAAGTGGACAGACTACAGTGGAAAGACTATAGTGGAAAAACTATAGTGGACAGAATAAAGTGGAGACTATAGTGGAAAGACTAAAGTGGACAGATAATAGTGGAAAGACTAAATTGGAAAGACTGTAGTTGACAGAATAAAGTGGAGACTATAGTTGAAAGACTAAAATGGAAAGACTAAAGTGGACAGACTATAGTGGAAAGACTGAAGTGGAAAGACTCAGTGGAAAGACTAAAGTGTACACACTGAAGTGGACAGAATAAAGTGGAAAGACTAAAGTGGAAAGACTAAAGTGGATAGACTATAGTGGAAAGTCTAAAGTGGACAGACTAAAGTGGAAAAACTAAAGTGAAAAGACTAAAGTGAACAGACTTTAGTGGAAAGACTAAAGTGGAAAGACTGTAGTGGACAGAATAAAGTGGACACTATAGTGGAAAGACTAAAGTGGACAGAGATTAGTGGAAAGACTAAAGTGGAAAGACTGCAGTGGACAGAATAAAGTGGAGACTATAGTGGAAAGACTAAAGTGGACGGACTATAGTGGAAAGACTGAAGTGGAAAGACTCAGTGGATAGACTAAAGTGTAACCACTGAAGTGGACAGAATAAAGTGGAAAGACTAAAGTGGAAAGACTAAAGTGGACCGACTATAGTGGAAAAACTAAAGTGGACAGACTAAAGTAGATAGACTAAAGTGGAAAGACTAAAGTGGAAAGACTAAAGTGGACAGACTATAGTGGAAAGACTATAGTGGAAACACTGTAGTGGACAGAATAAAGTGGAGAGTATAGTGGAAAGACTAAAGTGGACAGAGAATAGTGGAAAGACTAGAGTGGACAGTCTATAGTGGAAAGACTATAGTAGACAGACTATAGTTGGAAGACTATAGTGGAAAGACTGTAGTGGACAGAATAAAGTGGAGCCTATAGTGGAAAGACTAAAGTGGACAGAGAATAGTGGAAAGACTAAAGTGGACAGACTATAGTGGAAAGACTAAAGTGGACAGACTAAAGTGGAAAGACTAAAGTGGAAAGACTAAGGCGGACAGACTATAGTGGAAAGACTATAGTGGAAAGACTGTAGTTGACAGAATAAAGTGGAGAGTATAGTGGAAAGACTAAAGTGGACAGAGAATAGTGGAAAGACTAAAGTGGACAGACTATAGTGGAAAGACTATAGTGGACAGATTATAGTGGACAGAATAAAGTTGAGACTATAGTGGAAAGACTAAAGTGGACAGAGAATAGTGGAAAGACTAAATTGGAAAGACTGTAGTGGACAGAATAAAGTGGAGACTATAGTGGAAAGACTAAATTGGAAAGACTGTAGTGGACAGAATAAAGTGGAGACTATAGTGGAAAGACTAAAGTGGAAAGACTAAAGTGGACAGACTATAGTGGAAAGACTGAAGTGGAAAGACTCAGTGGAAAGACTAAAGTGTACACACTGAAGTGGATAGAATAAAGTGGAAAGACTAAAGTGGAAAGACTAAAGTGGATAGACTATAGTGGAAAGTCTAAAGTGGACAGAGAATAGTGGAAAGACTAAATTGGAAAGACTGTAGTGGACAGAATAAAGTGGAGACTATAGTGGAAAGACTAAAGTGGACAGAGAATAGTGGAAAGACTAAATTGGAAAGACTGTAGTGGACAGAATAAAGTGGAGACTATAGTGGAAAGACTAAAGAGGACAGAGAATAGTGGAAGGACTAAAGGGGAAAGACAAAAGTGGACAGACTATAGTGGAAAGACTATAGTGGAAAGACTAAAGTGGAAAGACTAAAGTGGACAGAATAAAGCGGAGACTATAGTGGAAAGACTAAAGTGGACAGAGAATAGTGGAAAGACTAAATTGGAAAGACTGTAGTGGACAGAATAAAGTGGAGACTATAGTGGAAAGACTAAAGTGGAAAGACTAAAGTGGACAGACCATAGTGGAAAGACTGAAGTGGACAGTCTAAAGTGGAAAAACTAAAGTGGAAAAACTAAAGTGGACAGACTATAGTGGAAAGACTATAGTGGAAAGACTGTAGTGGACAGAATAAAGTGGAGACTATAGTGGAAAGACTAAAGTGGACAGAGAATAGTGGAAGGACTAAAGTGGACAGACTACAGTGGAAAGACTATAGTGGAAAAACTATAGTGGACAGAATAAAGTGGAGACTATAGTGGAAAGACTAAAGTGGACAGAGAATAGTGGAAAGACTAAATTGGAAAGACTGTAGTGGACAGAATAAAGTGGAGACTATAGTTGAAAGACTAGAATGGAAAGACTAAAGTGGACAGACTATAGTGGAAAGACTGAAGTGGAAAGACTCAGTGGAAAGACTAAAGTGTACACACTGAAGTGGACAGAATAAAGTGGAAAGACTAAAGTGGAAAGACTAAAGTGGATAGACTATAGTGGAAAGTCTAAAGTGGACAGACTAAAGTGGAAAAACTAAAGTGATAAGACTAAAGTGAACAGACTTTAGTGGAAAGACTAAAGTGGAAAGACTGTAGTGGACAGAATAAAGTGGACACTATATTGGAAAGACTAAAGTGGACAGAGATTAGTGGAAAGAATAAAGTGGAAAGACTGCAGTGGACAGAATAAAGTGGAGACTATAGTTGAAAGACTAAAGTGGACAGACTATAGTGGAAAGACTGAAGTGGAAAGACTCAGTGGATAGACTAAAGTGTAACCACTGAAGTGGACAGAATAAAGTGGAAAGACTAAAGTGGAAAGACTAAAGTGGACCGACTATAGTGGAAAAACTAAAGTGGACAGACTAAAGTGGACAGACTAAAGTGGAAAGACTAAAGTGGAAAGACTAAAGTGGACAGACTATAGTGGAAAGACTATAGTGGAAACACTGTAGTGGACAGAATAAAGTGGAGAGTATAGTGGAAAGACTAAAGTGGACAGAGAATAGTGGAAAGACTAAAGTGGACAGTCTATAGTGGAAAGACTATAGTGGACAGACTATAGTTGGAAAGACTAAAGTGGACAGACTAAAGTGGAAAGACTAAAGTGGAAAGACTAAGGCGGACAGACTATGGTGGAAAGACTATAGTGGAAAGACTGTAGTTGACAGAATAAAGTGGAGACTGTAATGGAAAGACTAAAGTGGACAGAGAGTACTGGAAAGACTAAAGTGGAAAGACTGTAGTGGACAGAATAAAGTGGAGCCTATAGTGGAAAGACTAAAGTGGACAGAGAATAGTGGAAAGACTAAAGTGGACAGACTATAGTGGAAAGACTAAAGTGGAAAGACTATAGTGGAAAGACTGTAGTTGACAGAATAAAGTGGAGAGTATAGTGGAAAGACTAAAGTGGACAGAGAATAGTGGAAAGACTAAATTGAAAAGACTGTAGTGGACAGAATAAAGTGGAGACTATAGTGGAAAGACTAAAATGGACAGAGAATAGTGGAAAGACTAAATTGGAAAGACTGTAGTGGACAGAATAAAGTGGAGACTATAGTGGAAAGACTAAAGTGGACAGACTATAGTGGAAAGACTATAGTGGAAAGACTGTAGTGGACAGACTATAGTGGAAAGACTGTAGTTGACAGAATAAAGTGGAGACTATAGTGGAAACACTAAAGTGGAAAGACTAAAGTGGACAGAGAATAGTGGAAGGACTAAAGTGGACAGACTACAGTGGAAAGACTATAGTGGAAAAACTATAGTGGACAGAATAAAGTGGAGACTATAGTGGAAAGACTAAAGTGGACAGAGAATAGTGGAAAGACTAAATTGGAAAGACTGTAGTGGACAGAATAAAGTGGAGACTATAGTTGAAAGACTAAAATGGAAAGACTAAAGTGGACAGACTATAGTGGAAAGACTGAAGTGTACACACTGAAGTGGACAGAATAAAGTGGAAAGACTAAAGGGGAAAGACTAAAGTGGATAGACTATAGTGGAAAGTCTAAAGTGGACAGACTAAAGTGGAAAAACTAAAGTGGAAAGACTAAAGTGGACAGACTATAGTGGAAAGACTATAGTGGAAAGACTGTAGTGGACAGAATAAAGTGGACACTATAGTGGAAAGACTAAAGTGGACAGAGATTAGTGGAAAGACTAAAGTGGAAAGACTGCAGTGGACAGAATAAAGTGGAGACTATAGTGGAAAGACTAAAGTGGACAGACTATAGCGGAAAGACTGAAGTGGAAAGACTCAGTGGATAGACTAAAGTGTAACCACTAAAGTGGACAGAATAAAGTGGAAAGACTAAAGTGGAAAGACTAAAGTGGACCGACTATAGTGGAAAAACTAAAGTGGACAGACTAAAGTGGACAGACTGAAGTGGAAAGACTAAAGTGGAAAGACTAAAGTGGACAGACTATAGTGGAAAGACTATAGTGGAAACACTGTAGTGGACAGAATAAAGTGGAGAGTATAGTGGAAAGACTAAAGTGGACAGAGAATAGTGGAAAGACTAAAGTGGACAGACTATAGTGGAAAGACTATAGTGGACAGACTATAGTTGGAAGACTATAGTGGAAAGACTGTAGTGGACAGAATAAAGTGGAGACTATAGTGGAAAGACTAAAGTGGACAGAGAATAGTGGAAAGACTAAAGTGGACAGACTATAGTGGAAAGACTAAAGTGGACAGACTAAAGTGGAAAGACTAAAGTGGAAAGACTAAAGTGGACAGACTATAGTGGAAAGACTATAGTGGAAAGACTGTAGTGGACAGAATAAAGTGGAGACTATAGTGGAAAGACTAAAGTGGACAGAGAATAGTGGAAAGACTAAATTGAAAAGACTGTAGTGGACAGAATAAAGTGGAGACTATAGTGGAAAGACTAAAATGGACAGAGAATAGTGGAAAGACTAAATTGGAAAGACTGTAGTGGACAGAATAAAGTGGAGACTATAGTGGAAAGACTAAAGTGGACAGACTATAGTGGAAAGACTATAGTGGAAAGACTGTAGTGGACAGAATAAAGTGGAGACTATAGTGGAAAGACTAAAGAGGACAGAGAATAGTGGAAGGACTAAAGTGGAAAGACTAAAGTGGACAGAATAAAGCGGAGACTATAGTGGAAAGACTAAAGTGGACAGAGAATAGTGGAAAGACTAAATTGGAAAGACTGTAGTGGACAGAATAAAGTGGAGACTATAGTGGAAAGACTAAAGTGGAAAGACTAAAGTGGACAGACCATAGTGGAAAGACTGAAGTGGACAGACTATGGTGGAAAGACTGAAGTGGAGACTATAGTGGAAAGACTAAAGTGGACAGACTATAGTGGAAAGACTATAGTGGAAAGACTGTAGTGGACAGAATAAAGTGGAGACTATAGTGGAAAGACTAAAGTGGACAGAGAATAGTGGCAGGACTAAAGTGGACAGACTACAGTGGAAAGACTATAGTGGAAAAACTATAGTGGACAGAATAAAGTGGAGACTATAGTGGAAAGACTAAAGTGGACAGAGAATAGTGGAAAGACTAAATTGGAAAGACTGTAGTGGACAGAATAAAGTGGAGACTATAGTTGAAAGACTAAAATGGAAAGACTAAAGTGGACAGACTATAGTGGAAAGACTGAAGTGGAAAGACTCAGTGGAAAGACTAAAGTGTACACACTGAAGTGGACAGAATAAAGTGGAAAGACTAAAGTGGAAAGACTAAAGTGGATAGACTATAGTGGAAAGTCTAAAGTGGACAGACTAAAGTGGAAAAACTAAAGTGGAAAGAATAAAGTGGACAGACTATAGTGGAAAGACTATAGTGGAAAGACTGTAGTGGACAGAATAAAGTGGACACTATAGTGGAAAGACTAAAGTGGACAGAGATTAGTGGAAAGACTAAAGTGGAAAGACTGCAGTGGACAGAATAAAGTGGAAAGACTAAAGTGGAAAGACTAAAGTGGACCGACTATAGTGGAAAAAATAAAGTGGACAGACTAAAGTGGACAGACTAAAGTGGAAAGACTAAAGTGGACAGACTATAGTGGAAAGACTATAGTGGAAACACTTTAGTGGACAGAATAAAGTGGAGAGTATAGTGGAAAGACTAAAGTGGACAGAGACTAGTGGAAAGACTAAAGTGGACAGACTATAGTGGAAAGACTATAGTGGACAGACTATAGTTGGAAGACTATAGTGGAAAGACTGCAGTGGACAGAATAAAGTGGAGACTATAGTGGAAAGACTAAAGTGGACAGAGAATAGTGGAAAGACTAAAGAGGACAGACTATAGTGGAAAGACTAAAGTGGACAGACTAAAGTGGAAAGACTAAAGTGGAAAGACTAAAGTGGACAGACTATAGTGGAAAGACTGTAGTTGACAGAATAAAGTGGAGACTATAGTGGAAAGACTAAAGTGGAAAGACTAAAGTGGACAGAGAATAGTGGAAAGACTAAAGTGGACAGACTATAGTGGAAAGACTATAGTGGAAAGATTATAGTGGACAGAATAAAGTGGAGACTATAGTGGAAAGACTAAAGTGGACAGAGAATAGTGGAAAGACTAAATTGGAAAGACTGTAGTGGACAGAATAAAGTGGAGACTATAGTGGAAAGACTAAAGTGGAAAGACTAAAGTGGACAGACTATAGTGGAAAGACTGAAGTGGAAAGACTCAGTGGAAAGACTAAAGTGTACACACTGAAGTGGATAGAATAAAGTGGAAAGACTAAAGTGGAAAGACTAAAGTGGATAGACTATAGTGGAAAGTCTAAAGTGGACAGAATAAAGTGGACACTATAGTGGAAAGACTGAAGTGGACAGAGAATAGTGGAAAGACTAAATTGGAAAGACTGTAGTGGACAGAATAAAGTGGAGACTATAGTGGAAAGACTAAAGTGGACAGACTATAGTGGAAAGACTATAGTGGAAAGACTGTAGTGGACAGAATAAAGTGGAAGCTATAGTGGAAAGACTAAAGTGAACAGAGAATAGTGGAAAGACTAAATTGGAAAGAATGTAGTGGACAGAATAAAGTGGAGACTATAGTGGAAAGACTAAAGTGGACAGACTATAGTGGAAAGACTATAGTGGAAAGACTGTAGTGGACAGAATAAAGTGGAGACTATAGTGGAAAGACTAAAGTGGACAGAGAATAGTGGAAAGACTAAATTGGAAAGACTGTAGTGGACAGAATAAAGTGGAGACTATAGTGGAAAGAATAAAGAGGACAGAGAATAGTGGAAGGACTAAAGTGGAAAGACAAAAGTGGACAGACTATAGTGGAAAGACTATAGTGGAAAGACTAAAGTGGAAAGACTAAAGTGGACAGAATAAAGCGGAGACTATAGTGGAAAGACTAAAGTGGACAGAGAATAGTGGAAAGACTAAATTGGAAAGACTGTAGTGGACAGAATAAAGTGGAGACTATAGTGGAAAGAATAAAGTGGAAAGACTAAAGTGGACAGACCATAGTGGAAAGACTGAAGTGGACAGACTAAAGTGGAAAAACTAAAGTGGAAAAACTAAAGTGGACAGACTATAGTGGAAAGACTATAGTGGAAAGACTGTAGTGGACAGAATAAAGTGGAGACTATAGTGGAAAGACTAAAGTGGACAGAGAATAGTGGAAAGACTAAATTGGAAAGACTGTAGTGGACAGAATAAAGTGGAGACTATAGTGGAAAGAATAAAGAGGACAGAGAATAGTGGAAGGACTAAAGTGGAAAGACAAAAGTGGACAGACTATAGTGGAAAGACTATAGTGGAAAGACTAAAGTGGAAAGACTAAAGTGGACAGAATAAAGCGGAGACTATAGTGGAAAGACTAAAGTGGACAGAGAATAGTGGAAAGACTAAATTGGAAAGACTGTAGTGGACAGAATAAAGTGGAGACTATAGTGGAAAGACTAAAGTGGAAAGACTAAAGTGGACAGACCATAGTGGAAAGACTGAAGTGGACAGACTAAAGTGGAAAAACTAAAGTGGAAAAACTAAAGTGGACAGACTATAGTGGAAAGACTATAGTGGAAAGACTGTAGTGGACAGAATAAAGTGGAGACTATAGTGGAAAGACTAAAGTGGACAGAGAATAGTGGAAGGACTAAAGTGGACAGACTACAGTGGAAAGACTATAGTGGAAAAACTATAGTGGACAGAATAAAGTGGAGACTATAGTGGAAAGACTAAAGTGGACAGATAATAGTGGAAAGACTAAATTGGAAAGACTGTAGTTGACAGAATAAAGTGGAGACTATAGTTGAAAGACTAAAATGGAAAGACTAAAGTGGACAGACTATAGTGGAAAGACTGAAGTGGAAAGACTCAGTGGAAAGACTAAAGTGTACACACTGAAGTGGACAGAATAAAGTGGAAAGACTAAAGTGGAAAGACTAAAGTGGATAGACTATAGTGGAAAGTCTAAAGTGGACAGACTAAAGTGGAAAAACTAAAGTGAAAAGACTAAAGTGAACAGACTTTAGTGGAAAGACTAAAGTGGAAAGACTGTAGTGGACAGAATAAAGTGGACACTATAGTGGAAAGACTAAAGTGGACAGAGATTAGTGGAAAGACTAAAGTGGAAAGACTGCAGTGGACAGAATAAAGTGGAGACTATAGTGGAAAGACTAAAGTGGACGGACTATAGTGGAAAGACTGAAGTGGAAAGACTCAGTGGATAGACTAAAGTGTAACCACTGAAGTGGACAGAATAAAGTGGAAAGACTAAAGTGGAAAGACTAAAGTGGACCGACTATAGTGGAAAAACTAAAGTGGACAGACTAAAGTAGATAGACTAAAGTGGAAAGACTAAAGTGGAAAGACTAAAGTGGACAGACTATAGTGGAAAGACTATAGTGGAAACACTGTAGTGGACAGAATAAAGTGGAGAGTATAGTGGAAAGACTAAAGTGGACAGAGAATAGTGGAAAGACTAGAGTGGACAGTCTATAGTGGAAAGACTATAGTAGACAGACTATAGTTGGAAGACTATAGTGGAAAGACTGTAGTGGACAGAATAAAGTGGAGCCTATAGTGGAAAGACTAAAGTGGACAGAGAATAGTGGAAAGACTAAAGTGGACAGACTATAGTGGAAAGACTAAAGTGGACAGACTAAAGTGGAAAGACTAAAGTGGAAAGACTAAGGCGGACAGACTATAGTGGAAAGACTATAGTGGAAAGACTGTAGTTGACAGAATAAAGTGGAGAGTATAGTGGAAAGACTAAAGTGGACAGAGAATAGTGGAAAGACTAAAGTGGACAGACTATAGTGGAAAGACTATAGTGGACAGATTATAGTGGACAGAATAAAGTTGAGACTATAGTGGAAAGACTAAAGTGGACAGAGAATAGTGGAAAGACTAAATTGGAAAGACTGTAGTGGACAGAATAAAGTGGAGACTATAGTGGAAAGACTAAATTGGAAAGACTGTAGTGGACAGAATAAAGTGGAGACTATAGTGGAAAGACTAAAGTGGAAAGACTAAAGTGGACAGACTATAGTGGAAAGACTGAAGTGGAAAGACTCAGTGGAAAGACTAAAGTGTACACACTGAAGTGGATAGAATAAAGTGGAAAGACTAAAGTGGAAAGACTAAAGTGGATAGACTATAGTGGAAAGTCTAAAGTGGACAGAGAATAGTGGAAAGACTAAATTGGAAAGACTGTAGTGGACAGAATAAAGTGGAGACTATAGTGGAAAGACTAAAGTGGACAGAGAATAGTGGAAAGACTAAATTGGAAAGACTGTAGTGGACAGAATAAAGTGGAGACTATAGTGGAAAGACTAAAGAGGACAGAGAATAGTGGAAGGACTAAAGGGGAAAGACAAAAGTGGACAGACTATAGTGGAAAGACTATAGTGGAAAGACTAAAGTGGAAAGACTAAAGTGGACAGAATAAAGCGGAGACTATAGTGGAAAGACTAAAGTGGACAGAGAATAGTGGAAAGACTAAATTGGAAAGACTGTAGTGGACAGAATAAAGTGGAGACTATAGTGGAAAGACTAAAGTGGAAAGACTAAAGTGGACAGACCATAGTGGAAAGACTGAAGTGGACAGTCTAAAGTGGAAAAACTAAAGTGGAAAAACTAAAGTGGACAGACTATAGTGGAAAGACTATAGTGGAAAGACTGTAGTAGACAGAATAAAGTGGAGACTATAGTGGAAAGACTAAAGTGGACAGAGAATAGTGGAAGGACTAAAGTGGACAGACTACAGTGGAAAGACTATAGTGGAAAAACTATAGTGGACAGAATAAAGTGGAGACTATAGTGGAAAGACTAAAATGGACAGAGAATAGTAGAAAGACTAAATTGGAAAGACTGTAGTGGACAGAATAAAGTGGAGACTATAGTTGAAAGACTAGAATGGAAAGACTAAAGTGGACAGACTATAGTGGAAAGACTGAAGTGGAAAGACTCAGTGGAAAGACTAAAGTGTACACACTGAAGTGGACAGAATAAAGTGGAAAGACTAAAGTGGAAAGACTAAAGTGGATAGACTATAGTGGAAAGTCTAAAGTGGACAGACTAAAGTGGAAAAACTAAAGTGATAAGACTAAAGTGAACAGACTTTAGTGGAAAGACTAAAGTGGAAAGACTGTAGTGGACAGAATAAAGTGGACACTATATTGGAAAGACTAAAGTGGACAGAGATTAGTGGAAAGAATAAAGTGGAAAGACTGCAGTGGACAGAATAAAGTGGAGACTATAGTTGAAAGACTAAAGTGGACAGACTATAGTGGAAAGACTGAAGTGGAAAGACTCAGTGGATAGACTAAAGTGTAACCACTGAAGTGGACAGAATAAAGTGGAAAGACTAAAGTGGAAAGACTAAAGTGGACCGACTATAGTGGAAAAACTAAAGTGGACAGACTAAAGTGGACAGACTAAAGTGGAAAGACTAAAGTGGAAAGACTAAAGTGGACAGACTATAGTGGAAAGACTATAGTGGAAACACTGTAGTGGACAGAATAAAGTGGAGAGTATAGTGGAAAGACTAAAGTGGACAGAGAATAGTGGAAAGACTAAAGTGGACAGTCTATAGTGGAAAGACTATAGTGGACAGACTATAGTTGGAAAGACTAAAGTGGACAGACTAAAGTGGAAAGACTAAAGTGGAAAGACTAAGGCGGACAGACTATGGTGGAAAGACTATAGTGGAAAGACTGTAGTTGACAGAATAAAGTGGAGACTGTAATGGAAAGACTAAAGTGGACAGAGAGTACTGGAAAGACTAAAGTGGAAAGACTGTAGTGGACAGAATAAAGTGGAGCCTATAGTGGAAAGACTAAAGTGGACAGAGAATAGTGGAAAGACTAAAGTGGACAGACTATAGTGGAAAGACTAAAGTGGAAAGACTATAGTGGAAAGACTGTAGTTGACAGAATAAAGTGGAGAGTATAGTGGAAAGACTAAAGTGGACAGAGAATAGTGGAAAGACTAAATTGAAAAGACTGTAGTGGACAGAATAAAGTGGAGACTATAGTGGAAAGACTAAAATGGACAGAGAATAGTGGAAAGACTAAATTGGAAAGACTGTAGTGGACAGAATAAAGTGGAGACTATAGTGGAAAGACTAAAGTGGACAGACTATAGTGGAAAGACTATAGTGGAAAGACTGTAGTGGACAGACTATAGTGGAAAGACTGTAGTTGACAGAATAAAGTGGAGACTATAGTGGAAACACTAAAGTGGAAAGACTAAAGTGGACAGAGAATAGTGGAAGGACTAAAGTGGACAGACTACAGTGGAAAGACTATAGTGGAAAAACTATAGTGGACAGAATAAAGTGGAGACTATAGTGGAAAGACTAAAGTGGACAGAGAATAGTGGAAAGACTAAATTGGAAAGACTGTAGTGGACAGAATAAAGTGGAGACTATAGTTGAAAGACTAAAATGGAAAGACTAAAGTGGACAGACTATAGTGGAAAGACTGAAGTGTACACACTGAAGTGGACAGAATAAAGTGGAAAGACTAAAGGGGAAAGACTAAAGTGGATAGACTATAGTGGAAAGTCTAAAGTGGACAGACTAAAGTGGAAAAACTAAAGTGGAAAGACTAAAGTGGACAGATGGACAGACTATAGTGGAAAGACTATAGTGGAAAGACTGTAGTGGACAGAATAAAGTGGACACTATAGTGGAAAGACTAAAGTGGACAGAGAATAGTGGAAAGACTAAATTGGAAAGACTGCAGTGGACAGAATAAAGTGGAGACTATAGTGGAAAGACTAAAGTGGACAGACTATAGCGGAAAGACTGAAGTGGAAAGACTCAGTGGATAGACTAAAGTGTAACCACTAAAGTGGACAGAATAAAGTGGAAAGACTAAAGTGGAAAGACTAAAGTGGACCGACTATAGTGGAAAAACTAAAGTGGACAGACTAAAGTGGACAGACTGAAGTGGAAAGACTAAAGTGGAAAGACTAAAGTGGACAGACTATAGTGGAAAGACTATAGTGGAAACACTGTAGTGGACAGAATAAAGTGGAGAGTATAGTGGAAAGACTAAAGTGGACAGAGAATAGTGGAAAGACTAAAGTGGACAGACTATAGTGGAAAGACTATAGTGGACAGACTATAGTTGGAAGACTATAGTGGAAAGACTGTAGTGGACAGAATAAAGTGGAGACTATAGTGGAAAGACTAAAGTGGACAGAGAATAGTGGAAAGACTAAAGTGGACAGACTATAGTGGAAAGACTAAAGTGGACAGACTAAAGTGGAAAGACTAAAGTGGAAAGACTAAAGTGGACAGACTATAGTGGAAAGACTATAGTGGAAAGACTGTAGTGGACAGAATAAAGTGGAGACTATAGTGGAAAGACTAAAGAGGACAGAGAATAGTGGAAGGACTAAAGTGGAAAGACTAAAGTGGACAGAGAATAGTGGAAAGACTAAATTGAAAAGACTGTAGTGGACAGAATAAAGTGGAGACTATAGTGGAAAGACTAAAATGGACAGAGATTAGTGGAAAGACTAAATTGGAAAGACTGTAGTGGACAGAATAAAGTGGAGACTATAGTGGAAAGACTAAAGTGGACAGACTATAGTGGAAAGACTATAGTGGAAAGACTGTAGTGGACAGAATAAAGTGGAGACTATAGTGGAAAGACTAAAGAGGACAGAGAATAGTGGAAGGACTAAAGTGGAAAGACTAAAGTGGACAGAATAAAGCGGAGACTATAGTGGAAAGACTAAAGTGGACAGAGAATAGTGGAAAGACTAAATTGGAAAGACTGTAGTGGACAGAATAAAGTGGAGACTATAGTGGAAAGACTAAAGTGGAAAGACTAAAGTGGACAGACCATAGTGGAAAGACTGAAGTGGACAGACTATGGTGGAAAGACTGAAGTGGAGACTATAGTGGAAAGACTAAAGTGGACAGACTATAGTGGAAAGACTATAGTGGAAAGACTGTAGTGGACAGAATAAAGTGGAGACTATAGTGGAAAGACTAAAGTGGACAGAGAATAGTGGCAGGACTAAAGTGGACAGACTACAGTGGAAAGACTATAGTGGAAAAACTATAGTGGACAGAATAAAGTGGAGACTATAGTGGAAAGACTAAAGTGGACAGAGAATAGTGGAAAGACTAAATTGGAAAGACTGTAGTGGACAGAATAAAGTGGAGACTATAGTTGAAAGACTAAAATGGAAAGACTAAAGTGGACAGACTATAGTGGAAAGACTGAAGTGGAAAGACTCAGTGGAAAGACTAAAGTGTACACACTGAAGTGGACAGAATAAAGTGGAAAGACTAAAGTGGAAAGACTAAAGTGGATAGACTATAGTGGAAAGTCTAAAGTGGACAGACTAAAGTGGAAAAACTAAAGTGGAAAGAATAAAGTGGACAGACTATAGTGGAAAGACTATAGTGGAAAGACTGTAGTGGACAGAATAAAGTGGACACTATAGTGGAAAGACTAAAGTGGACAGAGATTAGTGGAAAGACTAAAGTGGAAAGACTGCAGTGGACAGAATAAAGTGGAAAGACTAAAGTGGAAAGACTAAAGTGGACCGACTATAGTGGAAAAAATAAAGTGGACAGACTAAAGTGGACAGACTAAAGTGGAAAGACTAAAGTGGACAGACTATAGTGGAAAGACTATAGTGGAAACACTTTAGTGGACAGAATAAAGTGGAGAGTATAGTGGAAAGACTAAAGTGGACAGAGACTAGTGGAAAGACTAAAGTGGACAGACTATAGTGGAAAGACTATAGTGGACAGACTATAGTTGGAAGACTATAGTGGAAAGACTGCAGTGGACAGAATAAAGTGGAGACTATAGTGGAAAGACTAAAGTGGACAGAGAATAGTGGAAAGACTAAAGAGGACAGACTATAGTGGAAAGACTAAAGTGGACAGACTAAAGTGGAAAGACTAAAGTGGAAAGACTAAAGTGGACAGACTATAGTGGAAAGACTGTAGTTGACAGAATAAAGTGGAGACTATAGTGGAAAGACTAAAGTGGAAAGACTAAAGTGGACAGAGAATAGTGGAAAGACTAAAGTGGACAGACTATAGTGGAAAGACTATAGTGGAAAGATTATAGTGGACAGAATAAAGTGGAGACTATAGTGGAAAGACTAAAGTGGACAGAGAATAGTGGAAAGACTAAATTGGAAAGACTGTAGTGGACAGAATAAAGTGGAGACTATAGTGGAAAGACTAAAGTGGAAAGACTAAAGTGGACAGACTATAGTGGAAAGACTGAAGTGGAAAGACTCAGTGGAAAGACTAAAGTGTACACACTGAAGTGGATAGAATAAAGTTTAAAGACTAAAGTGGAAAGACTAAAGTGGATAGACTATAGTGGAAAGTCTAAAGTGGACAGAATAAAGTGGACACTATAGTGGAAAGACTGAAGTGGACAGAGAATAGTGGAAAGACTAAATTGGAAAGACTGTAGTGGACAGAATAAAGTGGAGACTATAGTGGAAAGACTAAAGTGGACAGACTATAGTGGAAAGACTATAGTGGAAAGACTGTAGTGGACAGAATAAAGTGGAAGCTATAGTGGAAAGACTAAAGTGGACAGAGAATAGTGGAAAGACTAAATTGGAAAGAATGTAGTGGACAGAATAAAGTGGAGACTATAGTGGAAAGACTAAAGTGGACAGACTATAGTGGAAAGACTATAGTGGAAAGACTGTAGTGGACAGAATAAAGTGGAGACTATAGTGGAAAGACTAAAGTGGACAGAGAATAGTGGAAAGACTAAATTGGAAAGACTGTAGTGGACAGAATAAAGTGGAGACTATAGTGGAAAGAATAAAGAGGACAGAGAATAGTGGAAGGACTAAAGTGGAAAGACAAAAGTGGACAGACTATAGTGGAAAGACTATAGTGGAAAGACTAAAGTGGAAAGACTAAAGTGGACAGAATAAAGCGGAGACTATAGTGGAAAGACTAAAGTGGACAGAGAATAGTGGAAAGACTAAATTGGAAAGACTGTAGTGGACAGAATAAAGTGGAGACTATAGTGGAAAGAATAAAGTGGAAAGACTAAAGTGGACAGACCATAGTGGAAAGACTGAAGTGGACAGACTAAAGTGGAAAAACTAAAGTGGAAAAACTAAAGTGGACAGACTATAGTGGAAAGACTATAGTGGAAAGACTGTAGTGGACAGAATAAAGTGGAGACTATAGTGGAAAGACTAAAGTGGACAGAGAATAGTGGAAGGACTAAAGTGGACAGACTACAGTGGAAAGACTATAGTGGAAAAACTATAGTGGACAGAATAAAGTGGAGACTATAGTGGAAAGACTAAAGTGGACAGATAATAGTGGAAAGACTAAATTGGAAAGACTGTAGTGGACAGAATAAAGTGGAGACTATAGTTGAAAGACTAAAATGGAAAGACTAAAGTGGACAGACTATAGTGGAAAGACTGAAGTGGAAAGACTCAGTGGAAAGACTAAAGTGTACACACTGAAGTGGACAGAATAAAGTGGAAAGACTAAAGTGGAAAGACTAAAGTGGATAGACTATAGTGGAAAGTCTAAAGTGGACAGACTAAAGTGGAAAAACTAAAGTGAAAAGACTAAAGTGAACAGACTTTAGTGGAAAGACTAAAGTGGAAAGACTGTAGTGGACAGAATAAAGTGGACACTATAGTGGAAAGACTAAAGTGGACAGAGATTAGTGGAAAGACTAAAGTGGAAAGACTGCAGTGGACAGAATAAAGTGGAGACTATAGTGGAAAGACTAAAGTGGACGGACTATAGTGGAAAGACTGAAGTGGAAAGACTCAGTGGATAGACTAAAGTGTAACCACTGAAGTGGACAGAATAAAGTGGAAAGACTAAAGTGGAAAGACTAAAGTGGACCGACTATAGTGGAAAAACTAAAGTGGACAGACTAAAGTAGATAGACTAAAGTGGAAAGACTAAAGTGGAAAGACTAAAGTGGACAGACTATAGTGGAAAGACTATAGTGGAAACACTGTAGTGGACAGAATAAAGTGGAGAGTATAGTGGAAAGACTAAAGTGGACAGAGAATAGTGGAAAGACTAGAGTGGACAGTCTATAGTGGAAAGACTATAGTAGACAGACTATAGTTGGAAGACTATAGTGGAAAGACTGTAGTGGACAGAATAAAGTGGAGCCTATAGTGGAAAGACTAAAGTGGACAGAGAATAGTGGAAAGACTAAAGTGGACAGACTATAGTGGAAAGACTAAAGTGGACAGACTATAGTGGAAAGACTATAGTGGAAAGACTGTAGTGGACAGAATAAAGTGGAGACTATAGTGGAAAGACTAAAGTGGACAGAGAATAGTGGAAAGACTGAAGTGGAAAGACTCAGTGGAAAGACTAAAGTGTACACACTGAAGTGGATAGAATAAAGTGGAAAGACTAAAGTGGAAAGACTAAAGTGGATAGACTATAGTGGAAAGTCTAAAGTGGACAGAATAAAGTGGACACTATAGTGGAAAGACTGAAGTGGACAGAGAATAGTGGAAAGACTAAATTGGAAAGACTGTAGTGGACAGAATAAAGTGGAGACTATAGTGGAAAGACTAAAGTGGACAGACTATAGTGGAAAGACTATAGTGGAAAGACTGTAGTGGACAGAATAAAGTGGAAGCTATAGTGGAAAGACTAAAGTGGACAGAGAATAGTGGAAAGACTAAATTGGAAAGAATGTAGTGGACAGAATAAAGTGGAGACTATAGTGGAAAGACTAAAGTGGACAGACTATAGTGGAAAGACTATAGTGGAAAGACTGTAGTGGACAGAATAAAGTGGAGACTATAGTGGAAAGACTAAAGTGGACAGAGAATAGTGGAAAGACTAAATTGGAAAGACTGTAGTGGACAGAATAAAGTGGAGACTATAGTGGAAAGAATAAAGAGGACAGAGAATAGTGGAAGGACTAAAGTGGAAAGACAAAAGTGGACAGACTATAGTGGAAAGACTATAGTGGAAAGACTAAAGTGGAAAGACTAAAGTGGACAGAATAAAGCGGAGACTATAGTGGAAAGACTAAAGTGGACAGAGAATAGTGGAAAGACTAAATTGGAAAGACTGTAGTGGACAGAATAAAGTGGAGACTATAGTGGAAAGAATAAAGTGGAAAGACTAAAGTGGACAGACCATAGTGGAAAGACTGAAGTGGACAGACTAAAGTGGAAAAACTAAAGTGGAAAAACTAAAGTGGACAGACTATAGTGGAAAGACTATAGTGGAAAGACTGTAGTGGACAGAATAAAGTGGAGACTATAGTGGAAAGACTAAAGTGGACAGAGAATAGTGGAAGGACTAAAGTGGACAGACTACAGTGGAAAGACTATAGTGGAAAAACTATAGTGGACAGAATAAAGTGGAGACTATAGTGGAAAGACTAAAGTGGACAGATAATAGTGGAAAGACTAAATTGGAAAGACTGTAGTGGACAGAATAAAGTGGAGACTATAGTTGAAAGACTAAAATGGAAAGACTAAAGTGGACAGACTATAGTGGAAAGACTGAAGTGGAAAGACTCAGTGGAAAGACTAAAGTGTACACACTGAAGTGGACAGAATAAAGTGGAAAGACTAAAGTGGAAAGACTAAAGTGGATAGACTATAGTGGAAAGTCTAAAGTGGACAGACTAAAGTGGAAAAACTAAAGTGAAAAGACTAAAGTGAACAGACTTTAGTGGAAAGACTAAAGTGGAAAGACTGTAGTGGACAGAATAAAGTGGACACTATAGTGGAAAGACTAAAGTGGACAGAGATTAGTGGAAAGACTAAAGTGGAAAGACTGCAGTGGACAGAATAAAGTGGAGACTATAGTGGAAAGACTAAAGTGGACGGACTATAGTGGAAAGACTGAAGTGGAAAGACTCAGTGGATAGACTAAAGTGTAACCACTGAAGTGGACAGAATAAAGTGGAAAGACTAAAGTGGAAAGACTAAAGTGGACCGACTATAGTGGAAAAACTAAAGTGGACAGACTAAAGTAGATAGACTAAAGTGGAAAGACTAAAGTGGAAAGACTAAAGTGGACAGACTATAGTGGAAAGACTATAGTGGAAACACTGTAGTGGACAGAATAAAGTGGAGAGTATAGTGGAAAGACTAAAGTGGACAGAGAATAGTGGAAAGACTAGAGTGGACAGTCTATAGTGGAAAGACTATAGTAGACAGACTATAGTTGGAAGACTATAGTGGAAAGACTGTAGTGGACAGAATAAAGTGGAGCCTATAGTGGAAAGACTAAAGTGGACATAGAATAGTGGAAAGACTAAAGTGGACAGACTATAGTGGAAAGACTAAAGTGGACAGACTATAGTGGAAAGACTATAGTGGAAAGACTGTAGTGGACAGAATAAAGTGGAGACTATAGTGGAAAGACTAAAGTGGACAGAGAATAGTGGAAAGACTAAATTGGAAAGACTGTAGTGGACAGAATAAAGTGGAGACTATAGTGGAAAGACTAAAGTGGACAGACTATAGTGGAAAGACTATAGTGGAAAGACTGTAGTGGACAGAATAAAGTGGAGACTATAGTGGAAAGACTAAAGTGGACAGAGAATAGTGGAAAGACTAAATTGGAAAGACTGTAGTGGACAGAATAAAGTGGAGACTATAGTGGAAAGAATAAAGAGGACAGAGAATAGTGGAAGGACTAAAGTGGAAAGACAAAAGTGGACAGACTATAGTGGAAAGACTATAGTGGAAAGACTAAAGTGGAAAGACTAAAGTGGACAGAATAAAGCGGAGACTATAGTGGAAAGACTAAAGTGGACAGAGAATAGTGGAAAGACTAAATTGGAAAGACTGTAGTGGACAGAATAAAGTGGAGACTATAGTGGAAAGACTAAAGTGGAAAGACTAAAGTGGACAGACCATAGTGGAAAGACTGAAGTGGACAGACTAAAGTGGAAAAACTAAAGTGGAAAAACTAAAGTGGACAGACTATAGTGGAAAGACTATAGTGGAAAGACTGTAGTGGACAGAATAAAGTGGAGACTATAGTGGAAAGACTAAAGTGGACAGAGAATAGTGGAAGGACTAAAGTGGACAGACTACAGTGGAAAGACTATAGTGGAAAAACTATAGTGGACAGAATAAAGTGGAGACTATAGTGGAAAGACTAAAGTGGACAGATAATAGTGGAAAGACTAAATTGGAAAGACTGTAGTGGACAGAATAAAGTGGAGACTATAGTTGAAAGACTAAAATGGAAAGACTAAAGTGGACAGACTATAGTGGAAAGACTGAAGTGGAAAGACTCAGTGGAAAGACTAAAGTGTACACACTGAAGTGGACAGAATAAAGTGGAAAGACTAAAGTGGAAAGACTAAAGTGGATAGACTATAGTGGAAAGTCTAAAGTGGACAGACTAAAGTGGAAAAACTAAAGTGAAAAGACTAAAGTGAACAGACTTTAGTGGAAAGACTAAAGTGGAAAGACTGTAGTGGACAGAATAAAGTGGACACTATAGTGGAAAGACTAAAGTGGACAGAGATTAGTGGAAAGACTAAAGTGGAAAGACTGCAGTGGACAGAATAAAGTGGAGACTATAGTGGAAAGACTAAAGTGGACGGACTATAGTGGAAAGACTGAAGTGGAAAGACTCAGTGGATAGACTAAAGTGTAACCACTGAAGTGGACAGAATAAAGTGGAAAGACTAAAGTGGAAAGACTAAAGTGGACCGACTATAGTGGAAAAACTAAAGTGGACAGACTAAAGTAGATAGACTAAAGTGGAAAGACTAAAGTGGAAAGACTAAAGTGGACAGACTATAGTGGAAAGACTATAGTGGAAACACTGTAGTGGACAGAATAAAGTGGAGAGTATAGTGGAAAGACTAAAGTGGACAGAGAATAGTGGAAAGACTAGAGTGGACAGTCTATAGTGGAAAGACTATAGTAGACAGACTATAGTTGGAAGACTATAGTGGAAAGACTGTAGTGGACAGAATAAAGTGGAGCCTATAGTGGAAAGACTAAAGTGGACAGAGAATAGTGGAAAGACTAAAGTGGACAGACTATAGTGGAAAGACTAAAGTGGACAGACTAAAGTGGAAAGACTAAAGTGGAAAGACTAAGGCGGACAGACTATAGTGGAAAGACTATAGTGGAAAGACTGTAGTTGACAGAATAAAGTGGAGAGTATAGTGGAAAGACTAAAGTGGACAGAGAATAGTGGAAAGACTAAAGTGGACAGACTATAGTGGAAAGACTATAGTGGACAGATTATAGTGGACAGAATAAAGTTGAGACTATAGTGGAAAGACTAAAGTGGACAGAGAATATTGGAAAGACTAAATTGGAAAGACTGTAGTGGACAGAATAAAGTGGAGACTATAGTGGAAAGACTAAATTGGAAAGACTGTAGTGGACAGAATAAAGTGGAGACTATAGTGGAAAGACTAAAGTGGAAAGACTAAAGTGGACAGACTATAGTGGAAAGACTGAAGTGGAAAGACTCAGTGGAAAGACTAAAGTGTACACACTGAAGTGGATAGAATAAAGTGGAAAGACTAAAGTGGAAAGACTAAAGTGGATAGACTATAGTGGAAAGTCTAAAGTGGACAGAGAATAGTGGAAAGACTAAATTGGAAAGACTGTAGTGGACAGAATAAAGTGGAGACTATAGTGGAAAGACTAAAGTGGACAGAGAATAGTGGAAAGACTAAATTGGAAAGACTGTAGTGGACAGAATAAAGTGGAGACTATAGTGGAAAGACTAAAGAGGACAGAGAATAGTGGAAGGACTAAAGGGGAAAGACAAAAGTGGACAGACTATAGTGGAAAGACTATAGTGGAAAGACTAAAGTGGAAAGACTAAAGTGGACAGAATAAAGCGGAGACTATAGTGGAAAGACTAAAGTGGACAGAGAATAGTGGAAAGACTAAATTGGAAAGACTGTAGTGGACAGAATAAAGTGGAGACTATAGTGGAAAGACTAAAGTGGAAAGACTAAAGTGGACAGACCATAGTGGAAAGACTGAAGTGGACAGTCTAAAGTGGAAAAACTAAAGTGGAAAAACTAAAGTGGACAGACTATAGTGGAAAGACTATAGTGGAAAGACTGTAGTGGACAGAATAAAGTGGAGACTATAGTGGAAAGACTAAAGTGGACAGAGAATAGTGGAAGGACTAAAGTGGACAGACTACAGTGGAAAGACTATAGTGGAAAAACTATAGTGGACAGAATAAAGTGGAGACTATAGTGGAAAGACTAAAGTGGACAGAGAATAGTGGAAAGACTAAATTGGAAAGACTGTAGTGGACAGAATAAAGTGGAGACTATAGTTGAAAGACTAGAATGGAAAGACTAAAGTGGACAGACTATAGTGGAAAGACTGAAGTGGAAAGACTCAGTGGAAAGACTAAAGTGTACACACTGAAGTGGACAGAATAAAGTGGAAAGACTAAAGTGGAAAGACTAAAGTGGATAGACTATAGTGGAAAGTCTAAAGTGGACAGACTAAAGTGGAAAAACTAAAGTGATAAGACTAAAGTGAACAGACTTTAGTGGAAAGACTAAAGTGGAAAGACTGTAGTGGACAGAATAAAGTGGACACTATATTGGAAAGACTAAAGTGGACAGAGATTAGTGGAAAGAATAAAGTGGAAAGACTGCAGTGGACAGAATAAAGTGGAGACTATAGTTGAAAGACTAAAGTGGACAGACTATAGTGGAAAGACTGAAGTGGAAAGACTCAGTGGATAGACTAAAGTGTAACCACTGAAGTGGACAGAATAAAGTGGAAAGACTAAAGTGGAAAGACTAAAGTGGACCGACTATAGTGGAAAAACTAAAGTGGACAGACTAAAGTGGACAGACTAAAGTGGAAAGACTAAAGTGGAAAGACTAAAGTGGACAGACTATAGTGGAAAGACTATAGTGGAAACACTGTAGTGGACAGAATAAAGTGGAGAGTATAGTGGAAAGACTAAAGTGGACAGAGAATAGTGGAAAGACTAAAGTGGACAGTCTATAGTGGAAAGACTATAGTGGACAGACTATAGTTGGAAAGACTAAAGTGGACAGACTAAAGTGGAAAGACTAAAGTGGAAAGACTAAGGCGGACAGACTATGGTGGAAAGACTATAGTGGAAAGACTGTAGTTGACAGAATAAAGTGGAGACTGTAATGGAAAGACTAAAGTGGACAGAGAGTACTGGAAAGACTAAAGTGGAAAGACTGTAGTGGACAGAATAAAGTGGAGCCTATAGTGGAAAGACTAAAGTGGACAGAGAATAGTGGAAAGACTAAAGTGGACAGACTATAGTGGAAAGACTAAAGTGGAAAGACTATAGTGGAAAGACTGTAGTTGACAGAATAAAGTGGAGAGTATAGTGGAAAGACTAAAGTGGACAGAGAATAGTGGAAAGACTAAATTGAAAAGACTGTAGTGGACAGAATAAAGTGGAGACTATAGTGGAAAGACTAAAATGGACAGAGAATAGTGGAAAGACTAAATTGGAAAGACTGTAGTGGACAGAATAAAGTGGAGACTATAGTGGAAAGACTAAAGTGGACAGACTATAGTGGAAAGACTATAGTGGAAAGACTGTAGTGGACAGACTATAGTGGAAAGACTGTAGTTGACAGAATAAAGTGGAGACTATAGTGGAAACACTAAAGTGGAAAGACTAAAGTGGACAGAGAATAGTGGAAGGACTAAAGTGGACAGACTACAGTGGAAAGACTATAGTGGAAAAACTATAGTGGACAGAATAAAGTGGAGACTATAGTGGAAAGACTAAAGTGGACAGAGAATAGTGGAAAGACTAAATTGGAAAGACTGTAGTGGACAGAATAAAGTGGAGACTATAGTTGAAAGACTAAAATGGAAAGACTAAAGTGGACAGACTATAGTGGAAAGACTGAAGTGTACACACTGAAGTGGACAGAATAAAGTGGAAAGACTAAAGGGGAAAGACTAAAGTGGATAGACTATAGTGGAAAGTCTAAAGTGGACAGACTAAAGTGGAAAAACTAAAGTGGAAAGACTAAAGTGGACAGACTATAGTGGAAAGACTATAGTGGAAAGACTGTAGTGGACAGAATAAAGTGGACACTATAGTGGAAAGACTAAAGTGGACAGAGATTAGTGGAAAGACTAAAGTGGAAAGACTGCAGTGGACAGAATAAAGTGGAGACTATAGTGGAAAGACTAAAGTGGACAGACTATAGCGGAAAGACTGAAGTGGAAAGACTCAGTGGATAGACTAAAGTGTAACCACTAAAGTGGACAGAATAAAGTGGAAAGACTAAAGTGGAAAGACTAAAGTGGACCGACTATAGTGGAAAAACTAAAGTGGACAGACTAAAGTGGACAGACTGAAGTGGAAAGACTAAAGTGGAAAGACTAAAGTGGACAGACTATAGTGGAAAGACTATAGTGGAAACACTGTAGTGGACAGAATAAAGTGGAGAGTATAGTGGAAAGACTAAAGTGGACAGAGAATAGTGGAAAGACTAAAGTGGACAGACTATAGTGGAAAGACTATAGTGGACAGACTATAGTTGGAAGACTATAGTGGAAAGACTGTAGTGGACAGAATAAAGTGGAGACTATAGTGGAAAGACTAAAGTGGACAGAGAATAGTGGAAAGACTAAAGTGGACAGACTATAGTGGAAAGACTAAAGTGGACAGACTAAAGTGGAAAGACTAAAGTGGAAAGACTAAAGTGGACAGACTATAGTGGAAAGACTATAGTGGAAAGACTGTAGTGGACAGAATAAAGTGGAGACTATAGTGGAAAGACTAAAGTGGACAGAGAATAGTGGAAAGACTAAATTGAAAAGACTGTAGTGGACAGAATAAAGTGGAAAGACTAAAGTGGAAAGACTAAAGTGGACCGACTATAGTGGAAAAACTAAAGTGGACAGACTAAAGTGGACAGACTGAAGTGGAAAGACTAAAGTGGAAAGACTAAAGTGGACAGACTATAGTGGAAAGACTATAGTGGAAAAACTATAGTGGACAGAATAAAGTGGAGACTATAGTGGAAAGACTAAAGTGGACAGACTATAGCGGAAAGACTGAAGTGGAAAGACTCAGTGGATAGACTAAAGTGTAACCACTAAAGTGGACAGAATAAAGTGGAAAGACTAAAGTGGAAAGACTAAAGTGGACCGACTATAGTGGAAAAACTAAAGTGGACAGACTAAAGTGGACAGACTGAAGTGGAAAGACTAAAGTGGAAAGACTAAAGTGGACAGACTATAGTGGAAAGACTATAGTGGAAACACTGTAGTGGACAGAATAAAGTGGAGAGTATAGTGGAAAGACTAAAGTGGACAGAGAATAGTGGAAAGACTAAAGTGGACAGACTATAGTGGAAAGACTATAGTGGACAGACTATAGTTGGAAGACTATAGTGGAAAGACTGTAGTGGACAGAATAAAGTGGAGACTATAGTGGAAAGACTAAAGTGGACAGAGAATAGTGGAAAGACTAAAGTGGACAGACTATAGTGGAAAGACTAAAGTGGACAGACTAAAGTGGAAAGACTAAAGTGGAAAGACTAAAGTGGACAGACTATAGTGGAAAGACTATAGTGGAAAGACTGTAGTGGACAGAATAAAGTGGAGACTATAGTGGAAAGACTAAAGTGGACAGAGAATAGTGGAAAGACTAAATTGAAAAGACTGTAGTGGACAGAATAAAGTGGAGACTATAGTGGAAAGACTAAAATGGACAGAGAATAGTGGAAAGACTAAATTGGAAAGACTGTAGTGGACAGAATAAAGTGGAGACTATAGTGGAAAGACTAAAGTGGACAGACTATAGTGGAAAGACTATAGTGGAAAGACTGTAGTGGACAGAATAAAGTGGAGACTATAGTGGAAAGACTAAAGAGGACAGAGAATAGTGGAAGGACTAAAGTGGAAAGACTAAAGTGGACAGAATAAAGCGGAGACTATAGTGGAAAGACTAAAGTGGACAGAGAATAGTGGAAAGACTAAATTGGAAAGACTGTAGTGGACAGAATAAAGTGGAGACTATAGTGGAAAGACTAAAGTGGAAAGACTAAAGTGGACAGACCATAGTGGAAAGACTGAAGTGGACAGACTATGGTGGAAAGACTGAAGTGGAGACTATAGTGGAAAGACTAAAGTGGACAGACTATAGTGGAAAGACTATAGTGGAAAGACTGTAGTGGACAGAATAAAGTGGAGACTATAGTGGAAAGACTAAAGTGGACAGAGAATAGTGGCAGGACTAAAGTGGACAGACTACAGTGGAAAGACTATAGTGGAAAAACTATAGTGGACAGAATAAAGTGGAGACTATAGTGGAAAGACTAAAGTGGACAGAGAATAGTGGAAAGACTAAATTGGAAAGACTGTAGTGGACAGAATAAAGTGGAGACTATAGTTGAAAGACTAAAATGGAAAGACTAAAGTGGACAGACTATAGTGGAAAGACTGAAGTGGAAAGACTCAGTGGAAAGACTAAAGTGTACACACTGAAGTGGACAGAATAAAGTGGAAAGACTAAAGTGGAAAGACTAAAGTGGATAGACTATAGTGGAAAGTCTAAAGTGGACAGACTAAAGTGGAAAAACTAAAGTGGAAAGAATACAGTGGACAGACTATAGTGGAAAGACTATAGTGGAAAGACTGTAGTGGACAGAATAAAGTGGACACTATAGTGGAAAGACTAAAGTGGACAGAGATTAGTGGAAAGACTAAAGTGGAAAGACTGCAGTGGACAGAATAAAGTGGAGACTATAGTGGAAAGACTAAAGTGGACAGACTATAGTGGAAAGACTGAAGTGGAAAGACTCAGTGGATAGACTAAAGTGTAACCACTGAAGTGGACAGAATAAAGTGGAAAGACTAAAGTGGAAAGACTAAAGTGGACCGACTATAGTGGAAAAAATAAAGTGGACAGACTAAAGTGGACAGACTAAAGTGGAAAGACTAAAGTGGACAGACTATAGTGGAAAGACTATAGTGGAAACACTTTAGTGGACAGAATAAAGTGGAGAGTATAGTGGAAAGACTAAAGTGGACAGAGACTAGTGGAAAGACTAAAGTGGACAGACTATAGTGGAAAGACTATAGTGGACAGACTATAGTTGGAAGACTATAGTGGAAAGACTGCAGTGGACAGAATAAAGTGGAGACTATAGTGGAAAGACTAAAGTGGACAGAGAATAGTGGAAAGACTAAAGAAGACAGACTATAGTGGAAAGACTAAAGTGGACAGACTAAAGTGGAAAGACTAAAGTGGAAAGACTAAAGTGGACAGACTATAGTGGAAAGACTGTAGTTGACAGAATAAAGTGGAGACTAT
The DNA here is from genome assembly GCA_030848855.1 of Branchinecta sandiegonensis. NCBI lineage: Eukaryota > Metazoa > Arthropoda > Branchiopoda > Anostraca > Branchinectidae > Branchinecta > Branchinecta sandiegonensis. The sequence goes on from JAUPMV010000096.1 coordinate 36,759, forward strand.
AGTGGAAAGACTAAAGTGGAAAGACTAAAGTGGACAGAGAATAGTGGAAAGACTAAAGTGGACAGACTATAGTGGAAAGACTATAGTGGAAAGATTATAGTGGACAGAATAAAGTGGAGACTATAGTGGAAAGACTAAAGTGGACAGAGAATAGTGGAAAGACTAAATTGGAAAGACTGTAGTGGACAGAATAAAGTGGAGACTATAGTGGAAAGACTAAAGTGGAAAGACTAAAGTGGACAGACTATAGTGGAAAGACTGAAGTGGAAAGACTCAGTGGAAAGACTAAAGTGTACACACTGAAGTGGATAGAATAAAGTGGAAAGACTAAAGTGGAAAGACTAAAGTGGATAGACTATAGTGGAAAGTCTAAAGTGGACAGAATAAAGTGGACACTATAGTGGAAAGACTGAAGTGGACAGAGAATAGTGGAAAGACTAAATTGGAAAGACTGTAGTGGACAGAATAAAGTGGAGACTATAGTGGAAAGACTAAAGTGGACAGACTATAGTGGAAAGACTATAGTGGAAAGACTGTAGTGGACAGAATAAAGTGGAAGCTATAGTGGAAAGACTAAAGTGGACAGAGAATAGTGGAAAGACTAAATTGGAAAGAATGTAGTGGACAGAATAAAGTGGAGACTATAGTGGAAAGACTAAAGTGGACAGACTATAGTGGAAAGACTATAGTGGAAAGACTGTAGTGGACAGAATAAAGTGGAGACTATAGTGGAAAGACTAAAGTGGACAGAGAATAGTGGAAAGACTAAATTGGAAAGACTGTAGTGGACAGAATAAAGTGGAGACTATAGTGGAAAGAATAAAGAGGACAGAGAATAGTGGAAGGACTAAAGTGGAAAGACAAAAGTGGACAGACTATAGTGGAAAGACTATAGTGGAAAGACTAAAGTGGAAAGACTAAAGTGGACAGAATAAAGCGGAGACTATAGTGGAAAGACTAAAGTGGACAGAGAATAGTGGAAAGACTAAATTGGAAAGACTGTAGTGGACAGAATAAAGTGGAGACTATAGTGGAAAGAATAAAGTGGAAAGACTAAAGTGGACAGACCATAGTGGAAAGACTGAAGTGGACAGACTAAAGTGGAAAAACTAAAGTGGAAAAACTAAAGTGGACAGACTATAGTGGAAAGACTATAGTGGAAAGACTGTAGTGGACAGAATAAAGTGGAGACTATAGTGGAAAGACTAAAGTGGACAGAGAATAGTGGAAGGACTAAAGTGGACAGACTACAGTGGAAAGACTATAGTGGAAAAACTATAGTGGACAGAATAAAGTGGAGACTATAGTGGAAAGACTAAAGTGGACAGATAATAGTGGAAAGACTAAATTGGAAAGACTGTAGTGGACAGAATAAAGTGGAGACTATAGTTGAAAGACTAAAATGGAAAGACTAAAGTGGACAGACTATAGTGGAAAGACTGAAGTGGAAAGACTCAGTGGAAAGACTAAAGTGTACACACTGAAGTGGACAGAATAAAGTGGAAAGACTAAAGTGGAAAGACTAAAGTGGATAGACTATAGTGGAAAGTCTAAAGTGGACAGACTAAAGTGGAAAAACTAAAGTGAAAAGACTAAAGTGAACAGACTTTAGTGGAAAGACTAAAGTGGAAAGACTGTAGTGGACAGAATAAAGTGGACACTATAGTGGAAAGACTAAAGTGGACAGAGATTAGTGGAAAGACTAAAGTGGAAAGACTGCAGTGGACAGAATAAAGTGGAGACTATAGTGGAAAGACTAAAGTGGACGGACTATAGTGGAAAGACTGAAGTGGAAAGACTCAGTGGATAGACTAAAGTGTAACCACTGAAGTGGACAGAATAAAGTGGAAAGACTAAAGTGGAAAGACTAAAGTGGACCGACTATAGTGGAAAAACTAAAGTGGACAGACTAAAGTAGATAGACTAAAGTGGAAAGACTAAAGTGGAAAGACTAAAGTGGACAGACTATAGTGGAAAGACTATAGTGGAAACACTGTAGTGGACAGAATAAAGTGGAGAGTATAGTGGAAAGACTAAAGTGGACAGAGAATAGTGGAAAGACTAGAGTGGACAGTCTATAGTGGAAAGACTATAGTAGACAGACTATAGTTGGAAGACTATAGTGGAAAGACTGTAGTGGACAGAATAAAGTGGAGCCTATAGTGGAAAGACTAAAGTGGACAGAGAATAGTGGAAAGACTAAAGTGGACAGACTATAGTGGAAAGACTAAAGTGGACAGACTAAAGTGGAAAGACTAAAGTGGAAAGACTAAGGCGGACAGACTATAGTGGAAAGACTATAGTGGAAAGACTGTAGTTGACAGAATAAAGTGGAGAGTATAGTGGAAAGACTAAAGTGGACAGAGAATAGTGGAAAGACTAAAGTGGACAGACTATAGTGGAAAGACTATAGTGGACAGATTATAGTGGACAGAATAAAGTTGAGACTATAGTGGAAAGACTAAAGTGGACAGAGAATAGTGGAAAGACTAAATTGGAAAGACTGTAGTGGACAGAATAAAGTGGAGACTATAGTGGAAAGACTAAATTGGAAAGACTGTAGTGGACAGAATAAAGTGGAGACTATAGTGGAAAGACTAAAGTGGAAAGACTAAAGTGGACAGACTATAGTGGAAAGACTGAAGTGGAAAGACTCAGTGGAAAGACTAAAGTGTACACACTGAAGTGGATAGAATAAAGTGGAAAGACTAAAGTGGAAAGACTAAAGTGGATAGACTATAGTGGAAAGTCTAAAGTGGACAGAGAATAGTGGAAAGACTAAATTGGAAAGACTGTAGTGGACAGAATAAAGTGGAGACTATAGTGGAAAGACTAAAGTGGACAGAGAATAGTGGAAAGACTAAATTGGAAAGACTGTAGTGGACAGAATAAAGTGGAGACTATAGTGGAAAGACTAAAGAGGACAGAGAATAGTGGAAGGACTAAAGGGGAAAGACAAAAGTGGACAGACTATAGTGGAAAGACTATAGTGGAAAGACTAAAGTGGAAAGACTAAAGTGGACAGAATAAAGCGGAGACTATAGTGGAAAGACTAAAGTGGACAGAGAATAGTGGAAAGACTAAATTGGAAAGACTGTAGTGGACAGAATAAAGTGGAGACTATAGTGGAAAGACTAAAGTGGAAAGACTAAAGTGGACAGACCATAGTGGAAAGACTGAAGTGGACAGTCTAAAGTGGAAAAACTAAAGTGGAAAAACTAAAGTGGACAGACTATAGTGGAAAGACTATAGTGGAAAGACTGTAGTGGACAGAATAAAGTGGAGACTATAGTGGAAAGACTAAAGTGGACAGAGAATAGTGGAAGGACTAAAGTGGACAGACTACAGTGGAAAGACTATAGTGGAAAAACTATAGTGGACAGAATAAAGTGGAGACTATAGTGGAAAGACTAAAGTGGACAGAGAATAGTGGAAAGACTAAATTGGAAAGACTGTAGTGGACAGAATAAAGTGGAGACTATAGTTGAAAGACTAGAATGGAAAGACTAAAGTGGACAGACTATAGTGGAAAGACTGAAGTGGAAAGACTCAGTGGAAAGACTAAAGTGTACACACTGAAGTGGACAGAATAAAGTGGAAAGACTAAAGTGGAAAGACTAAAGTGGATAGACTATAGTGGAAAGTCTAAAGTGGACAGACTAAAGTGGAAAAACTAAAGTGATAAGACTAAAGTGAACAGACTTTAGTGGAAAGACTAAAGTGGAAAGACTGTAGTGGACAGAATAAAGTGGACACTATATTGGAAAGACTAAAGTGGACAGAGATTAGTGGAAAGAATAAAGTGGAAAGACTGCAGTGGACAGAATAAAGTGGAGACTATAGTGGAAAGACTAAAGTGGACAGACTATAGTGGAAAGACTGAAGTGGAAAGACTCAGTGGATAGACTAAAGTGTAACCACTGAAGTGGACAGAATAAAGTGGAAAGACTAAAGTGGAAAGACTAAAGTGGACCGACTATAGTGGAAAAACTAAAGTGGACAGACTAAAGTGGACAGACTAAAGTGGAAAGACTAAAGTGGAAAGACTAAAGTGGACAGACTATAGTGGAAAGACTATAGTGGAAACACTGTAGTGGACAGAATAAAGTGGAGAGTATAGTGGAAAGACTAAAGTGGACAGAGAATAGTGGAAAGACTAAAGTGGACAGTCTATAGTGGAAAGACTATAGTGGACAGACTATAGTTGGAAAGACTAAAGTGGACAGACTAAAGTGGAAAGACTAAAGTGGAAAGACTAAGGCGGACAGACTATGGTGGAAAGACTATAGTGGAAAGACTGTAGTTGACAGAATAAAGTGGAGACTGTAATGGAAAGACTAAAGTGGACAGAGAGTACTGGAAAGACTAAAGTGGAAAGACTGTAGTGGACAGAATAAAGTGGAGCCTATAGTGGAAAGACTAAAGTGGACAGAGAATAGTGGAAAGACTAAAGTGGACAGACTATAGTGGAAAGACTAAAGTGGACAGACTAAAGTGGAAAGACTAAAGTGGAAAGACTAAGGCGGACAGACTATAGTGGAAAGACTATAGTGGAAAGACTGTAGTTGACAGAATAAAGTGGAGAGTATAGTGGAAAGACTAAAGTGGACAGAGAATAGTGGAAAGACTAAAGTGGACAGACTATAGTGGAAAGACTATAGTGGACAGATTATAGTGGACAGAATAAAGTGGAGACTGTAGTGGAAAGACTAAAGTGGACAGAGAATAGTGGAAAGACTAAATTGGAAAGACTGTAGTGGACAGAATAAAGTGGAGACTATAGTGGAAAGACTAAATTGGAAAGACTGTAGTGGACAGAATAAAGTGGAGACTATAGTGGAAAGACTAAAGTGGAAAGACTAAAGTGGACAGACTATAGTGGAAAGACTGAAGTGGAAAGACTCAGTGGAAAGACTAAAGTGTACACACTGAAGTGGATAGAATAAAGTGGAAAGACTAAAGTGGAAAGACTAAAGTGGATAGACTATAGTGGAAACTCTAAAGTGGACAGAATAAAGTAGACACTATAGTGGAAAGACTAAAGTGGACAGAGAATAGTGGAAAGACTAAATTGGAAAGACTGTAGTGGACAGAATAAAGTGGAGACTATAGTGGAAAGACTAAAGTGGACAGAGAATAGTGGAAAGACTAAATTGGAAAGACTGTAGTGGACAGAATAAAGTGGAGACTATAGTGGAAAGACTAAAATGGACAGAGAATAGTGGAAAGACTAAATTGGAAAGACTGTAGTGGACAGAATAAAGTGGAGACTATAGTTGAAAGACTAAAATGGAAAGACTAAAGTGGACAGACTATAGTGGAAAGACTGAAGTGGAAAGACTCAGTGGAAAGACTAAAGTGTACACACTGAAGTGGACAGAATAAAGTGGAAAGACTAAAGTGGAAAGACTAAAGTGGATAGACTATAGTGGAAAGTCTAAAGTGGACAGACTAAAGTGGAAAAACTAAAGTGATAAGACTAAAGTGAACAGACTTTAGTGGAAAGACTAAAGTGGAAAGACTGTAGTGGACAGAATAAAGTGGACACTATAGTGGAAAGACTAAAGTGGACAGAGATTAGTGGAAAGAATAAAGTGGAAAGACTGCAGTGGACAGAATAAAGTGGAGACTATAGTGGAAAGACTAAAGTGGACAGACTATAGTGGAAAGACTGAAGTGGAAAGACTCAGTGGATAGACTAAAGTGTAACCACTGAAGTGGACAGAATAAAGTGGAAAGACTAAAGTGGAAAGACTAAAGTGGACCGACTATAGTGGAAAAACTAAAGTGGACAGACTAAAGTGGACAGACTAAAGTGGAAAGACTAAAGTGGAAAGACTAAAGTGGACAGACTATAGTGGAAAGACTATAGTGGAAACACTGTAGTGGACAGAATAAAGTGGAGAGTATAGTGGAAAGACTAAAGTGGACAGAGAATAGTGGAAAGACTAAAGTGGACAGTCTATAGTGGAAAGACTATAGTGGACAGACTATAGTTGGAAAGACTAAAGTGGACAGACTAAAGTGGAAAGACTAAAGTGGAAAGACTAAGGCGGACAGACTATGGTGGAAAGACTATAGTGGAAAGACTGTAGTTGACAGAATAAAGTGGAGACTGTAATGGAAAGACTAAAGTGGACAGAGAGTACTGGAAAGACTAAAGTGGAAAGACTGTAGTGGACAGAATAAAGTGGAGCCGATAGTGGAAAGACTAAAGTGGACAGAGAATAGTGGAAAGACTAAAGTGGACAGACTATAGTGGAAAGACTAAAGTGGACAGACTAAAGTGGAAAGACTAAAGTGGAAAGACTAAGGCGGACAGACTATAGTGGAAAGACTATAGTGGAAAGACTGTAGTTGACAGAATAAAGTGGAGAGTATAGTGGAAAGACTAAAGTGGACAGAGAATAGTGGAAAGACTAAAGTGGACAGACTATAGTGGAAAGACTATAGTGGACAGATTATAGTGGACAGAATAAAGTGGAGACTATAGTGGAAAGACTAAAGTGGACAGAGAATAGTGGAAAGACTAAATTGGAAAGACTGTAGTGGACAGAATAAAGTGGAGACTATAGTGGAAAGACTAAATTGGAAAGACTGTAGTGGACAGAATAAAGTGGAGACTATAGTGGAAAGACTAAAGTGGAAAGACTAAAGTGGACAGACTATAGTGGAAAGACTGAAGTGGAAAGACTCAGTGGAAAGACTAAAGTGTACACACTGAAGTGGATAGAATAAAGTGGAAAGACTAAAGTGGAAAGACTAAAGTGGATAGACTATAGTGGAAAGTCTAAAGTGGACAGAATAAAGTAGACACTATAGTGGAAAGACTAAAGTGGACAGAGAATAGTGGAAAGACTAAATTGGAAAGACTGTAGTGGACAGAATAAAGTGGAGACTATATTGGAAAGACTAAAGTGGACAGAGAATAGTGGAAAGACTAAATTGGAAAGACTGTAGTGGACAGAATAAAGTGGAGACTATAGTGGAAAGACTAAAATGGACAGAGAATAGTGGAAAGACTAAATTGGAAAGACTGTAGTGGACAGAATAAAGTGGAGACTATATTGGAAAGACTAAAGAGGACAGAGAATAGTGGAAGGACTAAAGTGGAAAGACTAAAGTGGAAAGACTATAGTGGAAAGACTATAGTGGAAAGACTAAAGTGGAAAGACTAAAGTGGACAGAATAAAGCGGAGACTATAGTGGAAAGACTAAAGTGGACAGAGAATAGTGGAAAGACTAAATTGGAAAGACTGTAGTGGACAGAATAAAGTGGAGACTATAGTGGAAAGACTAAAGTGGACAGACCATAGTGGAAAGACTGAAGTGGACAGACTAAAGTGGAAAAACTAAAGTGGAAAAACTAAAGTGGACAGACTATAGTGGAAAGACTATAGTGGAAAGACTGTAGTGGACAGAATAAAGTGGAGACTATAGTGGAAAGACTAAAGTGGACAGAGAATAGTGGAAGGACTAAAGTGGACAGACTACAGTGGAAAGACTATAGTGGAAAAACTATAGTGGACAGAATAAAGTGGAGACTATAGTGGAAAGACTAAAGTGGACAGAGAATAGTGGAAAGACTAAATTGGAAAGACTGTAGTGGACAGAATAAAGTGGAGACTATAGTTGAAAGACTAAAATGGAAAGACTAAAGTGGACAGACTATAGTGGAAAGACTGAAGTGGAAAGACTCAGTGGAAAGACTAAAGTGTACACACTGAAGTGGACAGAATAAAGTGGAAAGACTAAAGTGGAAAGACTAAAGTGGATAGACTATAGAGGAAAGTCTAAAGTGGACAGACTAAAGTGGAAAAACTAAAGTGGAAAGACTAAAGTGGACAGACTATAGTGGAAAGACTATAGTGGAAAGACTGTAGTGGACAGAATAAAGTGGACACTATAGTGGAAAGACTAAAGTGGACAGAGAGTAGTGGAAAGACTAAAGTGGAAAGACTGCAGTGGACAGAATAAAGTGGAGACTATAGTGGAAAGACTAAAGTGGACAGACTATAGTGGAAAGACTGAAGTGGAAAGACTAAAGTGGACAGACTAAAGTGGACAGACTATAGTGGAAAGACTATAGTGGAAACACTGTAGTGGACAGAATAAAGTGGAGAGTATAGTGGAAAGACTAAAGTGGACAGAGAATAGTGGAAAGACTAAAGTGGACAGACTATAGTGGACAGACTATAGTTGGAAGACTATAGTGGAAAGACTGTAGTGGACAGAATAAAGTGGAAAGACTAAAGTGGAAAGACTAAAGTGGATAGACTATAGTGGAAAGACTATAGTGGAAAGACTGAAGTGGAAAGCCTAAAGTGGACAGACAATAATGGAAAGACTATAGTGGAAAGACTCTAGTGGACAGAATAAAGTGGAGACTATAGTGGAAAGACTAAAGTGGACAGAGAATAGTGGAAGGACTAAAGTGGACAGACTACAGTGGAAAGACTATAGTGGAAAGACTATAGTGGACAGAATAAAGTGGAGACGATAGTGGAAATACTAAAGTGGACCGACTATAGTGGAAAAACTAAAGTGGACAGACTAAAGTGGACAGACTAAAGTGGAAAGACTAAAGTGGAAAGACTAAAGTGGAAAGACTAAAGTGGACAGACTATAGTGGAAAGACTATAGTGGAAACACTGTAGTGGACAGAATAAAGTGGAGAGTATAGTGGAAAGACTAAAGTGGACAGAGAATAGTGGAAAGACTAAAGTGGACAGACTATAGTGGACAGACTATAGTTGGAAGACTATAGTGGAAAGACTGTAGTGGACAGAATAAAGTGGAGACTATAGTGGAAATACTAAAGTGGACAGAGAATAGTGGAAAGACTAAAGTGGACAGACTATAGTGGAAAGACTAAAGTGGACAGACTAAAGTGGAAAGACTAAAGTGGAAAGACTAAAGTGGATAGACTATAGTGGAAAGACTATAGTGGAAAGACGGAAGTGGAAAGCCTAAAGTGGACAGACAATAATGGAAAGACTATAGTGGAAAGACTCTAGTGGACAGAATAAAGTGGAGAATGTAGTGGAAAAACTAAAGTGGACAGAGAGTATTGGAAAGACTAAAGTGGACAAACTATAGTGGAAAGACTATAGTGGAAAGACTGTAGTGGAAAGACTCAGTGGACAGACTAAAGTGTACACACTGAAGTGGACAGAATAAAGTGGAGACCATAGTGGAAAGACTAAAGTGGACAGAGAATAGTGGAAGGACTAAAGTGGAAAGACCAAAGTGGACAGACTATAGTGGAAAGACTATAGTGGAAAGACTAAAGTGGAAAGATTAAAGTGGACAGAATAAAGTGGAGACTATAGTGGAAAGACTAAAGTGGAAAGACTAAAGTGGACAGACCATAGTGGAAAGACTGAAGTGGACAGACTAAAGTGGAAAAACTAAAGTAGAAAGACTAAAGTGGACAGACTATAGTGGAAAGACTATAGTGGAAAGACTGTAGTGGACAGAATAAAGTGGAGATTATAGTGGAAAGACTAAAGTGGACAGAGAATAGTGGAAGGACTAAAGTGGACAGACTACAGTGGAAAGACTATAGTGGAAAGACTATAGTGGACAGAATAAAGTGGAGACTATAGTGGAAAGACTAAAGTGGACAGAGAATAGTGGAAAGACTAAATTGGAAAGACTGTAGTGGACAGAATAAAGTGGAGACTATAGTGGAAAGACTAAAGTTGAAAGACTAAAGTGGACAGACTATAGTGGAAAGACTGAAGTGAAAAGACTCAGTGGAAAGACTAAAGTGTCCACACTGAAGTAGACAGAATAAAGTGGAAAGACTAAAGTGGAAAGACTAAAGTGGATAGACTATAGTGGAAAGTCTAAAGTGGACAGACTAAAGTGGAAAAACTAAAGTGGAAAGACTAAAGTGGATAGACTATAGTGGAAAGACTATACTGGAAAGACTGTAGTGGACAGAATAAAGTGGACACTATAGTGGAAAGACTAAAGTGGACAGAGAATAGTGGAAAGACTAAAGTGGAAAGACTGTGGTGGACAGAATAAAGTGGAGACTATAGTGGAAAGACTAAAGTGGACAGACTATAGTGGACAGACTATACTGGAAAGACTGTAGTGGACAGAATAAAGTGGAGACTATAGTGGATAGACTAAAGTGGAAAGACTAAAGTGGACAGACTATAGTGGAAGGACTGAAGTGGAAAGACTAAAGTGGACAGACAATAATGGAAAGACTATAGTGGAAAGACTCTAGTGGACAGAATAAAGTGGAGAATATAGTGGAAAAACTAAAGTGAACAGAGAGTATTGGAAAGACTAAAGTGGACAGACTATAGTGGAAAGACTATAGTGGAAAGACTGTAGTGAACAGAATAAAGTGGAGACTGTAATGGAAAGACTAAAGTGGACAGAGAGTACTGGAAAGACTAAAGTGGAAAGACTGTAGTGGACAGAATAAAGTGGAGACTATAGTGGAAAGACTAAAGTGGAAAGACTAAAGTGGACAGACTATATAAAGTGGACAGACTATAGTGGAAAGCCTAAAGTGGACAGACTATAGTGGAAAGACTGAAGTGGAAAGACTCAGTGGATAGACTAAAGTGTACACACTGAAGTGGATAGAATAAAGTGGAAAGACTAAAGTGGAAAGACTAAAGTGGATAGACTATAGTGGAAAGTCTAAAGTGGACAGAATAAAGTAGACACTATAGTGGAAAGACTAAAGTGGACAGAGAATAGTGGAAAGACTAAATTGGAAAGACTGTAGTGGACAGAATAAAGTGGAGACTATATTGGAAAGACTAAAGTGGACAGAGAATAGTGGAAAGACTAAATTGGAAAGACTGTAATGGAAAGACTAAAGTGGACAGAGAGTACTGGAAAGACTAAAGTGGAAAGACTGTAGTGGACAGAATAAAGTGGAGACTATAGTGGAAAGACTAAAGTGGAAAGACTAAAGTGGACAGACTATATAAAGTGGACAGACTATAGTGGAAAGCCTAAAGTGGACAGACTATAGTGGAAAGACTGAAGTGGAAAGACTCAGTGGATAGACTAAAGTGTACACACTGAAGTGGATAGAATAAAGTGGAAAGACTAAAGTGGAAAGACTAAAGTGGATAGACTATAGTGGAAAGTCTAAAGTGGACAGAATAAAGTAGACACTATAGTGGAAAGACTAAAGTGGACAGAGAATAGTGGAAAGACTAAATTGGAAAGACTGTAGTGGACAGAATAAAGTGGAGACTATATTGGAAAGACTAAAGTGGACAGAGAATAGTGGAAAGACTAAATTGGAAAGACTGTAGTGGACAGAATAAAGTGGAGACTATAGTGGAAAGACTAAAATGGACAGAGAATAGTGGAAAGACTAAATTGGAAAGACTGTAGTGGACAGAATAAAGTGGAGACTATATTGGAAAGACTAAAGAGGACAGAGAATAGTGGAAGGACTAAAGTGGAAAGACTAAAGTGGACAGACTATAGTGGAAAGACTATAGTGGAAAGACTAAAGTGGAAAGACTAAAGTGGACAGAATAAAGCGGAGACTATAGTGGAAAGACTAAAGTGGACAGAGAATAGTGGAAAGACTAAATTGGAAAGACTGTAGTGGACAGAATAAAGTGGAGACTATAGTGGAAAGACTAAAGTGGACAGACCATAGTGGAAAGACTGAAGTGGACAGACTAAAGTGGAAAAACTAAAGTGGAAAAACTAAAGTGGACAGACTATAGTGGAAAGACTATAGTGGAAAGACTGTAGTGGACAGAATAAAGTGGAGACTATAGTGGAAAGACTAAAGTGGACAGAGAATAGTGGAAGGACTAAAGTGGACAGACTACAGTGGAAAGACTATAGTGGAAAAACTATAGTGGACAGAATAAAGTGGAGACTATAGTGGAAAGACTAAAGTGGACAGAGAATAGTGGAAAGACTAAATTGGAAAGACTGTAGTGGACAGAATAAAGTGGAGACTATAGTTGAAAGACTAAAATGGAAAGACTAAAGTGGACAGACTATAGTGGAAAGACTGAAGTGGAAAGACTCAGTGGAAAGACTAAAGTGTACACACTGAAGTGGACAGAATAAAGTGGAAAGACTAAAGTGGAAAGACTAAAGTGGATAGACTATAGAGGAAAGTCTAAAGTGGACAGACTCAAGTGGAAAAACTAAAGTGGAAAGACTAAAGTGGACAGACTATAGTGGAAAGACTATAGTGGAAAGACTGTAGTGGACAGAATAAAGTGGACACTATAGTGGAAAGACTAAAGTGGACAGAGAGTAGTGGAAAGACTAAAGTGGAAAGACTGCAGTGGACAGAATAAAGTGGAGACTATAGTGGAAAGACTAAAGTGGACAGACTATAGTGGAAAGACTGAAGTGGAAAGACTAAAGTGGACAGACTAAAGTGGACAGACTATAGTGGAAAGACTATAGTGGAAACACTGTAGTGGACAGAATAAAGTGGAGAGTATAGTGGAAAGACTAAAGTGGACAGAGAATAGTGGAAAGACTAAAGTGGACAGACTATAGTGGACAGACTATAGTTGGAAGACTATAGTGGAAAGACTGTAGTGGACAGAATAAAGTGGAAAGACTAAAGTGGAAAGACTAAAGTGGATAGACTATAGTGGAAAGACTAAAGTGGACAGACTAAAGTGGAAAGACTAAAGTGGAAAGACTAAAGTGGATAGACTATAGTGGAAAGACTATAGTGGAAAGACGGAAGTGGAAAGCCTAAAGTGGACAGACAATAATGGAAAGACTATAGTGGAAAGACTCTAGTGGACAGAATAAAGTGGAGACTATAGTGGAAAGACTAAAGTGGACAGAGAATAGTGGAAGGACTAAAGTGGACAGACTACAGTGGAAAGACTATAGTGGAAAGACTATAGTGGACAGAATAAAGTGGAGACTATAGTGGAAATACTAAAGTGGACCGACTATAGTGGAAAAACTAAAGTTGACAGACTAAAGTGGACAGACTAAAGTGGAAAGACTAAAGTGGAAAGACTAAAGTGGAAAGACTAAAGTGGACAGACTATAGTGGAAAGACTATAGTGGAAACACTGTAGTGGACAGAATAAAGTGGAGAGTATAGTGGAAAGACTAAAGTGGACAGAGAATAGTGGAAAGACTAAAGTGGACAGACTATAGTGGACAGACTATAGTTGGAAGACTATAGTGGAAAGACTGTAGTGGACAGAATAAAGTGGAGACTATAGTGGAAATACTAAAGTGGACAGAGAATAGTGGAAAGACTAAAGTGGACAGACTATAGTGGAAAGACTAAAGTGGACAGACTAAAGTGGAAAGACTAAAGTGGAAAGACTAAAGTGGATAGACTATAGTGGAAAGACTATAGTGGAAAGACGGAAGTGGAAAGCCTAAAGTGGACAGACAATAATGGAAAGACTATAGTGGAAAGACTCTAGTGGACAGAATAAAGTGGAGAATGTAGTGGAAAAACTAAAGTGGACAGAGAGTATTGGAAAGACTAAAGTGGACAAACTATAGTGGAAAGACTATAGTGGAAAGACTGTAGTGGAAAGACTCAGTGGACAGACTAAAGTGTACACACTGAAGTGGACAGAATAAAGTGGAGACCATAGTGGAAAGACTAAAGTGGACAGAGAATAGTGGAAGGACTAAAGTGGAAAGACCAAAGTGGACAGACTATAGTGGAAAGACTATAGTGGAAAGACTAAAGTGGAAAGATTAAAGTGGACAGAATAAAGTGGAGACTATAGTGGAAAGACTAAAGTGGAAAGACTAAAGTGGACAGACCATAGTGGAAAGACTGAAGTGGACAGACTAAAGTGGAAAAACTAAAGTAGAAAGACTAAAGTGGACAGACTATAGTGGAAAGACTATAGTGGAAAGACTGTAGTGGACAGAATAAAGTGGAGATTATAGTGGAAAGACTAAAGTGGACAGAGAATAGTGGAAGGACTAAAGTGGACAGACTACAGTGGAAAGACTATAGTGGAAAGACTATAGTGGACAGAATAAAGTGGAGACTATAGTGGAAAGACTAAAGTGGACAGAGAATAGTGGAAAGACTAAATTGGAAAGACTGTAGTGGACAGAATAAAGTGGAGACTATAGTGGAAAGACTAAAGTTGAAAGACTAAAGTGGACAGACTATAGTGGAAAGACTGAAGTGGAAAGACTCAGTGGAAAGACTAAAGTGTCCACACTGAAGTAGACTGAATAAAGTGGAAAGACTAAAGTGGAAAGACTAAAGTGGATAGACTATAGTGGAAAGTCTAAAGTGGACAGACTAAAGTGGAAAAACTAAAGTGGAAAGACTAAAGTGGATAGACTATAGTGGAAAGACTATAGTGGAAAGACTGTAGTGGACAGAATAAAGTGGACACTATAGTGGAAAGACTAAAGTGGACAGAGAATAGTGGAAAGACTAAAGTGGAAAGACTGTGGTGGACAGAATAAAGTGGAGACTATAGTGGAAAGACTAAAGTGGACAGACTATAGTGGACAGACTATACTGGAAAGACTGTAGTGGACAGAATAAAGTGGAGACTATAGTGGATAGACTAAAGTGGAAAGACTAAAGTGGACAGACTATAGTGGAAGGACTGAAGTGGAAAGACTAAAGTGGACAGACAATAATGGAAAGACTATAGTGGAAAGACTCTAGTGGACAGAATAAAGTGGAGAATATAGTGGAAAAACTAAAGTGAACAGAGAGTATTGGAAAGACTAAAGTGGACAGACTATAGTGGAAAGACTATAGTGGAAAGACTGTAGTGAACAGAATAAAGTGGAGACTGTAATGGAAAGACTAAAGTGGACAGAGAGTACTGGAAAGACTAAAGTGGAAAGACTGTAGTGGACAGAATAAAGTGGAGACTATAGTGGAAAGACTAAAGTGGAAAGACTAAAGTGGACAGACTATATAAAGTGGACAGACTATAGTGGAAAGCCTAAAGTGGACAGACTATAGTGGAAAGACTGAAGTGGAAAGACTCAGTGGATAGACTAAAGTGTACACACTGAAGTGGACAGAATAAAGTGGAAAGACTAAAGTGGAAAGACTAAAGTGGACAGACTATAGTGGAAAGACTATAGTGGAAAGACTGTAGTGAACAGAATAAAGTGGAGACTGTAGTGGAATGACTAAAGTGGACAGAGAGTATTGGAAAGAATAAAGTGGAAAGACTAAAGTGGATAGACTATAGTGGAAAGTCTAAAGTGGGAAGACTAAAGTGGAAAAACTAAAGTGGAAAGACTAAAGTGGACAGAGAATAGTGGAAAGACTATAGTGGAAAGACTGTAGTGGACAGAATAAAGTGGACACTATAGTGAAAAGACTAAAGTGGACAGAGATTAGTGGAAAGACTAAAGTGGAAAGACTGTAGTGGACAGAATAAAGTGGAGACTATAGTGGAAAGACTAAAGTGGACAGACTATAGTGGAAAGACTGAAGTGGAAAGACTCAGTGGTTAGACTAAAGTGTACACACTGAAGTGGACAGAATAAAGTGGAAAGACTAAAGTGGAAAGACTAAAGTGGACCGACTATAGTGGAAAAACTAAAGTGGAGAACTAAAGTGGACAGACTAAAGTGGAAAGACTAAAGTGGAAAGACTAAAGTGGACAGACTATAGTGGAAAGACTTTAGTGGAAACACTGTAGTGGACAGAATAAAGTGGAGAATATAGTGGAAAGACTAAAGTGGACAGAACATAGTGGAAAGACTAAAGTGGACAGACTATAGTGGAAAGACTATAGTGGACAGACTATAGTTTGAAGACTATAGTGGAAAGACTGTAGTGGACAGAATAAAGTGGAGACTATAGTGGAAAGACTAAAGTGGACAGAGAATAGTGGAAAGACTAAAGTGGACAGACTATAGTGGAAAGACTAAAGTGGACAGACTAAAGTGGAAAGACTAAAGTGGAAAGACTAAAGTGGACAGACTATAGTGGAAAGACTGAAGTGGAAAGACTCAGTGGAAAGACTAAAGTGTACACACTGAAGTGGATAGAATAAAGTGGAAAAACTAAAGTGGAAAGACTAAAGTGGATAGACTATAGTGGAAAGTCTAAAGTGGACAGAATAAAGTGGACACTATAGTGGAAAGACTAAAGTGGACAGAGAATAGTGGAAAGACTAAATTGGAAAGACTGTAGTGGACAGAATAAAGTGGAGACTATAGTGGAAAGACTATAGTGGAAAGACTGTAGTGAACAGAATAAAGTGGAGACTGTAGTGGAAAGACTAAAGTGGAAAGACTAAAGTGGACAGAGAGTACTGGAAAGACTAAAGTGGAAAGACTGTAGTGGACAGAATAAAGTGGAGACTATAGTGGAAAGACTAAAGTGGAAAGACTAAAGTGGACAGACTATATAAAGTGGACAGACTATAGTGGAAAGCCTAAAGTGGACAGACTATAGTGGAAAGACTGAAGTGGAAAGACTCAGTGGATAGACTAAAGTGTACACACTGAAGTGGACAGAATAAAGTGGAAAGACTAAAGTGGACAGACTATAGTGGAAAGACTATAGTGGAAAGACTGTAGTGGACAGAATAAAGTGGAGAGTATAGTGGAAAGACTAAAGTGGACAGAGAATAGTGGAAAGACTAAAGTGGACAGACTATAGTGGAAAGACTATAGTGGACAGACTATAGTTGGAAGACTATAGTGGAAAGACTGTAGTGGACAGAATAAAGTGGAGACTATAGTGGAAAGACTAAAGTGGACAGAGAATAGTGGAAAGACTAAAGTGGACAGACTATAGTGGAAAGACTAAAGTGGACAGACTAAAGTGGAAAGACTAAAGTGGAAAGACTAAAGTGGACAGACTATAGTGGAAAGACTGAAGTGGAAAGACTCAGTGGAAAGACTAAAGTGTACACACTGAAGTGGATAGAATAAAGTGGAAAGACTAAAGTGGATAGACTATAGTGGAAAGTCTAAAGTGGACACTATAGTGGAAAGACTAAAGTGGACAGAGAATAGTGGAAAGACTAAATTGGAAAGACTGTAGTGGACAGAATAAAGTGGAGACTATAGTGGAAAGACTAAAGTGGAAAGACTAAAGTGGACAGACTATAGTGGAAAGACTGAAGTGAAAAGACTCAGTGGAAAGACTAAAGTGTACACACTGAAGTGGATAGAATAAAGTGGAAAGACTAAAGTGGAAAGACTAAAGTGGATAGACTATAGTGGAAAGTCTAAAGTGGACAGAATAAAGTGGACACTATAGTGGAAAGACTAAAGTGGACAGAGAATAGTGGAAAGACTAAATTGGAAAGACTGTAGTGGACAGAATAAAGTGGAGACTATAGTGGAAAGACTAAAGTGGACAGAGAATAGTGGAAAGACTAAATTGGAAAGACTGTAGTGGACAGAATAAAGTGGAGACTATAGTGGAAAGACTAAAATGGACAGAGAATAGTGGAAAGACTAAATTGGAAAGACTGTAGTGGACAGAATAAAGTGGAGACTATAGTGGAAAGACTAAAGAGGACAGAGAATAGTGGAAGGACTAAAGTGGAAAGACTAAAGTGGACAGACTATAGTGAAAAGACTATAGTGGAAAGACTAAAGTGGAAAGACTAAAGTGGACAGAATAAAGCGGAGACGATAGTGGAAAGACTATAGTGGAAAGACTGTAGTGGACAGAATAAAGTGGACACTATAGTGGAAAGACTAAAGTGGACAGAGAATAGTGGAAAGACTAAAGTGGAAAGACTGTAGTGGAAAGAATAGAGTGGAGACTATAGTGGAAAGACTAAAGTGGACAGACTATAGTGGAAAGACTGAAGTGGAAAGACTCAGTGGATAGACTAAAGTGTACACACTGAAGTTGACAGAATAAAGTGGAAAGACTAAAGTGGAAAGACTAAAGTGGACAGACTATCGTGGAAAGACTATAGTGGAAAGACTGTAGTGGACAGAATAAAGTGGAGACTATAGTGGATAGACTAAAGTGGAAAGACTAAAGTGGACAGACTATAGTGGAAAGACTGAAAGACTATAGTGGAAAGACTCTAGTGGACAGAATAAAGTGGAGAATATAGTGGAAAAACTAAAGTGAACAGAGAGTATTGGAAAGATTAAAGTGGACAGACTATAGTGGAAAGATTATAGTGGAAAGACTGTAGTGAACAGAATAAAGTGGAGACTGTAGTGGAAAGACTAAAGTGGACAGAGAGTACTGGAAAGACTAAAGTGGAAAGACTGCAGTGGACAGAATAAAGTGGAGACTATAGTGGAAAGACTAAAGTGGACAGACTATAGTGGAAAGACTGAAGTGGAAAGACTCAGTGGATAGACTAAAGTGTAACCACTGAAGTGGACAGAATAAAGTGGAAAGACTAAAGTGGAAAGACTAAAGTGGACCGACTATAGTGGAAAAACTAAAGTGGACAGACTAAAGTGGACAGACTAAAGTGGAAAGACTAAAGTGGACAGACTATAGTGGAAAGACTATAGTGGAAACACTGTAGTGGACAGAATAAAGTGGAGAGTATAGTGGAAAGACTAAAGTGGACAGAGAACAGTGGAAAGACTAAAGTGGACAGACTATAGTGGAAAGACTATAGTGGAAAGACTGTAGTCGACAAAATAAAGTGGAGACTATAGTGGAAAGACTAAAGTGGAAAGACTAAAGTGGACAGAGAATAGTGGAAAGACTAAAGTGGACAGACTATAGTGGAAAGACTATAGTGGAAAGATTATAGTGGACAGAATAAAGTGGAGACTATAGTGGAAAGACTAAAGTGGACAGAGAATAGTGGAAAGACTAAATTGGAAAGACTGTAGTGGACAGAATAAAGTGGAGACTATGGTGGAAAGACTAAAGTGGACAGAGAATAGTGGAAAGACTAAATTGGAAAGACTGTAGTGGACAGAATAAAGTGGAGACTATAGTGGAAAGACTAAAGTGGAAAGACTAAAGTGGACAGACTACAGTGGAAAGACTGAAGTGGAAAGACTCAGTGGAAAGACTAAATTGTACAGACTGAAGTGGATAGAATAAAGTGGAAAGACTAAAGTGGAAAGACTAAAGTGGATAGACTATAGTGGAAAGTCTAAAGTGGACAGAATAAAGTGGACACTATAGTGGAAAGACTGAAGTGGACAGAGAATAGTGGAAAGACTAAATTGGACAGACTAAAGTGGAAAGACTAAAGTGGAAAGACTAAAGTGGACAGACTATAGTTCAAAGACTATAGTGGAAAAACTGTAGTTGACAGAATAAAGTGGAGACTATAGTGGAAAGACTAAAGTGGAAAGACTAAAGTGGACAGAGAATAGTGGAAAGACTAAAGTGGACAGACTATAGTGGAAAGACTATAGTGGAAAGATTATAGTGGACAGAATAAAGTGGAGACTATAGTGGAAAGACTAAAGTGGACAGAGAATAGTGGAAAGACTAAATTGGAAAGACTGTAGTGGACAGAATAAAGTGGAGACTATGGTGGAAAGACTAAAGTGGACAGAGAATAGTGGAAAGACTAAATTGGAAAGACTGTAGTGGACAGAATAAAGTGGAGACTATAGTGGAAAGACTAAAGTGGAAAGACTAAAGTGGACAGACTACAGTGGAAAGACTGAAGTGGAAACACTCAGTGGAAAGACTAAAGTGTACACACTGAAGTGGATAGAATAAAGTGGAAAGACTAAAGTGGAAAGACTAAAGTGGATAGACTATAGTGGAAAGTCTAAAGTGGACAGAATAAAGTGGACACGATAGTGGAAAGACTGAAGTGGACAGAGAATAGTGGAAAGACTAAATTGGAAAGACTGTAGTGGACAGAATAAAGTGGAGACTATAGTGGAAAGACTAAAGTGGACAGACTATAGTGGAAAGACTATAGTGGAAAGACTGTAGTGGACAGAATAAAGCGGAGACTATAGTGGAAAGACTAAAGTGGACAGAGAATAGTGGAAAGACTAAATTGGAAAGACTGTAGTGGACAGAATAAAGTGGAGACTATAGTGGAAAGACTAAAGTGGACAGACTATAGTGGAAAGACTATAGTGGAAAGACTGTAGTGGACAGAATAAAGTGGAGACTATAGTGGAAAGACTAAAGTGGACAGAGAATAGTGGAAAGACTAAATTGGAAAGACTTTAGTGGACAGAATAAAGTGGAGACTATAGTGGATAGACTAAAGAGGACAGAGAATAGTGGAAGGACTAAAGTGGAAAGACTAAAGTGGACAGACTATAGTGGAAAGACGATAGTGGAAAGACTAAAGTGGAAAGACTAAAGTGGACAGAATAAAGCGGAGATTATAGTGGAAAGACTAAAGTGGACAGAGAATAGTGGAAAGACTAAATTGGAAAGGCTGTAGTGGACAGAATAAAGTGGAGACTATAGTGGAAAGACTAAAGTGGAAAGACCATAGTGGAAAGACTGAAGTGGACAGACTAAAGTGGAAAAACTAAAGTGGAAAAACTAAAGTGGACAGACTATAGTGGAAAGACTATAGTGGAAAGACTGTAGTGGACAGAATAAAGTGGAGACTATAGTAGAAAGACTAAAGTGGACAGAGAATAGTGGAAGGACTAAAGTGGACAGACTACAGTGGAAAGACTATATATATATATATCGTTTATTCACCAAAATAGCAAAGATAGCTAGCAAAGGTAAGTCAATATAACACTTTCAACGGGATATAAAAATGGCCAATGGCAAATGAGAAATAATACAAGATAAATACGCCTAAGAACTATTAAACGAACGAACAAAGTACGGCACAAACGAGTTAACATATCTTTCAGTTGCATCCGCTGGATAATTTGTTAATTTAGTTTTGTTTGAGTGGGTTTGAGTACGCGTGTTGGGCCTGTTTTTATTTTGTTCTACATACTCAGGCAACATTGATCTGTGAAGTTCAGAATTGAGACATTTGTGGCCAAAACTTATTGTTAAATGGTGCCTACGTTGCTCAAGGGAAGGGAGACCGAGACTTGACAGGCTCTCTTCATAACTAACGTACACTGGGCCCAGGATAATCTTAATTGCTCTTTTCTGGATTAGCTCCAGTCTACTGGATTGCTCCTTAGTCAAACCGGGATGCCATACCTGGCAGCAATATTCAAGACAAGGTCTGACATAACAACAATAAATTAAGACTAATTGTTGCACGGGAATCTTAAATCTCTTCAGGACCGAGAAAGATTTCAGCAGATGCGACCCATTTCTATCAAGAGCGTCAAGGTGAGTATTCCATTTGAGGTCACTCTGGATATACACACCAAGTAGTTTAACATAGTTTTGTGTACTCAAACCAACATCTTCAATAACCGGAACATCTTTCTTGAGGAATGAAAATCTCATAACAACACTCTTCACGCTGCTTACCGTTAATCTAACTCGGCTTAGTTCGGGCTGGAGATTTTCATAAATATCACTGAGCGTGGTTGTATGATCAGACTGATTTGAAAGGTTAGTGGAAAGACTGTGGAAAGAATAGTGGAAAGAATAGTGGAAAGACTGTAGTGGACAGAATAAAGTGGAGACTATAGTGGAAAGACTAAAGTGGAAAGACTAAAGTGGACAGACCATAGTGGAAAGACTGAAGTGGACAGACTAAAGTGGAAAAACTAAAGTGGAAAAACTAAAGTGGACAGACTATAGTGGAAAGACTATAGTGGAAAGACTGTAGTGGACAGAATAAAGTGGAGACTATAGTAGAAAGACTAAAGTGGACAGAGAATAGTGGAAGGACTAAAGTGGACAGACTACAGTGGAAAGACTATAGTGGAAAAACTATAGTGGACAGAATAAAGTGGAGACTATAGTGGAAAGACTAAAGTGGGCAGAGAATAGTGGAAAGACTAAATTGGAAAGACTGTAGTGGACAGAATAAAGTGGAGACTATAGTTGAAAGACTAAAATGGAAAGACTAAAGTGGACAGACTATAGTGGAAAGACTGAAGTGGAAAGACTCAGTGGAAAGACTAAAGTGTACACACTGAAGTGGACAGAATAAAGTGGAAAGACTAAAGTGGAAAGACTAAAGTGGATAGACTATAGTGGAAAGTCTAAAGTGGACAGACTAAAGTGGAAAAACTAAAGTGGAAAGACTAAAGTGGACAGACTATAGTGGAAAGACTATAGTGGAAAGACTGTAGTGGACAGAATAAAGTGGAGACTATAGTGGAAAGACTAAAGTGGAAAGACTAATGTGGACAGACTATATAAAGTGGACAGACTATAGTGGAAAGCCTAAAGTGGACAGACTATAGTGGAAAGACTGAAGTGGAAAGACTCAGTGGATAGACTAAAGTGTAACCACTGAAGTGGACAGAATAAAGTGGAAAGACTAAAGTGGAATGACTAAAGTGGACCGACTATAGTGGAAAAACTAAAGTGGACAGACTAAAGTGGACAGACTATAGTGGAAAGACTGTAGTGGACAGAATAAAGTGGAGACTATAGTGGAAAGACTAAAGTGGACAGAGAATAGTGGAAAGACTAAATTGGAAAGACTGTAGTGGACAGAATAAAGTGGAGACTATAGTGGAAAGACTAAAGAGGACAGAGAATAGTGGAAGGACTAAAGTGGAAAGACTAAAGTGGACAGACTATAGTGGAAAGACTATAGTGGAAAGACTAAAGTGGAAAGACTAAAGTGGACAAAATAAAGCGGAGACTATAGTGGAAAGACTATAGTGGAAAGACTGTAGTGGACAGAATAAAGTGGACACTATAGTGGAAAGACTAAAGTGGACAGAGAATAGTGGAAAGACTAAAGTGGAAAGACTGTAGTGGAAAGAATAAAGTGGAGACTATAGTGGAAAGACTAAAGTGGACAGATTATAGTGGAAAGACTCAGTGGATAGACTAAAGTGTACACACTGAAGTGGACAGAATAAAGTGGAAAGACTAAAGTGGAAAGACTAAAGTGGACAGACTATCGTGGAAAGACTATAGTGGAAAGACTGTAGTGGACAGAATAAAGTGGAGACTATAGTGGATAGACTAAAGTGGAAAGACTAAAGTGGACAGACTATAGTGGAAAGACTGAAGTGGAAAGACTAAAGTTGACAGACAATACTGGAAAGACTATAGTGGAAAGACTCTAGTGGACAGAATAAAGTGGAGAATATAGTGGAAAAACTAAAGTGAACAGAGAGTATTGGAAAGACTAAAGTGGACAGACTATAGTGGAAAGATTATAGTGGAAAGACTGTAGTGAACAGAATAAAGTGGAGACTGTAGTGGAAAGACTAAAGTGGACAGAGAGTACTGGAAAGACTAAAGTGGAAAGACTTCAGTGGACAGAATAAAGTGGAGACTATAGTAGAAAGACTAAAGTGGACAGACTATAGTGGAAAGACTGAAGTGGAAAGACTCAGTGGATAGACTAAAGTGTAACCACTGAAGTCGACAGAATAAAGTGGAAAGACTAAAGTGGAAAGACTAAAGTGGACCGACTATAGTGGAAAAACTAAAGTGGACAGACTAAAGTGGACAGACTAAAGTGGAAAGACTAAAGTGGACAGACTATAGTGGAAAGACTATAGTGGAAACACTGTAGTGGACAGAATAAAGTGGAGAGTATAGTGGAAAGACTAAAGTGGACAGAGAATAGTGGAAAGACTAAAGTGGACAGACTATAGTGGAAAGACTAAAGTGGACAGACTAAAGTGGAAAGACTAAAGTGGAAAGACTAAAGTGGACAGACTATAGTTGGAAGACTATAGTGGAAAGACTGTAGTGGACAGAATAAAGTGGAGACTATAGTGGAAAGACTAAAGTGGACAGAGAATAGTGGAAAGACTAAAGTGGACAGACTATAGTGGAAAGACTAAAGTGGACAGACTAAAGTGGAAAGACTAAAGTGGAAAGACTAAAGTGGACAGACTATAGTGGAAAGACTATAGTGGAAAGACTGTAGTTGACAGAATAAAGTGGAGACTATAGTGGAAAGACTAAAGTGGAAAGACTAAAGTGGACAGAGAATAGTGGAAAGACTAAAGTGGACAGACTGTAGTGGAAAGACTATAGTGGAAAGATTATAGTGGACAGAATAAAGTGGAGACTATAGTGGAAAGACTAAAGTGGACAGAGAATAGTGGAAAGACTAAATTGGAAAGACTGTAGTGGACAGAATAAAGTGGAGACTATGGTGGAAAGACTAAAGTGGACAGAGAATAGTGGAAAGACTAAATTGGAAAGACTGTAGTGGACAGAATAAAGTGGAGACTATAGTGGAAAGACTAAAGTGGAAAGACTAAAGTGGACAGACTACAGTGGAAAGACTGAAGTGGAAAGACTCAGTGGAAAGACTAAAGTGTACACACTGAAGTGGATAGAATAAAGTGGAAAGACTAAAGTGGAAAGACTAAAGTGGATAGACTATAGTGGAAAGTCTAAAGTGGACAGAATAAAGTGGACACTATAGTGGAAAGACTGAAGTGGACAGAGAATAGTGGAAAGACTAAATTGGAAAGACTGTAGTGGACAGAATAAAGTGGAGACTATAGTGGAAAGACTAAAGTGGACAGACTATAGTGGAAAGACTATAGTGGAAAGACTGTAGTGGACATAATAAAGTGGAGACTATAGTGGAAAGACTAAAGTGGACAGAGAATAGTGGAAAGACTAAATTGGAAAGACTGTAGTGGACAGAATAAAGTGGAGACTATAGCGGAAAGACTAAAGTGGACAGACTATAGTGGAAAGACTATAGTGGAAAGACTGTAGTGGACAGAATAAAGTGGAGACTATAGTGGAAAGACTAAAGTGGACAGAGAATAGTGGAAAGACTAAATTGGAAAGACTGTAGTGGACAGAATAAAGTGGAGACTATAGTGGATAGACTAAAGAGGACAGAGAATAGTGGAAGGACTAAAGTGGAAAGACTAAAGTGGACAGACTATAGTGGAAAGACTATAGTGGAAAGACTAAAGTGGAAAGACTAAAGTGGACAGAATAAAGCGGAGACTATAGTGGAAAGACTAAAGTCGACAGAGAATAGTGGAAAGACTAAATTGGAAAGACTGTAGTGGACAGAATAAAGTGGAGACTATAGTGGAAAGACTAAAGTGGAAAGACTAAAGTGGACAGACCATAGTGGAAAGACTGAAGTGGACAGACTAAAGTGGAAAAACTAAAGTGGAAAAACTAAAGTGGACAGACTATAGTGGAAAGACTATAGTGGAAACACTGTAGTGGACAGAATAAAGTGGAGAGTATAGTGGAAAGAGAAGTGGACAGAGAATAGTGGAAAGACTAAAGTGGACAGTCTATAGTGGAAAGACTATAGTGGACAGACTATAGTTGGAAGACTATAGTGGAAAGACTGTAGTGGACAGAATAAAGTGGAGACTATAGTGGAAAGACTAAAGTGGACAGAGAATAGTGGAAAGACTAAAGTGGACAGACTATAGTGGAAAGACTAAAGTGGACAGACTAAAGTGGAAAGACTAAAGTGGAAAGACTAAAGTGGACAGACTATAGTGGAAAGACTATAGTGGAAAGACTGTAGTTGACAGAATAAAGTGGAGAGTATAGTGGAAAGACTAAAGTGGACAGAGAATAGTGGAAAGACTAAAGTGGACAGACTTTAGTGGAAAGACTATAGTGGAAAGACTAAAGTGGAAAGACTAAAGTGGACAGAATAAAGCGGAGACTATAGTGGAAAGACTATAGTGGAAAGACTGTAGTGGACAGAATAAAGTGGACACTATAGTGGAAAGACTAAAGTGGACAGAGAATAGTGGAAAGACTAAAGTGGAAAGACTGTAGTGGAAAGAATAAAGTGGAGACTATAGTGGAAAGACTAAAGTGGACAGATTATAGTGGAAAGACTGAAGTGGAAAGACTCAGTGGATAGACTAAAGTGTACACACTGAAGTGGACAGAATAAAGTGGAAAGACTAAAGTGGAAAGACTAAAGTGGATAGACTATAGTGGAAAGTCTAAAGTGGACAGACTAAAGTGGAAAAACTAAAGTGGAAAGACTAAAGTGGACAGACTATAGTGGAAAGACTATAGTGGAAAGACTGTAGTGGACAGAATAAAGTGGACACTATAGTGGAAAGACTAAAGTGGACAGAGATTAGTGGAAAGACTAAAGTGGAAAGACTGTAGTGGACAGAATAAAGTGGAGACTATAGTGGAAAGACTAAAGTGGAAAGACTAAAGTGGACAGACTATATAAAGTGGACAGACTATAGTGGAAAGCCTAAAGTGGACAGACTATAGTGGAAAGACTGAAGTGGAAAGACTCAGTGGATAGACTAAAGTGTAACCACTGAAGTGGACAGAATAAAGTGGAAAGACTAAAGTGGAAAGACTAAAGTGGACCGACTATAGTGGAAAAACTAAAGTGGACAGACTAAAGTGGACAGACTAAAGTGGAAAGAGTAAAGTGGAAAGACTAAAGTGGACAGACTATAGTGGAAAGACTATAGTGGAAACACTGTAGTGGACAGAATAAAGTGGAGAGTATAGTGGAAAGAGAAGTGGACAGAGAATAGTGGAAAGACTAAAGTGGACAGTCTATAGTGGAAAGACTATAGTGGACAGACTATAGTTGGAAGACTATAGTGGAAAGACTGTAGTGGACAGAATAAAGTGGAGACTATAGTGGAAAGACTAAATTGGACAGAGAATAGTGGAAAGACTAAAGTGGACAGACTATAGTGGAAAGACTAAAGTGGACAGACTAAAGTGGAAAGACTAAAGTGGAAAGACTAAAGTGGACAGACTATAGTGGAAAGACTATAGTGGAAAGACTGTAGTTGACAGAATAAAGTGGAGAGTATAGTGGAAAGACTAAAGTGGACAGAGAATAGTGGAAAGACTAAAGTGGACAGACTATAGTGGAAAGACTATAGTGGAAAGATTATAGTGGACAGAATAAAGTGGAGACTATAGTGGAAAGACTAAAGTGGACAGAGAATAGTGGAAAGACTAAATTGGAAAGACTGTAGTGGACAGAATAAAGTGGAGACTATAGCGGAAAGACTAAAGTGGACAGACTATAGTGGAAAGACTATAGTGGAAAGACTGTAGTGGACAGAATAAAGTGGAGACTATAGTGGAAAGACTAAAGTGGACAGAGAATAGTGGAAAGACTAAATTGGAAAGACTGTAGTGGACAGAATAAAGTGGAGACTGTAGTGGAAAGACTAAAGTGGAAAGACTAAAGTGGACAGACTATATAAAGTGGACAGACTATAGTGGAAAGCCTAAAAGGGGACAGACTATAGTGGAAAGACTGAAGTGGAAAGACTCAGTGGATAGACTAAAGTGTAACCACTGAAGTGGACAGAATAAAGTGGAAAGACTAAAGTGGAAAGACTAAAGTGGACCGACTATAGTGGAAAAACTAAAGTGGACAGACTAAAGTGGACAGACTAAAGTGGAAAGAGTAAAGTGGAAAGACTAAAGTGGACAGACTATAGTGGAAAGACTATAGTGGAAACACTGTAGTGGACAGAATAAAGTGGAGAGTATAGTGGAAAGAGAAGTGGACAGAGAATAGTGGAAAGACTAAAGTGGACAGTCTATAGTGGAAAGACTATAGTGGACAGACTATAGTTGGAAGACTATAGTGGAAAGACTGTAGTGGACAGAATAAAGTGGAGACTATAGTGGAAAGACTAAAGTGGACAGAGAATAGTGGAAAGACTAAAGTGGACAGACTATAGTGGAAAGACTAAAGTGGACAGACTAAAGTGGAAAGACTAAAGTGGAAAGACTAAAGTGGACAGACTATAGTGGAAAGACTATAGTGGAAAGACTGTAGTTGACAGAATAAAGTGGAGAGTATAGTGGAAAGACTAAAGTGGACAGAGAATAGTGGAAAGACTAAAGTGGACAGACTTTAGTGGAAAGACTATAGTGGAAAGACTAAAGTGGAAAGACTAAAGTGGACAGAATAAAGCGGAGACTATAGTGGAAAGACTATAGTGGAAAGACTGTAGTGGACAGAATAAAGTGGACACTATAGTGGAAAGACTAAAGTGGACAGAGAATAGTGGAAAGACTAAAGTGGAAAGACTGTAGTGGAAAGAATAAAGTGGAGACTATAGTGGAAAGACTAAAGTGGACAGATTATAGTGGAAAGACTGAAGTGGAAAGACTCAGTGGATAGACTAAAGTGTACACACTGAAGTGGACAGAATAAAGTGGAAAGACTAAAGTGGAAAGACTAAAGTGGACAGACTATCGTGGAAAGACTATAGTGGAAAGACTGTAATGGACAGAATAAAGTGGAGACTATAGTGGATAGACTAAAGTGGAAAGACTAAAGTGGACAGACTATAGTGGAAAGACTGAAGTGGAAAGACTAAAGTTGACAGACAATACTGGAAAGACTACAGTGGAAAGACTCTAGTGGACAGAATAAAGTGGAGAATATAGTGGAAAAACTAAAGTGAACAGAGAGTATTGGAAAGACTAAAGTGGACAGACTATAGTGGAAAGATTATAGTGGAAAGACTGTAGTGAACAGAATAAAGTGGAGACTGTAGTGGAAAGACTAAAGTGGACAGAGAGTACTGGAAAGACTAAAGTGGAAAGACTTCAGTGGACAGAATAAAGTGGAGACTATAGTAGAAAGACTAAAGTGGACAGACCATAGTGGAAAGACTGAAGTGGAAAGACTCAGTGGATAGACTAAAGTGTAACCACTGAAGTCGACAGAATAAAGTGGAAAGACTAAAGTGGAAAGACTAAAGTGGACCGACTATAGTGGAAAAACTAAAGTGGACAGACTAAAGTGGACAGACTAAAGTGGAAAGACTAAAGTGGACAGACTATAGTGGAAAGACTATAGTGGAAACACTGTAGTGGACAGAATAAAGTGGAGAGTATAGTGGAAAGACTAAAGTGGACAGAGAATAGTGGAAAGACTAAAGTGGACAGACTATAGTGGAAAGACTAAAGTGGACAGACTAAAGTGGAAAGACTAAAGTGGAAAGACTAAAGTGGACAGACTATAGTTGGAAGACTATAGTGGAAAGACTGTAGTGGACAGAATAAAGTGGAGACTATAGTGGAAAGACTAAAGTGGACAGAGAATAGTGGAAAGACTAAAGTGGACAGACTATAGTGGAAAGACTAAAGTGGACAGACTAAAGTGGAAAGACTAAAGTGGAAAGACTAAAGTGGACAGACTATAGTGGAAAGACTATAGTGGAAAGACTGTAGTTGACAGAATAAAGTGGAGACTATAGTGGAAAGACTAAAGTGGAAAGACTAAAGTGGACAGAGAATAGTGGAAAGACTAAAGTGGACAGACTATAGTGGAAAGACTATAGTGGAAAGATTATAGTGGACAGAATAAAGTGGAGACTATAGTGGAAAGACTAAAGTGGACAGAGAATAGTGGAAAGACTAAATTGGAAAGACTGTAGTGGACAGAATAAAGTGGAGACTATGGTGGAAAGACTAAAGTGGACAGAGAATAGTGGAAAGACTAAATTGGAAAGACTGTAGTGGACAGAATAAAGTGGAGACTATAGTGGAAAGACTAAAGTGGAAAGACTAAAGTGGACAGACTACAGTGGAAAGACTGAAGTGGAAAGACTCAGTGGAAAGACTAAAGTGTACACACTGAAGTGGATAGAATAAAGTGGAAAGACTAAAGTGGAAAGACTAAAGTGGATAGACTATAGTGGAAAGTCTAAAGTGGACAGAATAAAGTGGACACTATAGTGGAAAGACTGAAGTGGACAGAGAATAGTGGAAAGACTAAATTGGAAAGACTGTAGTGGACAGAATAAAGTGGAGACTATAGTGGAAAGACTAAAGTGGACAGACTATAGTGGAAAGACTATAGTGGAAAGACTGTAGTGGACATAATAAAGTGGAGACTATAGTGGAAAGACTAAAGTGGACAGAGAATAGTGGAAAGACTAAATTGGAAAGACTGTAGTGGACAGAATAAAGTGGAGACTATAGCGGAAAGACTAAAGTGGACAGACTATAGTGGAAAGACTATAGTGGAAAGACTGTAGTGGACAGAATAAAGTGGAGACTATAGTGGAAAGACTAAAGTGGACAGAGAATAGTGGAAAGACTAAATTGGAAAGACTGTAGTGGACAGAATAAAGTGGAGACTATAGTGGATAGACTAAAGAGGACAGAGAATAGTGGAAGGACTAAAGTGGAAAGACTAAAGTGGACAGACTATAGTGGAAAGACTATAGTGGAAAGACTAAAGTGGAAAGACTAAAGTGGACAGAATAAAGCGGAGACTATAGTGGAAAGACTAAAGTCGACAGAGAATAGTGGAAAGACTAAATTGGAAAGACTGTAGTGGACAGAATAAAGTGGAGACTATAGTGGAAAGACTAAAGTGGAAAGACTAAAGTGGACAGACCATAGTGGAAAGACTGAAGTGGACAGACTAAAGTGGAAAAACTAAAGTGGAAAAACTAAAGTGGACAGACTATAGTGGAAAGACTATAGTGGAAAGACTGTAGTGGACAGAATAAAGTGGAGACTATAGTAGAAAGACTAAAGTGGACAGAGAATAGTGGAAGGACTAAAGTGGACAGACTACAGTGGAAAGACTATAGTGGAAAAACTATAGTGGACAGAATAAAGTGGAGACTATAGTGGAAAGACTAAAGTGGGCAGAGAATAGTGGAAAGACTAAATTGGAAAGACTGTAGTGGACAGAATAAAGTGGAGACTATAGTTGAAAGACTAAAATGGAAAGACTAAAGTGGACAGACTATAGTGGAAAGACTGAAGTGGAAAGACTCAGTGGAAAGACTAAAGTGTACACACTGAAGTGGACAGAATAAAGTGGAAAGACTAAAGTGGAAAGACTAAAGTGGATAGACTATAGTGGAAAGTCTAAAGTGGACAGACTAAAGTGGAAAAACTAAAGTGGAAAGACTAAAGTGGACAGACTATAGTGGAAAGACTATAGTGGAAAGACTGTAGTGGACAGAATAAAGTGGACACTATAGTGGAAAGACTAAAGTGGACAGAGATTAGTGGAAAGACTAAAGTGGAAAGACTGTAGTGGACAGAATAAAGTGGAGACTATAGTGGAAAGACTAAAGTGGAAAGACTAAAGTGGACAGACTATATAAAGTGGACAGACTATAGTGGAAAGCCTAAAGTGGACAGACTATAGTGGAAAGACTGAAGTGGAAAGACTCAGTGGATAGACTAAAGTGTAACCACTGAAGTGGACAGAATAAAGTGGAAAGACTAAAGTGGAAAGACTAAAGTGGACCGACTATAGTGGAAAAACTAAAGTGGACAGACTAAAGTGGACAGACTAAAGTGGAAAGAGTAAAGTGGAAAGACTAAAGTGGACAGACTATAGTGGAAAGACTATAGTGGAAACACTGTAGTGGACAGAATAAAGTGGAGAGTATAGTGGAAAGAGAAGTGGACAGAGAATAGTGGAAAGACTAAAGTGGACAGTCTATAGTGGAAAGACTATAGTGGACAGACTATAGTTGGAAGACTATAGTGGAAAGACTGTAGTGGACAGAATAAAGTGGAGACTATAGTGGAAAGACTAAAGTGGACAGAGAATAGTGGAAAGACTAAAGTGGACAGACTATAGTGGAAAGACTAAAGTGGACAGACTAAAGTGGAAAGACTAAAGTGGAAAGACTAAAGTGGACAGACTATAGTGGAAAGACTATAGTGGAAAGACTGTAGTTGACAGAATAAAGTGGAGAGTATAGTGGAAAGACTAAAGTGGACAGAGAATAGTGGAAAGACTAAAGTGGACAGACTATAGTGGAAAGACTATAGTGGAAAGATTATAGTGGACAGAATAAAGTGGAGACTATAGTGGAAAGACTAAAGTGGACAGAGAATAGTGGAAAGACTAAATTGGAAAGACTGTAGTGGACAGAATAAAGTGGAGACTATAGTGGAAAGACTAAAGTGGACAGAAAATAGTGGAAATACTAAATTGGAAAGACTGTAGTGGACAGAATAAAGTGGAGACTATAGTGGAAAGAATAAAGTGGAAAGACTAAAGTGGACAGACTATAGTGGAAAGACTGAAGTGGAAAGACTCAGTGGAAAGACTAAAGTGTACACACTGAAGTGGATAGAATAAAGTGGAAAGACTAAAGTGGAAAGACTAAAGTGGATAGACTATAGTGGAAAGTCTAAAGTGGACAGAATAAAGTGGACACTATAGTGGAAAGACTAAAGTGGACAGAGAATAGTGGAAAGACTAAATTGGAAAGACTGTAGTGGACAGAATAAAGTGGAGACTATAGTGGAAAGACTAAAGTGGACAGAGAATAGTGAAAAGACTAAATTGGAAAGACTGTAGTGGAAAGAATAAAGTGGAGACTAAAGTGGAAAGACTAAAGTGGAAAGACTAAAGTGGACAGACTGTAGTGGAAAGACTATAGTGGAAAGACTGTAGTTGACAGAATAAAGTGGAGACTATAGTGGAAAGACTAAAGTGGAAAGACTAAAGTGGACAGAGAATAGTGGAAAGACTAAAGTGGACAGACTATAGTGGAAAGACTATAGTGGACAGACTATAGTTGGAAGACTATAGTGGAAAGACTGTAGTTGACAGAATAAAGTGGAGACTATAGTGGAAAGACTAAAGTGGACAGAGAATAGTGGAAAGACTAAAGTGGACAGACTATAGTGGAAAGACTAAAGTGGACACACTAAAGTGGAAAGACTAAAGAGGAAAGACTAAAGTGGACAGACTATAGTGGAAAGACTATAGTGGAAAGACTGTAGTTGACAGAATAAAGTGGAGACTAGAGTGGAAAGACTAAAGTGGAAAGACTAAAGTGGACAGACTATAGTGGAAAGACTGAAGTGGAAAGACTCAGTGGAAAGACTAAAGTGTACACACTGAAGTGGATAGAATAAAGTGGAAAGACTAAAGTGGAAAGACTAGAGTGGATAGACTATAGTGGAAAGTCTAAAGTGGACAGAATAAAGTGGACACTATAGTGGAAAGACTGAAGTGGACAGAGAATAGTGGAAAGACTAAATTGGAAATACTGTAGTGGACAGAATAAAGTGGAGACTATAGTGGAAAGACTAAAGTGGACAGACTATAGTGGAAAGACTATAGTGGAAAGACTGTAGTGGACAGAATAAAGTGGAGACTATAGTGGAAAGACTAAAGTGGACAGAGAATAGTGGAAAGACTAAAGTGGACAGACTATAGTGGAAAGACTATAGTGGAAAGACTGTAGTGGACAGAATAAAGTGGAGACTATAGTGGAAAGACTAAAGTGGACAGAGAATAGTAGAAAGACTAAATTGGAAAGACTGTAGTGGACAGAATAAAGTGGAGACTATAGTGGAAAGACTAAAGAGGACAGAGAATAGTGGAAGGACTAAAGTGGACAGTCTATAGTGGAAAGACTATAGTGGACAGACTATAGTTGGAAGACTATAGTGGAAAGACTGTAGTGGACAGAATAAAGTGGAGACTATAGTGGAAAGACTAAAGTGGACAGACTATAGTGGAAAGACTAAAGTGGACAGACTAAAGTGGAAAGAGTAAAGTGGAAAGACTAAAGTGGACAGACTATAGTGGAAAGACTATAGTGGAAAGACTGTAGTTGACAGAATAAAGTGGAGAGTATAGTGGAAAGACTAAAGTGGACAGAGAATAGTGGAAAGACTAAAGTGGACAGACTATAGTGGAAAGACTATAGTGGAAAGATTATAGTGGACAGAATAAAGTGGAGACTATAGTGGAAAGACTAAAGTGGACAGAGAATAGTGGAAAGACTAAATTGGAAAGACTGTAGTGGACAGAATAAAGTGGAGACTATAGTGGAAAGACTAAAGTGGACAGAGAATAGTGGAAAGACTAAATTGGAAAGACTGTAGTGGACAGAATAAAGTGGAGACTATAGTGGAAAGAATAAAGTGGAAAGACTAAAGTGGACAGACTATAGTGGAAAGACTGAAGTGGAAAGACTCAGTGGAAAGACTAAAGTGTACACACTGAAGTGGATAGAATAAAGTGGAAAGACTAAAGTGGAAAGACTAAAGTGGATAGACTATAGTGGAAAGTCTAAAGTGGACAGAATAAAGTGGACACTATAGTGGAAAGACTAAAGTGGACAGAGAATAGTGGAAAGACTAAATTGGAAAGACTGTAGTGGACAGAATAAAGTGGAGACTATAGTGGAAAGACTAAAGTGGACAGAGAATAGTGGAAAGACTAAATTGGAAAGACTGTAGTGGAAAGAATAAAGTGGAGACTATAGTGGAAAGACTAAAATGGAAAGACTAAAGTGGACAGACCATAGTGGAAAGACTGAAGTGGACAGACTAAAGTGGAAAAATTAAAGTGGAAAAACTAAAGTGGACAGACTATAGTGGAAAGACTAAAGTGGAAAGACTAAAGTGGACAGAATAAAGCGGAGACTATAGTGGAAAGACTAAAGTGGACAGAGAATAGTGGAAAGACTAAATTGGAAAGACTGTAGTGGACAGAATAAAGTGGAGACTATAGTGGAAAGACCAAAGTGGAAAGACTAAAGTGGACAGACCA
This sequence comes from Branchinecta sandiegonensis, assembly GCA_030848855.1. NCBI lineage: Eukaryota > Metazoa > Arthropoda > Branchiopoda > Anostraca > Branchinectidae > Branchinecta > Branchinecta sandiegonensis. Next base: position 71,225 of record JAUPMV010000096.1, read on the forward strand.
TAGTGGAAAGACTGAAGTGGACAGACTAAAGTGGAAAAACTAAAGTGGAAAAACTAAAGTGGACAGACTATAGTGGAAAGACTATAGTGGAAAGACTGTAGTGGACAGAATAAAGTGGAGACTATAGTGGAAAGACTAAAGTGGACAGAGAATAGTGGAAGGATTAAAGTGGACAGACTACAGTGGAAAGACTATAGTGTAAAAACTATAGTGGACAGAATAAAGTGGAGACTATAGTGGAAAGACTAAAGTGGACAGAGAATAGTGGAAAGACTAAATTGGAAAGACTGTAGTGGACAGAATAAAGTGGAGACTATAGTTGAAAGACTAAAATGGAAAGACTAAAGTGGACACACTGAAGTGGACAGAATAAAGTGGAAAGACTAAAGTGGAAAGACTAAAGTGGATAGACTATAGTGGAAAGTCTAAAGTGGACAGACTAAAGTGGAAAAACTAAAGTGGAAAGACTAAAGTGGACAGACTATAGTGGAAAGACTATAGTGGAAAGACTGTAGTGGACAGAATAAAGTGGACACTATAGTGGAAAGACTAAAGTGGACAGAGATTAGTGGAAAGACTAAAGTGGAAAGACTGCAGTGGACAGAATAAAGTGGAGACTATAGTGGAAAGACTAAAGTGGACAGACTATAGTGGAAAGACTGAAGTGGAAAGACTCAGTGGATAGACTAAAGTGTAACCACTGAAGTGGACAGAATAAAGTGGAAAGACTAAAGTGGAAAGACCAAAGTGGACCGACTATAGTGGAAAAACTAAAGTGGACAGACTAAAGTGGACAGACTAAAGTGGAAAGACTAAAGTGGAAAGACTAAAGTGGACAGACTATAGTGGAAAGACTATAGTGGAAACACTGTAGTGGACAGAATAAAGTGGAGAGTATAGTGGAAAGACTAAAGTGGACAGAGAATAGTGGAAAGACTAAAGTGGACAGACTATAGTGGAAAGACTATAGTGGACAGACTATAGTTGGAAGACTATAGTGGAAAGACTGTAGTGGACAGAATAAAGTGGAGACTATAGTGGAAAGACTAAAGTGGACAGAGAATAGTGGAAAGACTAAAGTGGACAGACTATAGTGGAAAGACTAAAGTGGACAGACTAAAGTGGAAAGACTAAAGTGGAAAGACTAAAGTGGACAGACTATAGTGGAAAGACTATAGTGGAAAGACTGAAGTGGAAAGCCTAAAGTGGACAGACAATAATGGAAAGACTATAGTGGAAAGACTCTAGTGGACAGAATAAAGTGGAGAATATAGTGGAAAAACTAAAGTGGACAGAGAGTATTGGAAAGACTAAAGTGGACAAACTATAGTGGAAAGACTATAGTGGAAAGACTGTAGTGGACAGAATAAAGTGGAGACTATAGTGGATAGATTAAAGTGGAAAGACTAAAGTGGACAGACTATAGTGGAAAGACTGAAGTGGAAAGCCTAAAGTGGACAGACAATAATGGAAAGACTATAGTGGAAAGACTCTAGTGGACAGAATAAAGTGGAGAATATAGTGGAAAAACTAAAGTGGACAGAGAGTATTGGAAAGACTAAAGTGGACAGACTATAGTGGAAAGACTATAGTGGAAAGACTGTAGTGGAAAGACTCAGTGGACAGACTAAAGTGTACACACTGAAGTGGACAGAATAAAGTGGAGACCATAGTGGAAAGACTAAAGTGGACAGAGAATAGTGGAAGGACTAAAGTGGAGAGACTAAAGTGGACAGACTATAGTGGAAAGACTATAGTGGAAAGACTAAAGTGGAAAGATTAAAGTGGACAGAATAAAGTGGAGGCTATAGTGGAAAGACTAAAGTGGAAAGACTAAAGTGGACAGACCATAGTGGAAAGACTGAAGTGGACAGACTAAAGTGGAAAAACTAAAGTGGAAAGACTAAAGTGGACAGACTATAGTGGAAAGACTATAGTGGAAAGACTGTAGTGGACAGAATAAAGGGGAGACTATAGTGGAAAGACTAAAGTGGACAGAGAATAGTGGAAGGACTAAAGTGGACAGACTACAGTGGAAAGACTATAGTGGACAGAATAAAGTGGAGGCTATAGTGGAAAGACTAAAGTGGACAGAGAATAGTGGAAAGACTAAATTGGAAAGACTGTAGTGGACAGAATAAAGTAGAGACTATTGTGGAAAGACTAAAGTTGAAAGACTAAAGTGGACAGACTATAGTGGAAAGACTGAAGTGGAAAGACTCAGTGGAAAGACTAAAGTGTACACACTGAAGTGGACAGAATAAAGTGGAAAGACTAAAGTGGAAAGACTAAAGTGGATAGACTATAGTGGAAAGTCTAAAGTGGACAGACTAAAGTGGAAAAACTAAAGTGGAAAGACTAAAGTGGATAGACTATAGTGGAAAGACTATAGTGGAAAGACTGTAGTGGACAGAATAAAGTGGACACTATAGTGGAAAGACTAAAGTGGACAGAGAATAGTGGAAAGACTAAAGTGGAAAGACTGTGGTGGACAGAATAAAGTGGAGACTATAGTGGAAAGACTAAAGTGGACAGACTATAGTGGAAAGACTATAGTGGAAAGACTGTAGTGGACAGAATAAATTGTATATATAGAATATAGACTAAAGTGGAAAGACTAAAGTGGACAGACTATAGTGGAAAGACTGAAGTGGAAAGACTAAAGTGGACAGACAATAATGGAAAGACTATAGTGGAAAGACTCTAGTGGACAGAATAAAGTGAAGAATATAGTGGAAAAACTAAAGTGAACAGAGAGTATTGGAAAGACTAAAATGGACAGACTATAGTGGAAAGACTATAGTGGAAAGACTGTAGTGAACAGAATAAAGTGGAGACTGTAGTGGAAAGACTAAAGTGGAAAGACTAAAGTGGACAGAGAGTACTGGAAAGACTAAAGTGGAAAGACTGTAGTGGACAGAGTAAAGTGGAGACTATAGTGGAAAGACTAAAGTGGAAAGACTAAAGTGGACAGACTATAGTGGAAAGACTGAAGTGGAAAGACTCAGTGGATAGACTAAAGTGTACACACTGAAGTGGACAGAATAAAGTGGAAAGACTAAAGTGGAAAGACTAAAGTGGACAGACTATAGTGGAAAGACTATAGTGGAAAGACTGTAGTGAACAGAATAAAGTGGAGACTGTAGTGGAAAGACTAAAGTGGACAGAGAGTATTGGAAAGACTAAAGTGGAAAGACTGTAGTGGACAGAATAAAGTGGAGACTATAGTGGAAAGACTAAAGTGGAAAGACTAAAGTGGACAGACTATTGTGGAAAGACTGAAGTGGAAAGACTCAGTGGACAGACTAAAGTGTACACACTGAAGTGGACAGAATAAAGTGGAGGCTATAGTGGAAAGACTAAAGTGGATAGACTATAGTGGAAAGACTATAGTGGAAAGACTGAAGTGGAAAGACTCAGTGGAAAGACTAAAGTGTACACACTGAAGTGGACAGAATAAAGTGGAAAGACTAAAGTGGAAAGACTAAAGTGGATAGACTATAGTGGAAAGTCTAAAGTGGACAGACTAAAGTGGAAAAACTAAAGTGGAAAGACTAAAGTGGACAGAGAATAGTGGAAAGACTATAGTGGAAAGACTGTAGTGGACAGAATAAAGTGGACACTATAGTGGAAAGACTAAAGTGGACAGAGATTAGTGGAAAGACTAAAGTGGAAAGACTGTAGTGGACAGAATAAAGCGGAGACTATAGTGGAAAGACTAAAGTGGACAGACTATAGTGGAAAGACTGAAGTGGAAAGACTCAGTGGATAGACTAAAGTGTACACACTGAAGTGGACAGACTAAAGTGGAAAGACTAAAGTGGAAAGACTAAAGTGGACAGACTACAGTGGAAAGACTATAGTGTAAAAACTATAGTGGACAGAATAAAGTGGAGACTATAGTGGAAAGACTAAAGTGGACAGAGAATAGTGGAAAGACTAAATTGGAAAGACTGTAGTGGACAGAATAAAGTGGAGACTATAGTTGAAAGACTAAAATGGAAAGACTAAAGTGGACAGACTATAGTGGAAAGACTGAAGTGGAAAGACTCAGTGAAAAGACTAAAGTGTACACACTGAAGTGGACAGAATAAAGTGGAAAGACTAAAGTGGAAAGACTAAAGTGGATAGACTATAGTGGAAAGTCTAAAGTGGACAGACTAAAGTGGAAAAACTAAAGTGGAAAGACTAAAGTGGACAGACTATAGTGGAAAGACTATAGTGGAAAGACTGTAGTGGACAGAATAAAGTGGACACTATAGTGGAAAGACTAAAGTGGACAGAGATTAGTGGAAAGACTAAAGTGGAAAGACTGTAGTGGACAGAATAAAGTGGAGACTATAGTGGAAAGACTAAAGTGGAAAGACTAAAGTGGACAGACTATATAAAGTGGACAGACTATAGTGGAAAGCCTAAAGTGGACAGACTATAGTGGAAAGACTGAAGTGGAAAGACTCAGTGGATAGACTAAAGTGTAACCACTGAAGTGGACAGAATAAAGTGGAAAGACTAAAGTGGAAAGACTAAAGTGGACCGACTATAGTGGAAAAACTAAAGTGGACAGACTAAAGTGGACAGACTAAAGTGGAAAGAGTAAAGTGGAAAGACTAAAGTGGACAGACTATAGTGGAAAGACTATAGTGGAAACACTGTAGTGGACAGAATAAAGTGGAGAGTATAGTGGAAAGAGAAGTGGACAGAGAATAGTGGAAAGACTAAAGTGGACAGTCTATAGTGGAAAGACTATAGTGGACAGACTATAGTTGGAAGACTATAGTGGAAAGACTGTAGTGGACAGAATAAAGTGGAGACTATAGTGGAAAGACTAAAGTGGACAGAGAATAGTGGAAAGACTAAAGTGGACAGACTATAGTGGAAAGACTAAAGTGGACAGACTAAAGTGGAAAGACTAAAGTGGAAAGACTAAAGTGGACAGACTATAGTGGAAAGACTATAGTGGAAAGACTGTAGTTGACAGAATAAAGTGGAGAGTATAGTGGAAAGACTAAAGTGGACAGAGAATAGTGGAAAGACTAAAGTGGACAGACTATAGTGGAAAGACTATAGTGGAAAGATTATAGTGGACAGAATAAAGTGGAGACTATAGTGGAAAGACTAAAGTGGACAGAGAATAGTGGAAAGACTAAATTGGAAAGACTGTAGTGGACAGAATAAAGTGGAGACTATAGTGGAAAGACTAAAGTGGACAGAAAATAGTGGAAATACTAAATTGGAAAGACTGTAGTGGACAGAATAAAGTGGAGACTATAGTGGAAAGAATAAAGTGGAAAGACTAAAGTGGACAGACTATAGTGGAAAGACTGAAGTGGAAAGACTCAGTGGAAAGACTAAAGTGTACACACTGAAGTGGATAGAATAAAGTGGAAAGACTAAAGTGGAAAGACTAAAGTGGATAGACTATAGTGGAAAGTCTAAAGTGGACAGAATAAAGTGGACACTATAGTGGAAAGACTAAAGTGGACAGAGAATAGTGGAAAGACTAAATTGGAAAGACTGTAGTGGACAGAATAAAGTGGAGACTATAGTGGAAAGACTAAAGTGGACAGAGAATAGTGAAAAGACTAAATTGGAAAGACTGTAGTGGAAAGAATAAAGTGGAGACTAAAGTGGAAAGACTAAAGTGGAAAGACTAAAGTGGACAGACTGTAGTGGAAAGACTATAGTGGAAAGACTGTAGTTGACAGAATAAAGTGGAGACTATAGTGGAAAGACTAAAGTGGAAAGACTAAAGTGGACAGAGAATAGTGGAAAGACTAAAGTGGACAGACTATAGTGGAAAGACTATAGTGGACAGACTATAGTTGGAAGACTATAGTGGAAAGACTGTAGTTGACAGAATAAAGTGGAGACTATAGTGGAAAGACTAAAGTGGACAGAGAATAGTGGAAAGACTAAAGTGGACAGACTATAGTGGAAAGACTAAAGTGGACACACTAAAGTGGAAAGACTAAAGAGGAAAGACTAAAGTGGACAGACTATAGTGGAAAGACTATAGTGGAAAGACTGTAGTTGACAGAATAAAGTGGAGACTATAGTGGAAAGACTAATTTGGAAAGACTAAAGTGGACAGAGAATAGTGGAAAGACTAAAGTGGACAGACTATAGTGGAAAGACTATAGTGGAAAGATTATAGTAGACAGAATAAAGTGGAGACTATAGTGGAAAGACTAAAGAGGACAGAGAATAGTGGAAAGACTAAATTGGAAAGACTGTAGTGGACAGAATAAAGTGGAGACTATGGTGGAAAGACTAAAGTGGACAGAGAATAGTGGAAAGACTAAATTGGAAAGACTGTAGTGGACAGAATAAAGTGGAGACTAGAGTGGAAAGACTAAAGTGGAAAGACTAAAGTGGACAGACTATAGTGGAAAGACTGAAGTGGAAAGACTCAGTGGAAAGACTAAAGTGTACACACTGAAGTGGATAGAATAAAGTGGAAAGACTAAAGTGGAAAGACTAGAGTGGATAGACTATAGTGGAAAGTCTAAAGTGGACAGAATAAAGTGGACACTATAGTGGAAAGACTGAAGTGGACAGAGAATAGTGGAAAGACTAAATTGGAAATACTGTAGTGGACAGAATAAAGTGGAGACTATAGTGGAAAGACTAAAGTGGACAGACTATAGTGGAAAGACTATAGTGGAAAGACTGTAGTGGACAGAATAAAGTGGAGACTATAGTGGAAAGACTAAAGTGGACAGAGAATAGTGGAAAGACTAAATTGGAAAGACTGTAGTGGACAGAATAAAGTGGAGACTATAGTGGAAAGACTAAAGTGGACAGACTATAGTGGAAAGACTATAGTGGAAAGACTGTAGTGGACAGAATAAAGTGGAGACTATAGTGGAAAGACTAAAGTGGACAGAGAATAGTAGAAAGACTAAATTGGAAAGACTGTAGTGGACAGAATAAAGTGGAGACTATAGTGGAAAGACTAAAGAGGACAGAGAATAGTGGAAGGACTAAAGTGGACAGTCTATAGTGGAAAGACTATAGTGGACAGACTATAGTTGGAAGACTATAGTGGAAAGACTGTAGTGGACAGAATAAAGTGGAGACTATAGTGGAAAGACTAAAGTGGACAGACTATAGTGGAAAGACTAAAGTGGACAGACTAAAGTGGAAAGAGTAAAGTGGAAAGACTAAAGTGGACAGACTATAGTGGAAAGACTATAGTGGAAAGACTGTAGTTGACAGAATAAAGTGGAGAGTATAGTGGAAAGACTAAAGTGGACAGAGAATAGTGGAAAGACTAAAGTGGACAGACTATAGTGGAAAGACTATAGTGGAAAGATTATAGTGGACAGAATAAAGTGGAGACTATAGTGGAAAGACTAAAGTGGACAGAGAATAGTGGAAAGACTAAATTGGAAAGACTGTAGTGGACAGAATAAAGTGGAGACTATAGTGGAAAGACTAAAGTGGACAGAGAATAGTGGAAAGACTAAATTGGAAAGACTGTAGTGGACAGAATAAAGTGGAGACTATAGTGGAAAGAATAAAGTGGAAAGACTAAAGTGGACAGACTATAGTGGAAAGACTGAAGTGGAAAGACTCAGTGGAAAGACTAAAGTGTACACACTGAAGTGGATAGAATAAAGTGGAAAGACTAAAGTGGAAAGACTAAAGTGGATAGACTATAGTGGAAAGTCTAAAGTGGACAGAATAAAGTGGACACTATAGTGGAAAGACTAAAGTGGACAGAGAATAGTGGAAAGACTAAATTGGAAAGACTGTAGTGGACAGAATAAAGTGGAGACTATAGTGGAAAGACTAAAGTGGACAGAGAATAGTGGAAAGACTAAATTGGAAAGACTGTAGTGGAAAGAATAAAGTGGAGACTATAGTGGAAAGACTAAAATGGAAAGACTAAAGTGGACAGACCATAGTGGAAAGACTGAAGTGGACAGACTAAAGTGGAAAAATTAAAGTGGAAAAACTAAAGTGGACAGACTATAGTGGAAAGACTAAAGTGGAAAGACTAAAGTGGACAGAATAAAGCGGAGACTATAGTGGAAAGACTAAAGTGGACAGAGAATAGTGGAAAGACTAAATTGGAAAGACTGTAGTGGACAGAATAAAGTGGAGACTATAGTGGAAAGACCAAAGTGGAAAGACTAAAGTGGACAGACCATAGTGGAAAGACTGAAGTGGACAGACTAAAGTGGAAAAACTAAAGTGGAAAAACTAAAGTGGACAGACTATAGTGGAAAGACTATAGTGGAAAGACTGTAGTGGACAGAATAAAGTGGAGACTATAGTGGAAAGACTAAAGTGGACAGAGAATAGTGGAAGGATTAAAGTGGACAGACTACAGTGGAAAGACTATAGTGTAAAAACTATAGTGGACAGAATAAAGTGGAGACTATAGTGGAAAGACTAAAGTGGACAGAGAATAGTGGAAAGACTAAATTGGAAAGACTGTAGTGGACAGAATAAAGTGGAGACTATAGTTGAAAGACTAAAATGGAAAGACTAAAGTGGACAGACTATAGTGGAAAGACTGAAGTGGAAAGACTCAGTGAAAAGACTAAAGTGTACACACTGAAGTGGACAGAATAAAGTGGAAAGACTAAAGTGGAAAGACTAAAGTGGATAGACTATAGTGGAAAGTCTAAAGTGGACAGACTAAAGTGGAAAAACTAAAGTGGAAAGACTAAAGTGGACAGACTATAGTGGAAAGACTATAGTGGAAAGACTGTAGTGGACAGAATAAAGTGGACACTATAGTGGAAAGACTAAAGTGGACAGAGATTAGTGGAAAGACTAAAGTGGAAAGACTGCAGTGGACAGAATAAAGTGGAGACTATAGTGGAAAGACTAAAGTGGACAGACTATAGTGGAAAGACTGAAGTGGAAAGACTCAGTGGATAGACTAAAGTGTAACCACTGAAGTGGACAGAATAAAGTGGAAAGACTAAAGTGGAAAGACCAAAGTGGACCGACTATAGTGGAAAAACTAAAGTGGACAGACTAAAGTGGACAGACTAAAGTGGAAAGACTAAAGTGGAAAGACTAAAGTGGACAGACTATAGTGGAAAGACTATAGTGGAAACACTGTAGTGGACAGAATAAAGTGGAGAGTATAGTGGAAAGACTAAAGTGGACAGAGAATAGTGGAAAGACTAAAGTGGACAGACTATAGTGGAAAGACTATAGTGGACAGACTATAGTTGGAAGACTATAGTGGAAAGACTGTAGTGGACAGAATAAAGTGGAGACTATAGTGGAAAGACTAAAGTGGACAGAGAATAGTGGAAAGACTAAAGTGGACAGACTATAGTGGAAAGACTAAAGTGGACAGACTAAAGTGGAAAGACTAAAGTGGAAAGACTAAAGTGGACAGACTATAGTGGAAAGACTATAGTGGAAAGACTGAAGTGGAAAGCCTAAAGTGGACAGACAATAATGGAAAGACTATAGTGGAAAGACTCTAGTGGACAGAATAAAGTGGAGAATATAGTGGAAAAACTAAAGTGGACAGAGAGTATTGGAAAGACTAAAGTGGACAAACTATAGTGGAAAGACTATAGTGGAAAGACTGTAGTGGACAGAATAAAGTGGAGACTATAGTGGATAGATTAAAGTGGAAAGACTAAAGTGGACAGACTATAGTGGAAAGACTGAAGTGGAAAGCCTAAAGTGGACAGACAATAATGGAAAGACTATAGTGGAAAGACTCTAGTGGACAGAATAAAGTGGAGAATATAGTGGAAAAACTAAAGTGGACAGAGAGTATTGGAAAGACTAAAGTGGACAGACTATAGTGGAAAGACTATAGTGGAAAGACTGTAGTGGAAAGACTCAGTGGACAGACTAAAGTGTACACACTGAAGTGGACAGAATAAAGTGGAGACCATAGTGGAAAGACTAAAGTGGACAGAGAATAGTGGAAGGACTAAAGTGGAGAGACTAAAGTGGACAGACTATAGTGGAAAGACTATAGTGGAAAGACTAAAGTGGAAAGATTAAAGTGGACAGAATAAAGTGGAGGCTATAGTGGAAAGACTAAAGTGGAAAGACTAAAGTGGACAGACCATAGTGGAAAGACTGAAGTGGACAGACTAAAGTGGAAAAACTAAAGTGGAAAGACTAAAGTGGACAGACTATAGTGGAAAGACTATAGTGGAAAGACTGTAGTGGACAGAATAAAGGGGAGACTATAGTGGAAAGACTAAAGTGGACAGAGAATAGTGGAAGGACTAAAGTGGACAGACTACAGTGGAAAGACTATAGTGGACAGAATAAAGTGGAGGCTATAGTGGAAAGACTAAAGTGGACAGAGAATAGTGGAAAGACTAAATTGGAAAGACTGTAGTGGACAGAATAAAGTAGAGACTATTGTGGAAAGACTAAAGTTGAAAGACTAAAGTGGACAGACTATAGTGGAAAGACTGAAGTGGAAAGACTCAGTGGAAAGACTAAAGTGTACACACTGAAGTGGACAGAATAAAGTGGAAAGACTAAAGTGGAAAGACTAAAGTGGATAGACTATAGTGGAAAGTCTAAAGTGGACAGACTAAAGTGGAAAAACTAAAGTGGAAAGACTAAAGTGGATAGACTATAGTGGAAAGACTATAGTGGAAAGACTGTAGTGGACAGAATAAAGTGGACACTATAGTGGAAAGACTAAAGTGGACAGAGAATAGTGGAAAGACTAAAGTGGAAAGACTGTGGTGGACAGAATAAAGTGGAGACTATAGTGGAAAGACTAAAGTGGACAGACTATAGTGGAAAGACTATAGTGGAAAGACTGTAGTGGACAGAATAAAGTGTATATATAGAATATAGACTAAAGTGGAAAGACTAAAGTGGACAGACTATAGTGGAAAGACTGAAGTGGAAAGACTAAAGTGGACAGACAATAATGGAAAGACTATAGTGGAAAGACTCTAGTGGACAGAATAAAGTGAAGAATATAGTGGAAAAACTAAAGTGAACAGAGAGTATTGGAAAGACTAAAATGGACAGACTATAGTGGAAAGACTATAGTGGAAAGACTGTAGTGAACAGAATAAAGTGGAGACTGTAGTGGAAAGACTAAAGTGGAAAGACTAAAGTGGACAGAGAGTACTGGAAAGACTAAAGTGGAAAGACTGTAGTGGACAGAGTAAAGTGGAGACTATAGTGGAAAGACTAAAGTGGAAAGACTAAAGTGGACAGACTATAGTGGAAAGACTGAAGTGGAAAGACTCAGTGGATAGACTAAAGTGTACACACTGAAGTGGACAGAATAAAGTGGAAAGACTAAAGTGGAAAGACTAAAGTGGACAGACTATAGTGGAAAGACTATAGTGGAAAGACTGTAGTGAACAGAATAAAGTGGAGACTGTAGTGGAAAGACTAAAGTGGACAGAGAGTATTGGAAAGACTAAAGTGGAAAGACTGTAGTGGACAGAATAAAGTGGAGACTATAGTGGAAAGACTAAAGTGGAAAGACTAAAGTGGACAGACTATTGTGGAAAGACTGAAGTGGAAAGACTCAGTGGACAGACTAAAGTGTACACACTGAAGTGGACAGAATAAAGTGGAGGCTATAGTGGAAAGACTAAAGTGGATAGACTATAGTGGAAAGACTATAGTGGAAAGACTGAAGTGGAAAGACTCAGTGGAAAGACTAAAGTGTACACACTGAAGTGGACAGAATAAAGTGGAAAGACTAAAGTGGAAAGACTAAAGTGGATAGACTATAGTGGAAAGTCTAAAGTGGACAGACTAAAGTGGAAAAACTAAAGTGGAAAGACTAAAGTGGACAGAGAATAGTGGAAAGACTATAGTGGAAAGACTGTAGTGGACAGAATAAAGTGGACACTATAGTGGAAAGACTAAAGTGGACAGAGATTAGTGGAAAGACTAAAGTGGAAAGACTGTAGTGGACAGAATAAAGCGGAGACTATAGTGGAAAGACTAAAGTGGACAGACTATAGTGGAAAGACTGAAGTGGAAAGACTCAGTGGATAGACTAAAGTGTACACACTGAAGTGGACAGAATAAAGTGGAAAGACTAAAGTGGAAAGACTAAAGTGGACCGACTATAGTGGAAAAACTAAAGTGGAGAGACTAAAGTGGACAGACTAAAGTGGAAAGACTAAAGTGGAAAGACTAAAGTGGACAGACTACAGTGGAAAGACTATAGTGTAAAAACTATAGTGGACAGAATAAAGTGGAGACTATAGTGGAAAGACTAAAGTGGACAGAGAATAGTGGAAAGACTAAATTGGAAAGACTGTAGTGGACAGAATAAAGTGGAGACTATAGTTGAAAGACTAAAATGGAAAGACTAAAGTGGACAGACTATAGTGGAAAGACTGAAGTGGAAAGACTCAGTGAAAAGACTAAAGTGTACACACTGAAGTGGACAGAATAAAGTGGAAAGACTAAAGTGGAAAGACTAAAGTGGATAGACTATAGTGGAAAGTCTAAAGTGGACAGACTAAAGTGGAAAAACTAAAGTGGAAAGACTAAAGTGGACAGACTATAGTGGAAAGACTATAGTGGAAAGACTGTAGTGGACAGAATAAAGTGGACACTATAGTGGAAAGACTAAAGTGGACAGAGATTAGTGGAAAGACTAAAGTGGAAAGACTGCAGTGGACAGAATAAAGTGGAGACTATAGTGGAAAGACTAAAGTGGACAGACTATAGTGGAAAGACTGAAGTGGAAAGACTCAGTGGATAGACTAAAGTGTAACCACTGAAGTGGACAGAATAAAGTGGAAAGACTAAAGTGGAAAGACCAAAGTGGACCGACTATAGTGGAAAAACTAAAGTGGACAGACTAAAGTGGACAGACTAAAGTGGAAAGACTAAAGTGGAAAGACTAAAGTGGACAGACTATAGTGGAAAGACTATAGTGGAAACACTGTAGTGGACAGAATAAAGTGGAGAGTATAGTGGAAAGACTAAAGTGGACAGAGAATAGTGGAAAGACTAAAGTGGACAGACTATAGTGGAAAGACTATAGTGGACAGACTATAGTTGGAAGACTATAGTGGAAAGACTGTAGTGGACAGAATAAAGTGGAGACTATAGTGGAAAGACTAAAGTGGACAGAGAATAGTGGAAAGACTAAAGTGGACAGACTATAGTGGAAAGACTAAAGTGGACAGACTAAAGTGGAAAGACTAAAGTGGAAAGACTAAAGTGGACAGACTATAGTGGAAAGACTATAGTGGAAAGACTGAAGTGGAAAGCCTAAAGTGGACAGACAATAATGGAAAGACTATAGTGGAAAGACTCTAGTGGACAGAATAAAGTGGAGAATATAGTGGAAAAACTAAAGTGGACAGAGAGTATTGGAAAGACTAAAGTGGACAAACTATAGTGGAAAGACTATAGTGGAAAGACTGTAGTGGACAGAATAAAGTGGAGACTATAGTGGATAGATTAAAGTGGAAAGACTAAAGTGGACAGACTATAGTGGAAAGACTGAAGTGGAAAGCCTAAAGTGGACAGACAATAATGGAAAGACTATAGTGGAAAGACTCTAGTGGACAGAATAAAGTGGAGAATATAGTGGAAAAACTAAAGTGGACAGAGAGTATTGGAAAGACTAAAGTGGACAGACTATAGTGGAAAGACTATAGTGGAAAGACTGTAGTGGAAAGACTCAGTGGACAGACTAAAGTGTACACACTGAAGTGGACAGAATAAAGTGGAGACCATAGTGGAAAGACTAAAGTGGACAGAGAATAGTGGAAGGACTAAAGTGGAGAGACTAAAGTGGACAGACTATAGTGGAAAGACTATAGTGGAAAGACTAAAGTGGAAAGATTAAAGTGGACAGAATAAAGTGGAGGCTATAGTGGAAAGACTAAAGTGGAAAGACTAAAGTGGACAGACCATAGTGGAAAGACTGAAGTGGACAGACTAAAGTGGAAAAACTAAAGTGGAAAGACTAAAGTGGACAGACTATAGTGGAAAGACTATAGTGGAAAGACTGTAGTGGACAGAATAAAGGGGAGACTATAGTGGAAAGACTAAAGTGGACAGAGAATAGTGGAAGGACTAAAGTGGACAGACTACAGTGGAAAGACTATAGTGGACAGAATAAAGTGGAGGCTATAGTGGAAAGACTAAAGTGGACAGAGAATAGTGGAAAGACTAAATTGGAAAGACTGTAGTGGACAGAATAAAGTAGAGACTATTGTGGAAAGACTAAAGTTGAAAGACTAAAGTGGACAGACTATAGTGGAAAGACTGAAGTGGAAAGACTCAGTGGAAAGACTAAAGTGTACACACTGAAGTGGACAGAATAAAGTGGAAAGACTAAAGTGGAAAGACTAAAGTGGATAGACTATAGTGGAAAGTCTAAAGTGGACAGACTAAAGTGGAAAAACTAAAGTGGAAAGACTAAAGTGGATAGACTATAGTGGAAAGACTATAGTGGAAAGACTGTAGTGGACAGAATAAAGTGGACACTATAGTGGAAAGACTAAAGTGGACAGAGAATAGTGGAAAGACTAAAGTGGAAAGACTGTGGTGGACAGAATAAAGTGGAGACTATAGTGGAAAGACTAAAGTGGACAGACTATAGTGGAAAGACTATAGTGGAAAGACTGTAGTGGACAGAATAAAGTGTATATATAGAATATAGACTAAAGTGGAAAGACTAAAGTGGACAGACTATAGTGGAAAGACTGAAGTGGAAAGACTAAAGTGGACAGACAATAATGGAAAGACTATAGTGGAAAGACTCTAGTGGACAGAATAAAGTGGAGAATATAGTGGAAAAACTAAAGTGAACAGAGAGTATTGGAAAGACTAAAATGGACAGACTATAGTGGAAAGACTATAGTGGAAAGACTGTAGTGAACAGAATAAAGTGGAGACTGTAGTGGAAAGACTAAAGTGGAAAGACTAAAGTGGACAGAGAGTACTGGAAAGACTAAAGTGGAAAGACTGTAGTGGACAGAGTAAAGTGGAGACTATAGTGGAAAGACTAAAGTGGAAAGACTAAAGTGGACAGACTATAGTGGAAAGACTGAAGTGGAAAGACTCAGTGGATAGACTAAAGTGTACACACTGAAGTGGACAGAATAAAGTGGAAAGACTAAAGTGGAAAGACTAAAGTGGACAGACTATAGTGGAAAGACTATAGTGGAAAGACTGTAGTGAACAGAATAAAGTGGAGACTGTAGTGGAAAGACTAAAGTGGACAGAGAGTATTGGAAAGACTAAAGTGGAAAGACTGTAGTGGACAGAATAAAGTGGAGACTATAGTGGAAAGACTAAAGTGGAAAGACTAAAGTGGACAGACTATTGTGGAAAGACTGAAGTGGAAAGACTCAGTGGACAGACTAAAGTGTACACACTGAAGTGGACAGAATAAAGTGGAGGCTATAGTGGAAAGACTAAAGTGGATAGACTATAGTGGAAAGACTATAGTGGAAAGACTGAAGTGGAAAGACTCAGTGGAAAGACTAAAGTGTACACACTGAAGTGGACAGAATAAAGTGGAAAGACTAAAGTGGAAAGACTAAAGTGGATAGACTATAGTGGAAAGTCTAAAGTGGACAGACTAAAGTGGAAAAACTAAAGTGGAAAGACTAAAGTGGACAGAGAATAGTGGAAAGACTATAGTGGAAAGACTGTAGTGGACAGAATAAAGTGGACACTATAGTGGAAAGACTAAAGTGGACAGAGATTAGTGGAAAGACTAAAGTGGAAAGACTGTAGTGGACAGAATAAAGCGGAGACTATAGTGGAAAGACTAAAGTGGACAGACTATAGTGGAAAGACTGAAGTGGAAAGACTCAGTGGATAGACTAAAGTGTACACACTGAAGTGGACAGAATAAAGTGGAAAGACTAAAGTGGAAAGACTAAAGTGGACCGACTATAGTGGAAAAACTAAAGTGGAGAGACTAAAGTGGACAGACTAAAGTGGAAAGACTAAAGTGGAAAGACTAAAGTGGACAGACTATAGTGGAAAGACTTTAGTGGAAACACTGTAGTGGACAGAATAAAGTGGAGATTATAGTGGAAAGACTAAAGTGGACAGAGAATAGTGGAAAGACTGAAGTGGAAAGACTCAGTGGATAGACTAAAGTGTACACACTGAAGTGGACAGAATAAAGTGGAAAGACTAAAGTGGAAAGACTAAAGTGGACCGACTATAGTGGAAAAACTAAAGTGGAGAGACTAAAGTGGACAGACTAAAGTGGAAAGACTAAAGTGGAAAGACTAAAGTGGACAGACTATAGTGGAAAGACTTTAGTGGAAACACTGTAGTGGACAGAATAAAGTGGAGATTATAGTGGAAAGACTAAAGTGGACAGAGAATAGTGGAAAGACTAAAGTGGACAGACTAAAGTGGAAAGACTAAAGTGGAAAGACTAAAGTGGACAGACTATAGTGGAAAGACTATAGTGGAAAGACTGTAGTTGACAGAATAAAGTGGAGAGTATAGTGGAAAGACTAAAGTGGACAGAGAATAGTGGAAAGACTAAAGTGGACAGACTATAGTGGAAAGACTATAGTGGAAAGATTATAGTGGAAAGATTATAGTGGACAGAATAAAGTGGAGACTATAGTGGAAAGACTAAAGTGGACAGAGAATAGTGGAAAGACTAAAGTGGACAGACTATAGTGGAAAGACTATAGTGGAAAGATTATAGTGGACAGAATAAAGTGGAGACTATAGTGGAAAGACTAAAGTGGACAGAGAATAGTGGAAAGACTAAATTGGAAAGACTGTAGTGGACAGAATAAAGTGGAGACTATAGTGGAAAGACTAAAGAGGACAGAGAATAGTGGAAGGACTAAAGTGGAAAGACTAAAGTGGAAAGACTATAGTGGAAATACTATAGTGGAAAGACTAAAGTGGAAAGACTAAAGTGGACAGAATAAAGTGGAGACTATAGTGGAAAGACTAAAGTGGACAGAGAATAGTGGAAAGACTAAATTGGAAAGACTGTAGTGGAAAGAATAAAGTGGAGACTATAGTGGAAAGACTAAAGTGGAAAGACTAAAGTGGACAGACCATAGTGGAAAGACTGAAGTGGACAGACTAAAGTGGAAAAACTAAAGTGGAAAAACTAAAGTGGACAGACTATAGTGGAAAGACTATAGTGGAAAGACTGTAGCGGACAGAATAAAGTGGAGACTATAGTGGAAAGACTAAAGTGGACAGAGAATAGTGGAAGGACTAAAGTGGACAGACTACAGTGGAAAGACTATAGTGGAAAGACTATAGTGGACAGAATAAAGTGGAGACTATAGTGGAAAAACTAAAGTGGAAAGACTAAAGTGGACAGACTATAGTGGAAAGACTATAGTGGAAGGACTGTAGTG
This sequence comes from Branchinecta sandiegonensis, assembly GCA_030848855.1. Classification (NCBI taxonomy): domain Eukaryota; kingdom Metazoa; phylum Arthropoda; class Branchiopoda; order Anostraca; family Branchinectidae; genus Branchinecta; species Branchinecta sandiegonensis. The sequence continues at coordinate 88,540 of JAUPMV010000096.1, forward strand.
GACAGAATAAAGTGGAGACTATAGTGGAAAGACTAAAGAGGACAGAGAATAGTGGAAAGACTAAAGTGGACAGACCATAGTGGAAAGACTGAAGTGGACAGACTAAAGTGGAAAAACTAAAGTGGAAAAACTAAAGTGGACAGACTATAGTGGAAAGACTATAGTGGAAAGACTGTAGTGGACAGAATAAAGTGGAGACTATAGTGGAAAGACTAAAGTGGACAGAGAATAGTGGAAGGATTAAAGTGGACAGACTACAGTGGAAAGACTATAGTGTAAAAACTATAGTGGACAGAATAAAGTGGAGACTATAGTGGAAAGACTAAAGTGGACAGAGAATAGTGGAAAGACTAAATTGGAAAGACTGTAGTGGACAGAATAAAGTGGAGACTATAGTTGAAAGACTAAAATGGAAAGACTAAAGTGGACAGACTATAGTGGAAAGACTGAAGTGGAAAGACTCAGTGAAAAGACTAAAGTGTACACACTGAAGTGGACAGAATAAAGTGGAAAGACTAAAGTGGAAAGACTAAAGTGGATAGACTATAGTGGAAAGTCTAAAGTGGACAGACTAAAGTGGAAAAACTAAAGTGGAAAGACTAAAGTGGACAGACTATAGTGGAAAGACTATAGTGGAAAGACTGTAGTGGACAGAATAAAGTGGACACTATAGTGGAAAGACTAAAGTGGACAGAGATTAGTGGAAAGACTAAAGTGGAAAGACTGCAGTGGACAGAATAAAGTGGAGACTATAGTGGAAAGACTAAAGTGGACAGACTATAGTGGAAAGACTGAAGTGGAAAGACTCAGTGGATAGACTAAAGTGTAACCACTGAAGTGGACAGAATAAAGTGGAAAGACTAAAGTGGAAAGACCAAAGTGGACCGACTATAGTGGAAAAACTAAAGTGGACAGACTAAAGTGGACAGACTAAAGTGGAAAGACTAAAGTGGAAAGACTAAAGTGGACAGACTATAGTGGAAAGACTATAGTGGAAACACTGTAGTGGACAGAATAAAGTGGAGAGTATAGTGGAAAGACTAAAGTGGACAGACTAAAGTGGAAAGACTAAAGTGGAAAGACTAAAGTGGACAGACTATAGTGGAAAGACTATAGTGGAAACACTGTAGTGGACAGAATAAAGTGGAGACTATAGTGGAAAGACTAAAGTGGACAGAGAATAGTGGAAAGACTAAAGTGGACAGACTATAGTGGAAAGACTAAAGTGGACAGACTAAAGTGGAAAGACTAAAGTGGAAAGACTAAAGTGGACAGACTATAGTGGAAAGACTATAGTGGAAAGACTGAAGTGGAAAGCCTAAAGTGGACAGACAATAATGGAAAGACTATAGTGGAAAGACTCTAGTGGACAGAATAAAGTGGAGAATATAGTGGAAAAACTAAAGTGGACAGAGAGTATTGGAAAGACTAAAGTGGACAAACTATAGTGGAAAGACTATAGTGGAAAGACTGTAGTGGACAGAATAAAGTGGAGACTATAGTGGATAGATTAAAGTGGAAAGACTAAAGTGGACAGACTATAGTGGAAAGACTGAAGTGGAAAGCCTAAAGTGGACAGACAATAATGGAAAGACTATAGTGGAAAGACTCTAGTGGACAGAATAAAGTGGAGAATATAGTGGAAAAACTAAAGTGGACAGAGAGTATTGGAAAGACTAAAGTGGACAGACTATAGTGGAAAGACTATAGTGGAAAGACTGTAGTGGAAAGACTCAGTGGACAGACTAAAGTGTACACACTGAAGTGGACAGAATAAAGTGGAGACCATAGTGGAAAGACTAAAGTGGACAGAGAATAGTGGAAGGACTAAAGTGGAGAGACTAAAGTGGACAGACTATAGTGGAAAGACTATAGTGGAAAGACTAAAGTGGAAAGATTAAAGTGGACAGAATAAAGTGGAGGCTATAGTGGAAAGACTAAAGTGGAAAGACTAAAGTGGACAGACCATAGTGGAAAGACTGAAGTGGACAGACTAAAGTGGAAAAACTAAAGTGGAAAGACTAAAGTGGACAGACTATAGTGGAAAGACTATAGTGGAAAGACTGTAGTGGACAGAATAAAGGGGAGACTATAGTGGAAAGACTAAAGTGGACAGAGAATAGTGGAAGGACTAAAGTGGACAGACTACAGTGGAAAGACTATAGTGGACAGAATAAAGTGGAGGCTATAGTGGAAAGACTAAAGTGGACAGAGAATAGTGGAAAGACTAAATTGGAAAGACTGTAGTGGACAGAATAAAGTAGAGACTATTGTGGAAAGACTAAAGTTGAAAGACTAAAGTGGACAGACTATAGTGGAAAGACTGAAGTGGAAAGACTCAGTGGAAAGACTAAAGTGTACACACTGAAGTGGACAGAATAAAGTGGAAAGACTAAAGTGGAAAGACTAAAGTGGATAGACTATAGTGGAAAGTCTAAAGTGGACAGACTAAAGTGGAAAAACTAAAGTGGAAAGACTAAAGTGGATAGACTATAGTGGAAAGACTATAGTGGAAAGACTGTAGTGGACAGAATAAAGTGGACACTATAGTGGAAAGACTAAAGTGGACAGAGAATAGTGGAAAGACTAAAGTGGAAAGACTGTGGTGGACAGAATAAAGTGGAGACTATAGTGGAAAGACTAAAGTGGACAGACTATAGTGGAAAGACTATAGTGGAAAGACTGTAGTGGACAGAATAAAGTGTATATATAGAATATAGACTAAAGTGGAAAGACTAAAGTGGACAGACTATAGTGGAAAGACTGAAGTGGAAAGACTAAAGTGGACAGACAATAATGGAAAGACTATAGTGGAAAGACTCTAGTGGACAGAATAAAGTGAAGAATATAGTGGAAAAACTAAAGTGAACAGAGAGTATTGGAAAGACTAAAATGGACAGACTATAGTGGAAAGACTATAGTGGAAAGACTGTAGTGAACAGAATAAAGTGGAGACTGTAGTGGAAAGACTAAAGTGGAAAGACTAAAGTGGACAGAGAGTACTGGAAAGACTAAAGTGGAAAGACTGTAGTGGACAGAGTAAAGTGGAGACTATAGTGGAAAGACTAAAGTGGAAAGACTAAAGTGGACAGACTATAGTGGAAAGACTGAAGTGGAAAGACTCAGTGGATAGACTAAAGTGTACACACTGAAGTGGACAGAATAAAGTGGAAAGACTAAAGTGGAAAGACTAAAGTGGACAGACTATAGTGGAAAGACTATAGTGGAAAGACTGTAGTGAACAGAATAAAGTGGAGACTGTAGTGGAAAGACTAAAGTGGACAGAGAGTATTGGAAAGACTAAAGTGGAAAGACTGTAGTGGACAGAATAAAGTGGAGACTATAGTGGAAAGACTAAAGTGGAAAGACTAAAGTGGACAGACTATTGTGGAAAGACTGAAGTGGAAAGACTCAGTGGACAGACTAAAGTGTACACACTGAAGTGGACAGAATAAAGTGGAGGCTATAGTGGAAAGACTAAAGTGGATAGACTATAGTGGAAAGACTATAGTGGAAAGACTGAAGTGGAAAGACTCAGTGGAAAGACTAAAGTGTACACACTGAAGTGGACAGAATAAAGTGGAAAGACTAAAGTGGAAAGACTAAAGTGGATAGACTATAGTGGAAAGTCTAAAGTGGACAGACTAAAGTGGAAAAACTAAAGTGGAAAGACTAAAGTGGACAGAGAATAGTGGAAAGACTATAGTGGAAAGACTGTAGTGGACAGAATAAAGTGGACACTATAGTGGAAAGACTAAAGTGGACAGAGATTAGTGGAAAGACTAAAGTGGAAAGACTGTAGTGGACAGAATAAAGCGGAGACTATAGTGGAAAGACTAAAGTGGACAGACTATAGTGGAAAGACTGAAGTGGAAAGACTCAGTGGATAGACTAAAGTGTACACACTGAAGTGGACAGAATAAAGTGGAAAGACTAAAGTGGAAAGACTAAAGTGGACCGACTATAGTGGAAAAACTAAAGTGGAGAGACTAAAGTGGACAGACTAAAGTGGAAAGACTAAAGTGGAAAGACTAAAGTGGACAGACTACAGTGGAAAGACTATAGTGTAAAAACTATAGTGGACAGAATAAAGTGGAGACTATAGTGGAAAGACTAAAGTGGACAGAGAATAGTGGAAAGACTAAATTGGAAAGACTGTAGTGGACAGAATAAAGTGGAGACTATAGTTGAAAGACTAAAATGGAAAGACTAAAGTGGACAGACTATAGTGGAAAGACTGAAGTGGAAAGACTCAGTGAAAAGACTAAAGTGTACACACTGAAGTGGACAGAATAAAGTGGAAAGACTAAAGTGGAAAGACTAAAGTGGATAGACTATAGTGGAAAGTCTAAAGTGGACAGACTAAAGTGGAAAAACTAAAGTGGAAAGACTAAAGTGGACAGACTATAGTGGAAAGACTATAGTGGAAAGACTGTAGTGGACAGAATAAAGTGGACACTATAGTGGAAAGACTAAAGTGGACAGAGATTAGTGGAAAGACTAAAGTGGAAAGACTGCAGTGGACAGAATAAAGTGGAGACTATAGTGGAAAGACTAAAGTGGACAGACTATAGTGGAAAGACTGAAGTGGAAAGACTCAGTGGATAGACTAAAGTGTAACCACTGAAGTGGACAGAATAAAGTGGAAAGACTAAAGTGGAAAGACCAAAGTGGACCGACTATAGTGGAAAAACTAAAGTGGACAGACTAAAGTGGACAGACTAAAGTGGAAAGACTAAAGTGGAAAGACTAAAGTGGACAGACTATAGTGGAAAGACTATAGTGGAAACACTGTAGTGGACAGAATAAAGTGGAGAGTATAGTGGAAAGACTAAAGTGGACAGAGAATAGTGGAAAGACTAAAGTGGACAGACTATAGTGGAAAGACTATAGTGGACAGACTATAGTTGGAAGACTATAGTGGAAAGACTGTAGTGGACAGAATAAAGTGGAGACTATAGTGGAAAGACTAAAGTGGACAGAGAATAGTGGAAAGACTAAAGTGGACAGACTATAGTGGAAAGACTAAAGTGGACAGACTAAAGTGGAAAGACTAAAGTGGAAAGACTAAAGTGGACAGACTATAGTGGAAAGACTATAGTGGAAAGACTGAAGTGGAAAGCCTAAAGTGGACAGACAATAATGGAAAGACTATAGTGGAAAGACTCTAGTGGACAGAATAAAGTGGAGAATATAGTGGAAAAACTAAAGTGGACAGAGAGTATTGGAAAGACTAAAGTGGACAAACTATAGTGGAAAGACTATAGTGGAAAGACTGTAGTGGACAGAATAAAGTGGAGACTATAGTGGATAGATTAAAGTGGAAAGACTAAAGTGGACAGACTATAGTGGAAAGACTGAAGTGGAAAGCCTAAAGTGGACAGACAATAATGGAAAGACTATAGTGGAAAGACTCTAGTGGACAGAATAAAGTGGAGAATATAGTGGAAAAACTAAAGTGGACAGAGAGTATTGGAAAGACTAAAGTGGACAGACTATAGTGGAAAGACTATAGTGGAAAGACTGTAGTGGAAAGACTCAGTGGACAGACTAAAGTGTACACACTGAAGTGGACAGAATAAAGTGGAGACCATAGTGGAAAGACTAAAGTGGACAGAGAATAGTGGAAGGACTAAAGTGGAGAGACTAAAGTGGACAGACTATAGTGGAAAGACTATAGTGGAAAGACTAAAGTGGAAAGATTAAAGTGGACAGAATAAAGTGGAGGCTATAGTGGAAAGACTAAAGTGGAAAGACTAAAGTGGACAGACCATAGTGGAAAGACTGAAGTGGACAGACTAAAGTGGAAAAACTAAAGTGGAAAGACTAAAGTGGACAGACTATAGTGGAAAGACTATAGTGGAAAGACTGTAGTGGACAGAATAAAGGGGAGACTATAGTGGAAAGACTAAAGTGGACAGAGAATAGTGGAAGGACTAAAGTGGACAGACTACAGTGGAAAGACTATAGTGGACAGAATAAAGTGGAGGCTATAGTGGAAAGACTAAAGTGGACAGAGAATAGTGGAAAGACTAAATTGGAAAGACTGTAGTGGACAGAATAAAGTAGAGACTATTGTGGAAAGACTAAAGTTGAAAGACTAAAGTGGACAGACTATAGTGGAAAGACTGAAGTGGAAAGACTCAGTGGAAAGACTAAAGTGTACACACTGAAGTGGACAGAATAAAGTGGAAAGACTAAAGTGGAAAGACTAAAGTGGATAGACTATAGTGGAAAGTCTAAAGTGGACAGACTAAAGTGGAAAAACTAAAGTGGAAAGACTAAAGTGGATAGACTATAGTGGAAAGACTATAGTGGAAAGACTGTAGTGGACAGAATAAAGTGGACACTATAGTGGAAAGACTAAAGTGGACAGAGAATAGTGGAAAGACTAAAGTGGAAAGACTGTGGTGGACAGAATAAAGTGGAGACTATAGTGGAAAGACTAAAGTGGACAGACTATAGTGGAAAGACTATAGTGGAAAGACTGTAGTGGACAGAATAAAGTGTATATATAGAATATAGACTAAAGTGGAAAGACTAAAGTGGACAGACTATAGTGGAAAGACTGAAGTGGAAAGACTAAAGTGGACAGACAATAATGGAAAGACTATAGTGGAAAGACTCTAGTGGACAGAATAAAGTGGAGAATATAGTGGAAAAACTAAAGTGAACAGAGAGTATTGGAAAGACTAAAATGGACAGACTATAGTGGAAAGACTATAGTGGAAAGACTGTAGTGAACAGAATAAAGTGGAGACTGTAGTGGAAAGACTAAAGTGGAAAGACTAAAGTGGACAGAGAGTACTGGAAAGACTAAAGTGGAAAGACTGTAGTGGACAGAGTAAAGTGGAGACTATAGTGGAAAGACTAAAGTGGAAAGACTAAAGTGGACAGACTATAGTGGAAAGACTGAAGTGGAAAGACTCAGTGGATAGACTAAAGTGTACACACTGAAGTGGACAGAATAAAGTGGAAAGACTAAAGTGGAAAGACTAAAGTGGACAGACTATAGTGGAAAGACTATAGTGGAAAGACTGTAGTGAACAGAATAAAGTGGAGACTGTAGTGGAAAGACTAAAGTGGACAGAGAGTATTGGAAAGACTAAAGTGGAAAGACTGTAGTGGACAGAATAAAGTGGAGACTATAGTGGAAAGACTAAAGTGGAAAGACTAAAGTGGACAGACTATTGTGGAAAGACTGAAGTGGAAAGACTCAGTGGACAGACTAAAGTGTACACACTGAAGTGGACAGAATAAAGTGGAGGCTATAGTGGAAAGACTAAAGTGGATAGACTATAGTGGAAAGACTATAGTGGAAAGACTGAAGTGGAAAGACTCAGTGGAAAGACTAAAGTGTACACACTGAAGTGGACAGAATAAAGTGGAAAGACTAAAGTGGAAAGACTAAAGTGGATAGACTATAGTGGAAAGTCTAAAGTGGACAGACTAAAGTGGAAAAACTAAAGTGGAAAGACTAAAGTGGACAGAGAATAGTGGAAAGACTATAGTGGAAAGACTGTAGTGGACAGAATAAAGTGGACACTATAGTGGAAAGACTAAAGTGGACAGAGATTAGTGGAAAGACTAAAGTGGAAAGACTGTAGTGGACAGAATAAAGCGGAGACTATAGTGGAAAGACTAAAGTGGACAGACTATAGTGGAAAGACTGAAGTGGAAAGACTCAGTGGATAGACTAAAGTGTACACACTGAAGTGGACAGAATAAAGTGGAAAGACTAAAGTGGAAAGACTAAAGTGGACCGACTATAGTGGAAAAACTAAAGTGGAGAGACTAAAGTGGACAGACTAAAGTGGAAAGACTAAAGTGGAAAGACTAAAGTGGACAGACTATAGTGGAAAGACTTTAGTGGAAACACTGTAGTGGACAGAATAAAGTGGAGATTATAGTGGAAAGACTAAAGTGGACAGAGAATAGTGGAAAGACTGAAGTGGAAAGACTCAGTGGATAGACTAAAGTGTACACACTGAAGTGGACAGAATAAAGTGGAAAGACTAAAGTGGAAAGACTAAAGTGGACCGACTATAGTGGAAAAACTAAAGTGGAGAGACTAAAGTGGACAGACTAAAGTGGAAAGACTAAAGTGGAAAGACTAAAGTGGACAGACTATAGTGGAAAGACTTTAGTGGAAACACTGTAGTGGACAGAATAAAGTGGAGATTATAGTGGAAAGACTAAAGTGGACAGAGAATAGTGGAAAGACTAAAGTGGACAGACTAAAGTGGAAAGACTAAAGTGGAAAGACTAAAGTGGACAGACTATAGTGGAAAGACTATAGTGGAAAGACTGTAGTTGACAGAATAAAGTGGAGAGTATAGTGGAAAGACTAAAGTGGACAGAGAATAGTGGAAAGACTAAAGTGGACAGACTATAGTGGAAAGACTATAGTGGAAAGATTATAGTGGAAAGATTATAGTGGACAGAATAAAGTGGAGACTATAGTGGAAAGACTAAAGTGGACAGAGAATAGTGGAAAGACTAAAGTGGACAGACTATAGTGGAAAGACTATAGTGGAAAGATTATAGTGGACAGAATAAAGTGGAGACTATAGTGGAAAGACTAAAGTGGACAGAGAATAGTGGAAAGACTAAATTGGAAAGACTGTAGTGGACAGAATAAAGTGGAGACTATAGTGGAAAGACTAAAGAGGACAGAGAATAGTGGAAGGACTAAAGTGGAAAGACTAAAGTGGAAAGACTATAGTGGAAATACTATAGTGGAAAGACTAAAGTGGAAAGACTAAAGTGGACAGAATAAAGTGGAGACTATAGTGGAAAGACTAAAGTGGACAGAGAATAGTGGAAAGACTAAATTGGAAAGACTGTAGTGGAAAGAATAAAGTGGAGACTATAGTGGAAAGACTAAAGTGGAAAGACTAAAGTGGACAGACCATAGTGGAAAGACTGAAGTGGACAGACTAAAGTGGAAAAACTAAAGTGGAAAAACTAAAGTGGACAGACTATAGTGGAAAGACTATAGTGGAAAGACTGCAGCGGACAGAATAAAGTGGAGACTATAGTGGAAAGACTAAAGTGGACAGAGAATAGTGGAAGGACTAAAGTGGACAGACTACAGTGGAAAGACTATAGTGGAAAGACTATAGTGGACAGAATAAAGTGGAGACTATAGTGGAAAAACTAAAGTGGAAAGACTAAAGTGGACAGACTATAGTGGAAAGACTATAGTGGAAGGACTGTAGTGGACAGAATAAAGTGGAGACTATAGTGGAAAGACTAAAGAGGACAGAGAATAGTGGAAAGACTAAAGTGGACAGACTATAGTGGAAAGACTAAAGTGGACAGACTAAAGTGGAAAGACTAAAGTGGAAAGACTAAAGTGGACAGACTATAGTGGAAAGACTATAGTGGAAAGACTAAAGTGGAAAGACTAAAGTGGACAGACTATAGTGGAAAGACTGAAGTGGAAAGACTCAGTGGATAGACTAAAGTGTAACCACTGAAGTGGACAGAATAAAGTGGAAAGACTAAAGTGGAAAGACCAAAGTGGACCGACTATAGTGGAAAAACTAAAGTGGACAGACTAAAGTGGACAGACTAAAGTGGAAAGACTAAAGTGGAAAGACTAAAGTGGACAGACTATAGTGGAAAGACTATAGTGGAAACACTGTAGTGGACAGAATAAAGTGGAGAGTATAGTGGAAAGACTAAAGTGGACAGAGAATAGTGGAAAGACTAAAGTGGACAGACTATAGTGGAAAGACTATAGTGGACAGACTATAGTTGGAAGACTATAGTGGAAAGACTGTAGTGGACAGAATAAAGTGGAGACTATAGTGGAAAGACTAAAGTGGACAGAGAATAGTGGAAAGACTAAAGTGGACAGACTATAGTGGAAAGACTAAAGTGGACAGACTAAAGTGGAAAGACTAAAGTGGAAAGACTAAAGTGGACAGACTATAGTGGAAAGACTATAGTGGAAAGACTGAAGTGGAAAGCCTAAAGTGGACAGACAATAATGGAAAGACTATAGTGGAAAGACTCTAGTGGACAGAATAAAGTGGAGAATATAGTGGAAAAACTAAAGTGGACAGAGAGTATTGGAAAGACTAAAGTGGACAAACTATAGTGGAAAGACTATAGTGGAAAGACTGTAGTTGAAAGACTCAGTGGACAGACTAAAGTTTACACACTGAAGTGGACAGAATAAAGTGGAGACCATAGTGGAAAGACTAAAGTGGACAGAGAATAGTGGAAGGACTAAAGTGGAAAGACTAAAGTGGACAGACTATAGTGGAAAGACTATAGTGGAAAGACTAAAGTGGAAAGATTAAAGTGGACAGAATTAAGTGGAGACTATAGTGGAAAGACTAAAGAGGAAAGACTAAAGTGGACAGACCATAGTGGAAAGACTGAAGTGGACAGACTAAAGTGGAAAAACTAAAGTGGAAAGACTAAAGTGGACAGACTATAGTGGAAAGACTATAGTGGAAAGACTGTAGTGGACAGAATAAAGTGGAGACTATAGTGGAAAGACTAAAGTGGACAGAGAATAGTGGAAGGACTAAAGTGGACAGACTACAGTGGAAAGACTATAGTGGAAAGACTATAGTGGACAGAATAAAGTGGAGACTATAGTGGAAAGACTAAAGTGGACAGAGAATAGTGGAAAGACTAAATTGGAAAGACTGTAGTGGACAGAATAAAGTGGAGACTATAGTGGAAAGACTAAAGTTGAAAGACTAAAGTGGACAGACTATAGTGGAAAGACTATAGTGGAAAGACTGTAGTGGAGAGAATAAAGTGGAGACTATAGTGGAAAGACTAAAGTGGACAGAGAATAGTGGAAGGACTAAAGTGGACAGACTACAGTGGAAAGACTATAGTGGAAAGACTATAGTGGACAGAATAAAGTGGAGACTGTAGTGGAAAGACTAAAGTGGAAAGACTAAAGTGGACAGAGAGTACTGGAAAGACTAAAGTGGAAAGACTGTAGTGGACAGAATAAAGTGGAGACTATAGTGGAAAGACTAAAGTGGAAAGACTAAAGTGGACAGACTATATAAAGTGGACAGACTATAGTGGAAAGCCTAAAGTGGACAGACTATAGTGGAAAGACTGAAGTGGAAAGACTCAGTGGATAGACTAAAGTGTACACACTGAAGTGGACAGAATAAAGTGGAAAGACTAAAGTGGAAAGACTAAAGTGGATAGACTATAGTGGAAAGTCTAAAGTGGACAGACTAAAGTGGAAAAACTAAAGTGGAAAGACTAAAGTGGACAGAGAATAGTGGAAAGACTATAGTGGAAAGACTGTAGTGGACAGAATAAAGTGGACACTATAGTGGAAAGACTAAAGTGGACAGAGATTAGTGGAAAGACTAAAGTGGAAAGACTGTAGTGGACAGAATAAAGTGGAGACTATAGTGGAAAGACTAAAATGGACAGACTATAGTGGAAAGACTGAAGTGGAAAGACTCAGTGGATAGACTAAAGTGTACACACTGAAGTGGACAGAATAAAGTGGAAAGACTAAAGTGGAAAGACTAAAGTGGACCGACTATAGTGGAAAAACTAAAGTGGAGAGACTAAAGTGGACAGACTAAAGTGGAAAGACTAAAGTGGAAAGACTAAAGTGGACAGACTATAGTGGAAAGACTTTAGTGGAAACACTGTAGTGGACAGAATAAAGTGGAGAGCATAGTGGAAAGACTAAAGTGGACAGAGAATAGTGGAAAGACTAAAGTGGACAGACTAAAGTGGAAAGACTAAAGTGGAAAGACTAAAGTGGACAGACTATAGTGGAAAGACTATAGTGGAAAGACTGTAGTTGACAGAATAAAGTGGAGAGTATAGTGGAAAGACTAAAGTGGACAGAGAATAGTGGAAAGACTAAAGTGGACAGACTATAGTGGAAAGACTATAGTGGAAAGATTATAGTGGAAAGATTATAGTGGACAGAATAAAGTGGAGACTATAGTGGAAAGACTAAAGTGGACAGAGAATAGTGGAAAGACTAAAGTGGACAGACTATAGTGGAAAGACTATAGTGGAAAGATTATAGTGGACAGAATAAAGTGGAGACTATAGTGGAAAGACTAAAGTGGACAGAGAATAGTGGAATGACTAAATTGGAAAGACTGTAGTGGACAGAATAAAGTGGAGACTATAGTGGAAAGACTAAAGTGGAAAGACTAAAGTGGACAGACTATAGTGGAAAGACTATAGTGGAAGGACTGTAGTGGACAGAATAAAGTGGAGACTATAGTGGAAAGACTAAAGAGGACAGAGAATAGTGGAAGGACTAAAGTGGAAAGACTAAAGTGGAAAGACTATAGTGGAAATACTATAGTGGAAAGACTAAAGTGGAAAGACTAAAGTGGACAGAATAAAGTGGAGACTATAGTGGAAAGACTAAAGTGGACAGAGAATAGTGGAAAGACTAAATTGGAAAGACTGTAGTGGAAAGAATAAAGTGGAGACTATAGTGGAAAGACTAAAGTGGAAAGACTAAAGTGGACAGACCATAGTGGAAAGACTGAAGTGGACAGACTAAAGTGGAAAAACTAAAGTGGAAAAACTAAAGTGGACAGACTATAGTGGAAAGACTATAGTGGAAAGACTGTAGCGGACAGAATAAAGTGGAGACTATAGTGGAAAGACGAAAGTGGACAGAGAATAGTGGAAGGACTAAAGTGGACAGACTACAGTGGAAAGACTATAGTGGACAGAATAAAGTGGAGACTATAGTGGAAAGACTAAAGTGGACAGAGAATAGTGGAAAGACTAAATTGGAAAGACTGTAGTGGACAGAATAAAGTGGAGACTATAGTGGAAAGACTAAAGTTGAAAGACTAAAGTGGACAGACTATAGTGGAAAGACTGAAGTGGAAAGACTCAGTGGAAAGACTAAAGTGTACACACTGAAGTGGACAGAATAAAGTGGAAAGACTAAAGTGGAAAGACTAAAGTGGATAGACTATAGTGGAAAGTCTAAAGTGGACAGACTAAAGTGGAAAAACTAAAGTGGAAAGACTAAAGTGGATAGACTATAGTGGAAAGACTATAGTGGAAAGACTGTAGTGGACAGAATAAAGTGGACACTATAGTGGAAAGACTAAAGTGGACAGAGAATAGTGGAAAGACTAAAGTGGAAAGACTGTGGTGGACAGAATAAAGTGGAGACTATAGTGGAAAGACTAAAGTGGACAGACTATAGTGGAAAGACTATAGTGGAAAGACTGTAGTGGACAGAATAAAGTGTATATATAGAATATAGACTAAAGTGGAAAGACTAAAGTGGACAGACTATATTGGAAAGACTGAAGTGGAAAGACTAAAGTGGACAGACAATAATGGAAAGACTATAGTGGAAAGACTCTAGTGGACAGAATAAAGTGGAGAATGTAGTGGAAAAACTAAAGTGAACAGAGAGTATTGGAAAGAGTAAAATGGACAGACTATAGTGGAAAGACTATAGTGGAAAGACTGTAGTGAACAGAATAAAGTGGAGACTGTAGTGGAAAGACTAAAGTGGAAAGACTAAAGTGGACAGAGAGTACTGGAAAGACTAAAGTGGAAAGACTGTAGTGGACAGAATAAAGTGGAGACTATAGTGGAAAGACTAAAGTGGAAAGACTAAAGTGGACAGACTATATAAAGTGGACAGACTATAGTGGAAAGCCTAAAGTGGACAGACTATAGTGGAAAGACTGAAGTGGAAAGACTCAGTGGATAGACTAAAGTGTACACACTGAAGTGGACAGAATAAAGTGGAAAGACTAAAGTGGAAAGACTAAAGTGGACAGACTATAGTGGAAAGACTATAGTGGAAAGACTGTAGTGAACAGAATAAAGTGGAGACTGTAGTGGAAAGACTAAAGTGGACAGAGAGTATTGGAAAGACTAAAGTGGAAAGACTGTAGTGGACAGAATAAAGTGGAGACTATAGTGGAAAGACTAAAGTGGAAAGACTAAAGTGGACAGACTATTGTGGAAAGACTGAAGTGGAAAGACTCAGTGGACAGACTAAAGTGTACACACTGAAGTGGACAGAATAAAGTGGAGGCTATAGTGGAAAGACTAAAGTGGATAGACTATAGTGGAAAGACTATAGTGGAAAGACTGAAGTGGAAAGACTCAGTGGAAAGACTAAAGTGTACACACTGAAGTGGACAGAATAAAGTGGAAAGACTAAAGTGGAAAGACTAAAGTGGATAGACTATAGTGGAAAGTCTAAAGTGGACAGACTAAAGTGGAAAAACTAAAGTGGAAAGACTAAAGTGGACAGAGAATAGTGGAAAGACTATAGTGGAAAGACTGTAGTGGACAGAATAAAGTGGACACTAAAGTGGAAAGACTAAAGTGGACAGAGATTAGTGGAAAGACTAAAGTGGAAAGACTGTAGTGGACAGAATAAAGTGGAGACTATAGTGGAAAGACTAAAGTGGACAGACTATAGTGGAAAGACTGAAGTGGAAAGACTCAGTGGATAGACTAAAGTGTACACACTGAAGTGGACAGAATAAAGTGGAAAGACTAAAGTGGAAAGACTAAAGTGGACCGACTATAGTGGAAAAACTAAAGTGGAGAGACTAAAGTGGACAGACTAAAGTGGAAAGACTAAAGTGGAAAGACTAAAGTGGACAGACTATAGTGGAAAGACTTTAGTGGAAACACTGTAGTGGACAGAATAAAGTGGAGAGTATAGTGGAAAGACAAAAGTGGACAGAGAATAGTGGAAAGACTAAAGTGGACAGACTAAAGTGGAAAGACTAAAGTGGAAAGACTAAAGTGGACAGACTATAGTGGAAAGACTATAGTGGAAAGACTGTAGTTGACAGAATAAAGTGGAGAGTATAGTGGAAAGACTAAAGTGGACAGAGAATAGTGGAAAGACTAAAGTGGACAGACTATAGTGGAAAGACTATAGTGGAAAGATTATAGTGGAAAGATTATAGTGGACAGAATAAAGTGGAGACTATAGTGGAAAGACTAAAGTGGACAGAGAATAGTGGAAAGACTAAAGTGGACAGACTATAGTGGAAAGACTATAGTGGAAAGATTAAAGTGGACAGAATAAAGTGGAGACTATAGTGGAAAGACTAAAGTGGACAGAGAATAGTGGAAAGACTAAATTGGAAAGACTGTAGTGGAAAGAATAAAGTGGAGACTATAGTGGAAAGACTAAAGTGGAAAGACTAAAGTGGACAGACTATAGTGGAAAGACGAAAGTGGACAGAGAATAGTGGAAGGACTAAAGTGGACAGACTACAGTGGAAAGACTATAGTGGACAGAATAAAGTGGAGACTATAGTGGAAAGACTAAAGTGGACAGAGAATAGTGGAAAGACTAAATTGGAAAGACTGTAGTGGACAGAATAAAGTGGAGACTATAGTGGAAAGACTAAAGTGGAAAGACTAAAGTGGACAGACTATAGTGGAAAGACTATAGTGGAAGGACTGTAGTGGACAGAATAAAGTGGAGACTATAGTGGAAAGACTAAAGAGGACAGAGAATAGTGGAAGGACTAAAGTGGAAAGACTAAAGTGGAAAGACTATAGTGGAAATACTATAGTGGAAAGACTAAAGTGGAAAGACTAAAGTGGACAGAATAAAGTGGAGACTATAGTGGAAAGACTAAAGTGGACAGAGAATAGTGGAAAGACTAAATTGGAAAGACTGTAGTGGAAAGAATAAAGTGGAGACTATAGTGGAAAGACTAAAGTGGAAAGACTAAAGTGGACAGACCATAGTGGAAAGACTGAAGTGGACAGACTAAAGTGGAAAAACTAAAGTGGAAAAACTAAAGTGGACAGACTATAGTGGAAAGACTATAGTGGAAAGACTGTAGCGGACAGAATAAAGTGGAGACTATAGTGGAAAGACTAAAGTGGACAGAGAATAGTGGAAGGACTAAAGTGGACAGACTACAGTGGAAAGACTATAGTGGAAAGACTATAGTGGACAGAATAAAGTGGAGACTATAGTGGAAAAACTAAAGTGGAAAGACTAAAGTGGACAGACTATAGTGGAAAGACTATAGTGGAAGGACTGTAGTGGACAGAATAAAGTGGAGACTATAGTGGAAAGACTAAAGAGGACAGAGAATAGTGGAAAGACTAAAGTGGACAGACTATAGTGGAAAGACTAAAGTGGACAGACTAAAGTGGAAAGACTAAAGTGGAAAGACTAAAGTGGACAGACTATAGTGGAAAGACTATAGTGGAAAGACTAAAGTGGAAAGACTAAAGTGGACAGACTATATGGAAAGACTGAAGTGGAAAGACTCAGTGGATAGACTAAAGTGTAACCACTGAAGTGGACAGAATAAAGTGGAAAGACTAAAGTGGAAAGACCAAAGTGGACCGACTATAGTGGAAAAACTAAAGTGGACAGACTAAAGTGGACAGACTAAAGTGGAAAGACTAAAGTGGAAAGACTAAAGTGGACAGACTATAGTGGAAAGACTATAGTGGAAACACTGTAGTGGACAGAATAAAGTGGAGAGTATAGTGGAAAGACTAAAGTGGACAGAGAATAGTGGAAAGACTAAAGTGGACAGACTATAGTGGAAAGACTATAGTGGACAGACTATAGTTGGAAGACTATAGTGGAAAGACTGTAGTGGACAGAATAAAGTGGAGACTATAGTGGAAAGACTAAAGTGGACAGAGAATAGTGGAAAGACTAAAGTGGACAGACTATAGTGGAAAGACTAAAGTGGACAGACTAAAGTGGAAAGACTAAAGTGGAAAGACTAAAGTGGACAGACTATAGTGGAAAGACTATAGTGGAAAGACTGAAGTGGAAAGCCTAAAGTGGACAGACAATAATGGAAAGACTATAGTGGAAAGACTCTAGTGGACAGAATAAAGTGGAGAATATAGTGGAAAAACTAAAGTGGACAGAGAGTATTGGAAAGACTAAAGTGGACAAACTATAGTGGAAAGACTATAGTGGAAAGACTGTAGTTGAAAGACTCAGTGGACAGACTAAAGTTTACACACTGAAGTGGACAGAATAAAGTGGAGACCATAGTGGAAAGACTAAAGTGGACAGAGAATAGTGGAAGGACTAAAGTGGAAAGACTAAAGTGGACAGACTATAGTGGAAAGACTATAGTGGAAAGACTAAAGTGGAAAGATTAAAGTGGACAGAATTAAGTGGAGACTATAGTGGAAAGACTAAAGAGGAAAGACTAAAGTGGACAGACCATAGTGGAAAGACTGAAGTGGACAGACTAAAGTGGAAAAACTAAAGTGGAAAGACTAAAGTGGACAGACTATAGTGGAAAGACTATAGTGGAAAGACTGTAGTGGACAGAATAAAGTGGAGACTATAGTGGAAAGACTAAAGTGGACAGAGAATAGTGGAAGGACTAAAGTGGACAGACTACAGTGGAAAGACTATAGTGGAAAGACTATAGTGGACAGAATAAAGTGGAGACTATAGTGGAAAGACTAAAGTGGACAGAGAATAGTGGAAAGACTAAATTGGAAAGACTGTAGTGGACAGAATAAAGTGGAGACTATAGTGGAAAGACTAAAGTTGAAAGACTAAAGTGGACAGACTATAGTGGAAAGACTATAGTGGAAAGACTGTAGTGGACAGAATAAAGTGGAGACTATAGTGGAAAGACTAAAGTGGACAGAGAATAGTGGAAGGACTAAAGTGGACAGACTACAGTGGAAAGACTATAGTGGAAAGACTATAGTGGACAGAATAAAGTGGAGACTGTAGTGGAAAGACTAAAGTGGAAAGACTAAAGTGGACAGAGAGTACTGGAAAGACTAAAGTGGAAAGACTGTAGTGGACAGAATAAAGTGAAGACTATAGTGGAAAGACTAAAGTGGAAAGACTAAAGTGGACAGACTATATAAAGTGGACAGACTATAGTGGAAAGCCTAAAGTGGACAGACTATAGTGGAAAGACTGAAGTGGAAAGACTCAGTGGATAGACTAAAGTGTACACACTGAAGTGGACAGAATAAAGTGGAAAGACTAAAGTGGAAAGACTAAAGTGGACAGAGTATAGTGGAAAGACTATAGTGGAAAGACTGTAGTGAACAGAATAAAGTGGAGACTGTAGTAGAAAGACTAAAGTGGACAGAGAGTATTGGAAAGACTAAAGTGGAAAGACTGTAGTGGACAGAATAAAGTGGAGACTATAGTGGAAAGACTAAAGTGGAAAGACTAAAGTGGACAGACTATTGTGGAAAGACTGAAGTGGAAAGACTCAGTGGACAGACTAAAGTGTACACACTGAAGTGGACAGAATAAAGTGGAGGCTATAGTGGAAAGACTAAAGTGGATAGACTATAGTGGAAAGACTATAGTGGAAAGACTGAAGTGGAAAGACTCAGTGGAAAGACTAAAGTGTACACACTGAAGTGGACAGAATAAAGTGGAAAGACTAAAGTGGAAAGACTAAAGTGGATAGACTATAGTGGAAAGTCTAAAGTGGACAGACTAAAGTGGAAAAACTAAAGTGGAAAGACTAAAGTGGACAGAGAATAGTGGAAAGACTATAGTGGAAAGACTGTAGTGGACAGAATAAAGTGGACACTATAGTGGAAAGACTAAAGTGGACAGAGATTAGTGGAAAGACTAAAGTGGAAAGACTGTAGTGGACAGAATAAAGTGGAGACTATAGTGGAAAGACTAAAATGGACAGACTATAGTGGAAAGACTGAAGTGGAAAGACTCAGTGGATAGACTAAAGTGTACACACTGAAGTGGACAGAATAAAGTGGAAAGACTAAAGTGGAAAGACTAAAGTGGACCGACTATAGTGGAAAAACTAAAGTGGAGAGACTAAAGTGGACAGACTAAAGTGGAAAGACTAAAGTGGAAAGACTAAAGTGGACAGACTATAGTGGAAAGACTTTAGTGGAAACACTGTAGTGGACAGAATAAAGTGGAGAGCATAGTGGAAAGACTAAAGTGGACAGAGAATAGTGGAAAGACTAAAGTGGACAGACTAAAGTGGAAAGACTAAAGTGGAAAGACTAAAGTGGACAGACTATAGTGGAAAGACTATAGTGGAAAGACTGTAGTTGACAGAATAAAGTGGAGAGTATAGTGGAAAGACTAAAGTGGACAGAGAATAGTGGAAAGACTAAAGTGGACAGACTATAGTGGAAAGACTATAGTGGAAAGATTATAGTGGAAAGATTATAGTGGACAGAATAAAGTGGAGACTATAGTGGAAAGACTAAAGTGGACAGAGAATAGTGGAAAGACTAAAGTGGACAGACTATAGTGGAAAGACTATAGTGGAAAGATTATAGTGGACAGAATAAAGTGGAGACTATAGTGGAAAGACTAAAGTGGACAGAGAATAGTGGAATGACTAAATTGGAAAGACTGTAGTGGACAGAATAAAGTGGAGACTATAGTGGAAAGACTAAAGTGGAAAGACTAAAGTGGACAGACTATAGTGGAAAGACTATAGTGGAAGGACTGTAGTGGACAGAATAAAGTGGAGACTATAGTGGAAAGACTAAAGAGGACAGAGAATAGTGGAAGGACTAAAGTGGAAAGACTAAAGTGGAAAGACTATAGTGGAAATACTATAGTGGAAAGACTGTAGCGGACAGAATAAAGTGGAGACTATAGTGGAAAGACGAAAGTGGACAGAGAATAGTGGAAGGACTAAAGTGGACAGACTACAGTGGAAAGACTATAGTGGACAGAATAAAGTGGAGACTATAGTGGAAAGACTAAAGTGGACAGAGAATAGTGGAAAGACTAAATTGGAAAGACTGTAGTGGACAGAATAAAGTGGAGACTATAGTGGAAAGACTAAAGTTGAAAGACTAAAGTGGACAGACTATAGTGGAAAGACTGAAGTGGAAAGACTCAGTGGAAAGACTAAAGTGTACACACTGAAGTGGACAGAATAAAGTGGAAAGACTAAAGTGGAAAGACTAAAGTGGATAGACTATAGTGGAAAGTCTAAAGTGGACAGACTAAAGTGGAAAAACTAAAGTGGAAAGACTAAAGTGGATAGACTATAGTGGAAAGACTATAGTGGAAAGACTGTAGTGGACAGAATAAAGTGGACACTATAGTGGAAAGACTAAAGTGGACAGAGAATAGTGGAAAGACTAAAGTGGAAAGACTGTGGTGGACAGAATAAAGTGGAGACTATAGTGGAAAGACTAAAGTGGACAGACTATAGTGGAAAGACTATAGTGGAAAGACTGTAGTGGACAGAATAAAGTGTATATATAGAATATAGACTAAAGTGGAAAGACTAAAGTGGACAGACTATATTGGAAAGACTGAAGTGGAAAGACTAAAGTGGACAGACAATAATGGAAAGACTATAGTGGAAAGACTCTAGTGGACAGAATAAAGTGGAGAATGTAGTGGAAAAACTAAAGTGAACAGAGAGTATTGGAAAGAGTAAAATGGACAGACTATAGTGGAAAGACTATAGTGGAAAGACTGTAGTGAACAGAATAAAGTGGAGACTGTAGTGGAAAGACTAAAGTGGAAAGACTAAAGTGGACAGAGAGTACTGGAAAGACTAAAGTGGAAAGACTGTAGTGGACAGAATAAAGTGGAGACTATAGTGGAAAGACTAAAGTGGAAAGACTAAAGTGGACAGACTATATAAAGTGGACAGACTATAGTGGAAAGCCTAAAGTGGACAGACTATAGTGGAAAGACTGAAGTGGAAAGACTCAGTGGATAGACTAAAGTGTACACACTGAAGTGGACAGAATAAAGTGGAAAGACTAAAGTGGAAAGACTAAAGTGGACAGACTATAGTGGAAAGACTATAGTGGAAAGACTGTAGTGAACAGAATAAAGTGGAGACTGTAGTGGAAAGACTAAAGTGGACAGAGAGTATTGGAAAGACTAAAGTGGAAAGACTGTAGTGGACAGAATAAAGTGGAGACTATAGTGGAAAGACTAAAGTGGAAAGACTAAAGTGGACAGACTATTGTGGAAAGACTGAAGTGGAAAGACTCAGTGGACAGACTAAAGTGTACACACTGAAGTGGACAGAATAAAGTGGAGGCTATAGTGGAAAGACTAAAGTGGATAGACTATAGTGGAAAGACTATAGTGGAAAGACTGAAGTGGAAAGACTCAGTGGAAAGACTAAAGTGTACACACTGAAGTGGACAGAATAAAGTGGAAAGACTAAAGTGGAAAGACTAAAGTGGATAGACTATAGTGGAAAGTCTAAAGTGGACAGACTAAAGTGGAAAAACTAAAGTGGAAAGACTAAAGTGGACAGAGAATAGTGGAAAGACTATAGTGGAAAGACTGTAGTGGACAGAATAAAGTGGACACTATAGTGGAAAGACTAAAGTGGACAGAGATTAGTGGAAAGACTAAAGTGGAAAGACTGTAGTGGACAGAATAAAGTGGAGACTATAGTGGAAAGACTAAAGTGGACAGACTATAGTGGAAAGACTGAAGTGGAAAGACTCAGTGGATAGACTAAAGTGTACACACTGAAGTGGACAGAATAAAGTGGAAAGACTAAAGTGGAAAGACTAAAGTGGACCGACTATAGTGGAAAAACTAAAGTGGAGAGACTAAAGTGGACAGACTAAAGTGGAAAGACTAAAGTGGAAAGACTAAAGTGGACAGACTATAGTGGAAAGACTTTAGTGGAAACACTGTAGTGGACAGAATAAAGTGGAGAGTATAGTGGAAAGACAAAAGTGGACAGAGAATAGTGGAAAGACTAAAGTGGACAGACTAAAGTGGAAAGACTAAAGTGGAAAGACTAAAGTGGACAGACTATAGTGGAAAGACTATAGTGGAAAGACTGTAGTTGACAGAATAAAGTGGAGAGTATAGTGGAAAGACTAAAGTGGACAGAGAATAGTGGAAAGACTAAAGTGGACAGACTATAGTGGAAAGACTATAGTGGAAAGATTATAGTGGAAAGATTATAGTGGACAGAATAAAGTGGAGACTATAGTGGAAAGACTAAAGTGGACAGAGAATAGTGGAAAGACTAAAGTGGACAGACTATAGTGGAAAGACTATAGTGGAAAGATTAAAGTGGACAGAATAAAGTGGAGACTATAGTGGAAAGACTAAAGTGGACAGAGAATAGTGGAAAGACTAAATTGGAAAGACTGTAGTGGACAGAATAAAGTGGAGACTATAGTGGAAAGACTAAAGTGGAAAGACTAAAGTGGACAGACTATAGTGGAAAGACTATAGTGGAAGGACTGTAGTGGACAGAATAAAGTGGAGACTATAGTGGAAAGACTAAAGAGGACAGAGAATAGTGGAAGGACTAAAGTGGAAAGACTAAAGTGGAAAGACTATAGTGGAAATACTATAGTGGAAAGACTAAAGTGGAAAGACTAAAGTGGACAGAATAAAGTGGAGACTATAGTGGAAAGACTAAAGTGGACAGAGAATAGTGGAAAGACTAAATTGGAAAGACTGTAGTGGAAAGAATAAAGTGGAGACTATAGTGGAAAGACTAAAGTGGAAAGACTAAAGTGGACAGACCATAGTGGAAAGACTGAAGTGGACAGACTAAAGTGGAAAAACTAAAGTGGAAAAACTAAAGTGGACAGACTATAGTGGAAAGACTATAGTGGAAAGACTGTAGCGGACAGAATAAAGTGGAGACTATAGTGGAAAGACTAAAGTGGACAGAGAATAGTGGAAGGACTAAAGTGGACAGACTACAGTGGAAAGACTATAGTGGACAGAATAAAGTGGAGACTATAGTGGAAAGACTAAAGTGGACAGAGAATAGTGGAAAGACTAAATTGGAAAGACTGTAGTGGACAGAATAAAGTGGAGACTATAGTGGAAAGACTAAAGTTGAAAGACTAAAGTGGACAGACTATAGTGGAAAGACTGAAGTGGAAAGACTCAGTGGAAAGACTAAAGTGTACACACTGAAGTGGACAGAATAAAGTGGAAAGACTAAAGTGGAAAGACTAAAGTGGATAGACTATAGTGGAAAGTCTAAAGTGGACAGACTAAAGTGGAAAAACTAAAGTGGAAAGACTAAAGTGGATAGACTATAGTGGAAAGACTATAGTGGAAAGACTGTAGTGGACAGAATAAAGTGGACACTATAGTGGAAAGACTAAAGTGGACAGAGAATAGTGGAAAGACTGAAGTGGAAAGACTGTGGTGGACAGAATAAAGTGGAGACTATAGTGGAAAGACTAAAGTGGACAGACTATAGTGGAAAGACTATAGTGGAAAGACTGTAGTGGACAGAATAAAGTGTATATATAGAATATAGACTAAAGTGGAAAGACTAAAGTGGACAGACTATAGTGGAAAGACTGAAGTGGAAAGACTAAAGTGGACAGACAATAATGGAAAGACTATAGTGGAAAGACTCTAGTGGACAGAATAAAGTGGAGAATATAGTGGAAAAACTAAAGTGAACAGAGAGTATTGGAAAGACTAAAATGGACAGACTATAGTGGAAAGACTATAGTGGAAAGACTGTAGTGAACAGAATAAAGTGGAGACTGTAGTGGAAAGACTAAAGTGGAAAGACTAAAGTGGACAGAGAGTACTGGAAAGACTAAAGTGGAAAGACTGTAGTGGACAGAATAAAGTGGAGACTATAGTGGAAAGACTAAAGTGGAAAGACTAAAGTGGACAGACTATAGTGGAAAGACTATAGTGGAAGGACTGTAGTGGACAGAATAAAGTGGAGACTGTAGTGGAAAGACTAAAGTGGAAAGACTAAAGTGGACAGAGAGTACTGGAAAGACTAAAGTGGAAAGACTGTAGTGGACAGAATAAAGTGGAGACTATAGTGGAAAGACTAAAGTGGAAAGACTAAAGTGGACAGACTAAAGTGGAAAGACTAAAGTGGACAGAATAAAGTGGAGACTATAGTGGAAAGACTAAAGTGGACAGAGAATAGTGGAAAGACTAAATTGGAAAGACTGTAGTGGAAAGAATAAAGTGGAGACTATAGTGGAAAGACTAAAGTGGAAAGACTAAAGTGGACAGACCATAGTGGAAAGACTGAAGTGGACAGACTAAAGTGGAAAAACTAAAGTGGAAAAACTAAAGTGGACAGACTATAGTGGAAAGACTATAGTGGAAAGACTGTAGCGGACAGAATAAAGTGGAGACTATAGTGGAAAGACTAAAGTGGAAAGAGAATAGTGGAAGGACTAAAGTGGACAGACTACAGTGGAAAGACTATAGTGGACAGAATAAAGTGGAGACTATAGTGGAAAGACTAAAGTGGACAGAGAATAGTGGAAAGACTAAATTGGAAAGACTGTAGTGGACAGAATAAAGTGGAGACTATAGTGGAAAGACTAAAGTTGAAAGACTAAAGTGGACAGACTATAGTGGAAAGACTGAAGTGGAAAGACTCAGTGGAAAGACTAAAGTGTACACACTGAAGTGGACAGAATAAAGTGGAAAGACTAAAGTGGAAAGACTAAAGTGGATAGACTATAGTGGAAAGTCTAAAGTGGACAGACTAAAGTGGAAAAACTAAAGTGGAAAGACTAAAGTGGATAGACTATAGTGGAAAGACTATAGTGGAAAGACTGTAGTGGACAGAATAAAGTGGACACTATAGTGGAAAGACTAAAGTGGACAGAGAATAGTGGAAAGACTAAAGTGGAAAGACTGTGGTGGACAGAATAAAGTGGAGACTATAGTGGAAAGACTAAAGTGGACAGACTATAGTGGAAAGACTATAGTGGAAAGACTGTAGTGGACAGAATAAAGTGAATATATAGAATATAGACTAAAGTGGAAAGACTAAAGTGGACAGACTATAGTGGAAAGACTGAAGTGGAAAGACTAAAGTGGACAGACAATAATGGAAAGACTATAGTGGAAAGACTCTAGTGGACAGAATAAAGTGGAGAATGTAGTGGAAAAACTAAAGTGAACAGAGAGTATTGGAAAGAGTAAAATGGACAGACTATAGTGGAAAGACTATAGTGGAAAGACTGTAGTGAACAGAATAAAGTGGAGACTGTAGTGGAAAGACTAAAGTGGAAAGACTAAAGTGGACAGAGAGTACTGGAAAGACTAAAGTGGAAAGACTGTAGTGGACAGAATAAAGTGGAGACTATAGTGGAAAGACTAAAGTGGAAAGACTAAAGTGGACAGACTATATAAAGTGGACAGACTATAGTGGAAAGCCTAAAGTGGACAGACTATAGTGGAAAGACTGAAGTGGAAAGACTCAGTGGATAGACTAAAGTGTACACACTGAAGTGGACAGAATAAAGTGGAAAGACTAAAGTGGACAGACTATAGTGGAAAGACTATAGTGGAAAGACTGTAGTGAACAGAATAAAGTGGAGACTGTAGTGGAAAGACTAAAGTGGACAGAGAGTATTGGAAAGACTAAAGTGGAAAGACTGTAGTGGACAGAATAAAGTGGAGACTATAGTGGAAAGACTAAAGTGGAAAGACTAAAGTGGACAGACTATTGTGGAAAGACTGAAGTGGAAAGACTCAGTGGACAGACTAAAGTGTACACACTGAAGTGGACAGAATAAAGTGGAGGCTATAGTGGAAAGACTAAAGTGGATAGACTATAGTGGAAAGACTATAGTGGAAAGACTGAAGTGGAAAGACTCAGTGGAAAGACTAAAGTGTACACACTGAAGTGGACAGAATAAAGTGGAAAGACTAAAGTGGAAAGACTAAAGTGGATAGACTATAGTGGAAAGTCTAAAGTGGACAGACTAAAGTGGAAAAACTAAAGTGGAAAGACTAAAGTGGACAGAGAATAGTGGAAAGACTATAGTGGAAAGACTGTAGTGGACAGAATAAAGTGGACACTATAGTGGAAAGACTAAAGTGGACAGAGATTAGTGGAAAGACTAAAGTGGAAAGACTGTAGTGGACAGAATAAAGTGGAGACTATAGTGGAAAGACTAAAGTGGACAGACTATAGTGGAAAGACTGAAGTGGAAAGACTCAGTGGATAGACTAAAGTGTACACACTGAAGTGGACAGAATAAAGTGGAAAGACTAAAGTGGAAAGACTAAAGTGGACCGACTATAGTGGAAAAACTAAAGTGGAGAGACTAAAGTGGACAGACTAAAGTGGAAAGACTAAAGTGGAAAGACTAAAGTGGACAGACTATAGTGGAAAGACTTTAGTGGAAACACTGTAGTGGACAGAATAAAGTGGAGAGTATAGTGGAAAGACAAAAGTGGACAGAGAATAGTGGAAAGACTAAAGTGGACAGACTAAAGTGGAAAGACTAAAGTGGAAAGACTAAAGTGGACAGACTATAGTGGAAAGACTATAGTGGAAAGACTGTAGTTGACAGAATAAAGTGGAGAGTATAGTGGAAAGACTAAAGTGGACAGAGAATAGTGGAAAGACTAAAGTGGACAGACTATAGTGGAAAGACTATAGTGGAAAGATTATAGTGGAAAGATTATAGTGGACAGAATAAAGTGGAGACTATAGTGGAAAGACTAAAGTGGACAGAGAATAGTGGAAAGACTAAAGTGGACAGACTATAGTGGAAAGACTATAGTGGAAAGATTATAGTGGACAGAATAAAGTGGAGACTATAGTGGAAAGACTAAAGTGGACAGAGAATAGTGGAAAGACTAAATTGGAAAGACTGTAGTGGACAGAATAAAGTGGAGACTATAGTGGAAAGACTAAAGTGGAAAGACTAAAGTGGACAGACTATAGTGGAAAGACTATAGTGGAAGGACTGTAGTGGACAGAATAAAGTGGAGACTATAGTGGAAAGACTAAAGAGGACAGAGAATAGTGGAAGGACTAAAGTGGAAAGACTAAAGTGGAAAGACTATAGTGGAAATACTATAGTGGAAAGACTAAAGTGGAAAGACTAAAGTGGACAGAATAAAGTGGAGACTATAGTGGAAAGACTAAAGTGGACAGAGAATAGTGGAAAGACTAAATTGGAAAGACTAAAGTGGACAGACCATAGTGGAAAGACTGAAGTGGACAGACTAAAGTGGAAAAACTAAAGTGGAAAAACTAAAGTGGACAGACTATAGTGGAAAGACTATAGTGGAAAGACTGTAGCGGACAGAATAAAGTGGAGACTATAGTGGAAAGACTAAAGTGGACAGAGAATAGTGGAAGGACTAAAGTGGACAGACTACAGTGGAAAGACTATAGTGGACAGAATAAAGTGGAGACTATAGTGGAAAGACTAAAGTGGACAGAGAATAGTGGAAAGACTAAATTGGAAAGACTGTAGTGGACAGAATAAAGTGGAGACTATAGTGGAAAGACTAAAGTTGAAAGACTAAAGTGGACAGACTATAGTGGAAAGACTGAAGTGGAAAGACTCAGTGGAAAGACTAAAGTGTACACACTGAAGTGGACAGAATAAAGTGGAAAGACTAAAGTGGAAAGACTAAAGTGGATAGACTATAGTGGAAAGTCTAAAGTGGACAGACTAAAGTGGAAAAACTAAAGTGGAAAGACTAAAGTGGATAGACTATAGTGGAAAGACTATAGTGGAAAGACTGTAGTGGACAGAATAAAGTGGACACTATAGTGGAAAGACTAAAGTGGACAGAGAATAGTGGAAAGACTAAAGTGGAAAGACTGTGGTGGACAGAATAAAGTGGAGACTATAGTGGAAAGACTAAAGTGGACAGACTATAGTGGAAAGACTATAGTGGAAAGACTGTAGTGGACAGAATAAAGTGTATATATAGAATATAGACTAAAGTGGAAAGACTAAAGTGGACAGACTATAGTGGAAAGACTGAAGTGGAAAGACTAAAGTGGACAGACAATAATGGAAAGACTATAGTGGAAAGACTCTAGTGGACAGAATAAAGTGGAGAATATAGTGGAAAAACTAAAGTGAACAGAGAGTATTGGAAAGACTAAAATGGACAGACTATAGTGGAAAGACTATAGTGGAAAGACTGTAGTGAACAGAATAAAGTGGAGACTGTAGTGGAAAGACTAGAGTGGAAAGACTAAAGTGGACAGAGAGTACTGGAAAGACTAAGTGGAAAGACTGTAGTGGACAGAATAAAGTGGAGACTATAGTGGAAAGACTAAAGTGGAAAGACTAAAGTGGACAGACTATATAAAGTGGACAGACTATAGTGGAAAGCCTAAAGTGGACAGACTATAGTGGAAAGACTGAAGTGGAAAGACTCAGTGGATAGACTAAAGTGTACACACTGAAGTGGACAGAATAAAGTGGAAAGACTAAAGTGGAAAGACTAAAGTGGACAGACTATAGTGGAAAGACTATAGTGGAAAGACTGTAGTGAACAGAATAAAGTGGAGACTGTAGTGGAAAGACTAAAGTGGACAGAGAGTATTGGAAAGACTAAAGTGGAAAGACTGTAGTGGACAGAATAAAGTGGAGACTATAGTGGAAAGACTAAAGTGGAAAGACTAAAGTGGACAGACTATTGTGGAAAGACTGAAGTGGAAAGACTCAGTGGACAGACTAAAGTGTACACACTGAAGTGGACAGAATAAAGTGGAGGCTATAGTGGAAAGACTAAAGTGGATAGACTATAGTGGAAAGACTATAGTGGAAAGACTGAAGTGGAAAGACTCAGTGGAAAGACTAAAGTGTACACACTGAAGTGGACAGAATAAAGTGGAAAGACTAATGTGGAAAGACTAAAGTGGATAGACTATAGTGGAAAGTCTAAAGTGGACAGACTAAAGTGGAAAAACTAAAGTGGAAAGACTAAAGTGGACAGAGAATAGTGGAAAGACTATAGTGGAAAGACTGTAGTGGACAGAATAAAGTGGACACTATAGTGGAAAGACTAAAGTGGACAGAGATTAGTGGAAAGACTAAAGTGGAAAGACTGTAGTGGACAGAATAAAGTGGAGACTATAGTGGAAAGACTAAAGTGGACAGACTATAGTGGAAAGACTGAAGTGGAAAGACTCAGTGGATAGACTAAAGTGTACACACTGAAGTGGACAGAATAAAGTGGAAAGACTAAAGTGGAAAGACTAAAGTGGACCGACTATAGTGGAAAAACTAAAGTGGAGAGACTAAAGTGGACAGACTAAAGTGGAAAGACTAAAGTGGAAAGCCTAAAGTGGACAGACTATAGTGGAAAGACTTTAGTGGAAACACTGTAGTGGACAGAATAAAGTGGAGAGTATAGTGGAAAGACTAAAGTGGACAGAGAATAGTGGAAAGACTAAAGTGGACAGACTAAAGTGGAAAGACTAAAGTGGAAAGACTAAAGTGGACAGACTATAGTGGAAAGACTATAGTGGAAAGACTGTAGTTGACAGAATAAAGTGGAGAGTATAGTGGAAAGACTAAAGTGGACAGAGAATAGTGGAAAGACTAAAGTGGACAGACTATAGTGGAAAGACTATAGTGGAAAGATTATAGTGGAAAGATTATAGTGGACAGAATAAAGTGGAGACTATAGTGGAAAGACTAAAGTGGACAGAGAATAGTGGAAAGACTAAAGTGGACAGACTATAGTGGAAAGACTATAGTGGAAAGATTATAGTGGACAGAATAAAGTGGAGACTATGGTGGAAAGACTAAAGTGGACAGAGAATAGTGGAAAGACTAAATTGGAAAGACTGTAGTGGACAGAATAAAGTGGAGACTATAGTGGAAAGACTAAAGTGGAAAGACTAAAGTGGACAGACTATAGTGGAAAGACTATAGTGGAAGGACTGTAGTGGACAGAATAAAGTGGAGACTATAGTGGAAAGACTAAAGAGGACAGAGAATAGTGGAAGGACTAAAGTGGAAAGACTAAAGTGGAAAGACTAAAGTGGACAGAATAAAGTGGAGACTATAGTGGAAAGACCAAAGTGGACAGAGAATAGTGGAAAGACTAAATTGGAAAGACTGTAGTGGAAAGAATAAAGTGGAGACTATAGTGGAAAGACTAAAGTGGAAAGACTAAAGTGGACAGACTATAGTGGAAAGACTGAAGTGGAAAGACTCAGTGGATAGACTAAAGTGTAACCACTGAAGTGGACAGAATAAAGTGGAAAGACTAAAGTGGAAAGACCAAAGTGGACCGACTATAGTGGAAAAACTAAAGTGGACAGACTAAAGTGGACAGACTAAAGTGGAAAGACTAAAGTGGAAAGACTAAAGTGGACAGACCATAGTGGAAAGACTATAGTGGAAACACTGTAGTGGACAGAATAAAGTGGAGAGTATAGTGGAAAGACTAAAGTGGACAGAGAATAGTGGAAAGACTAAAGTGGACAGACTATAGTGGAAAGACTATAGTGGACAGACTATAGTTGGAAGACTATAGTGGAAAGACTGTAGTGGACAGAATAAAGTGGAGACTATAGTGGAAAGACTAAAGTGGACAGAGAAAAGTGGAAAGACTAAAGTGGACAGACTATAGTGGAAAGACTAAAGTGGACAGACTAAAGTGGAAAGACTAAAGTGGAAAGACTAAAGTGGACAGACTATAGTGGAAAGACTATAGTGGAAAGACTGAAGTGGAAAGCCTAAAGTGGACAGACAATAATGGAAAGACTATAGTGGAAAGACTCTAGTGGACAGAATAAAGTGGAGAATATAGTGGAAAACTAAAGTGGACAGAGAGTATTGGAAAGACTAAAGTGGACAAACTATAGTGGAAAGACTATAGTGGAAAGACTGTAGTTGAAAGACTCAGTGGACAGACTAAAGTGTACACACTGAAGTGGACAGAATAAAGTGGAGACCATAGTGGAAAGACTAAAGTGGACAGAGAATAGTGGAAGGACTAAAGTGGAAAGACTAAAGTGGACAGACTATAGTGGAAAGACTATAGTGGAAAGACTAAAGTGGAAAGATTAAAGTGGACAGAATAAAGTGGAGACTATAGTGGAAAGACTAAAGAGGAAAGACTAAAGTGGACAGACCATAGTGGAAAGACTGAAGTGGACAGACTAAAGTGGAAAAACTAAAGTGGAAAGACTAAAGTGGACAGACTATAGTGGAAAGACTATAGTGGAAAGACTGTAGTGGACAGAATAAAGTGGAGACTATAGTGGAAAGACTAAAGTGGACAGAGAATAGTGGAAGGACTAAAGTGGACAGACTACAGTGGAAAGACTATAGTGGAAAGACTATAGTGGACAGAATAAAGTGGAGACTATAGTGGAAAGACTAAAGTGGACAGAGAATAGTGGAAAGACTAAATTGGAAAGACTGTAGTGGACAGAATAAAGTGGAGACTATAGTGGAAAGACTAAAGTTGAAAGACTAAAGTGGACAGACTATAGTGGAAAGACTGAAGTGGAAAGACTCAGTGGAAAGACTAAAGTGTACACACTGAAGTGGACAGAATAAAGTGGAAAGACTAAAGTGGAAAGACTAAAGTGGATAGACTATAGTGGAAAGTCTAAAGTGGACAGACTAAAGTGGAAAAACTAAAGTGGAAAGACTAAAGTGGATAGACTATAGTGGAAAGACTATAGTGGAAAGACTGTAGTGGACAGAATAAAGTGGACACTATCGTGGAAAGACTAAAGTGGACAGAGAATAGTGGAAAGACCTAAGTGGAAAGACTGTGGTGGACAGAATAAAGTGGAGACTATAGTGGAAAGACTCAAGTGGACAGACTATAGTGGAAAGACTATAGTGGAAAGACTGTAGTGGACAGAATAAAGTGTATATATAGAATATAGACTAAAGCGGAAAGACTAAAGTGGACAGACTATAGTGGAAAGACTGAAGTGGAAAGACTAAAGTGGACAGACAATAATGGAAAGACTAGAGTGGAAAGACTCTAGTGGACAGAATAAAGTGGAGAATATAGTGGAAAAACTAAAGTGAACAGAGAGTATTGGAAAGACTAAAATGGACAGACTATAGTGGAAAGACTATAGTGGAAAGACTGTAGTGAACAGAATAAAGTGGAGACTGTAGTGGAAAGACTAAAGTGGAAAGACTAAAGTGGACAGAGAGTACTGGAAAGACTAAAGTGGAAAGACTGTAGTGGACAGAATAAAGTGGAGACTATAGTGGAAAGACTAAAGTGGAAAGACTAAAGTGGACAGACTATATAAAGTGGACAGACTATAGTGGAAAGCCTAAAGTGGACAGACTATAGTGGAAAGACTGAAGTGGAAAGACTCAGTGGATAGACTAAAGTGTACACACTGAAGTGGACAGAATAAAGTGGAAAGACTAAAGTGGAAAGACTAAAGTGGACAGAGTATAGTGGAAAGACTATAGTGGAAAGACTGTAGTGAACAGAATAAAGTGGAGACTGTAGTGGAAAGACTAAAGTGGACAGAGAGTATTGGAAAGACTAAAGTGGAAAGACTGTAGTGGACAGAATAAAGTGGAGACTATAGTGGAAAGACTAAAGTGGAAAGACTAAAGTGGACAGACTATTGTGGAAAGACTGAAGTGGAAAGACTCAGTGGACAGACTAAAGTGTACACACTGAAGTGGACAGAATAAAGTGGAGGCTATAGTGGAAAGACTAAAGTGGATAGACTATAGTGGAAAGACTATAGTGGAAAGACTGAAGTGGAAAGACTCAGTGGAAAGACTAAAGTGTACACACTGAAGTGGACAGAATAAAGTGGAAAGACTAAAGTGGAAAGACTAAAGTGGATAGACTATAGTGGAAAGTCTAAAGTGGACAGACTAAAGTGGAAAAACTAAAGTGGAAAGACTAAAGTGGACAGAGAATAGTGGAAAGACTATAGTGGAAAGACTGTAGTGGACAGAATAAAGTGGACACTATAGTGGAAAGACTAAAGTGGACAGAGAATAGTGGAAAGACTAAAGTGGACAGAGAATAGTGGAAAGACTAAAGTGGACAGACTAAAGTGGACAGACTATAGTGGAAAGACTATAGTGGAAAGACTGTAGTTGACAGAATAAAGTGGAGAGTATAGTGGAAAGACTAAAGTGGACAGAGAATAGTGGAAAGACTAAAGTGGACAGACTATAGTGGAAAGACTATAGTGGAAAGATTATAGTGGAAAGATTATAGTGGACAGAATAAAGTGGAGACTATAGTGGAAAGACTAAAGTGGACAGAGAATAGTGGAAAGACTAAAGTGGACAGACTATAGTGGAAAGACTGAAGTGGAAAGACTCAGTGGATAGACTAAAGTGTACACACTGAAGTGGACAGAATAAAGTGGAAAGACTAAAGTGGAAAGACTAAAGTGGACCGACTATAGTGGAAAAACTAAAGTGGAGAGACTAAAGTGGACAGACTAAAGTGGAAAGACTAAAGTGGAAAGACTAAAGTGGACAGACTATAGTGGAAAGACTTTAGTGGAAACACTGTAGTGGACAGAATAAAGTGGAGAGTATAGTGGAAAGACTAAAGTGGACAG
This sequence comes from Branchinecta sandiegonensis, assembly GCA_030848855.1. Taxonomy (NCBI): domain Eukaryota; kingdom Metazoa; phylum Arthropoda; class Branchiopoda; order Anostraca; family Branchinectidae; genus Branchinecta; species Branchinecta sandiegonensis. The sequence continues at coordinate 121,797 of JAUPMV010000096.1, forward strand.
AGAATAGTGGAAAGACTAAAGTGGACAGACTAAAGTGGAAAGACTAAAGTGGAAAGACTAAAGTGGACAGACTATAGTGGAAAGACTATAGTGGAAAGACTGTAGTTGACAGAATAAAGTGGAGAGTATAGTGGAAAGACTAAAGTGGACAGAGAATAGTGGAAAGACTAAAGTGGACAGACTATAGTGGAAAGACTATAGTGGAAAGATTATAGTGGAAAGATTATAGTGGACAGAATAAAGTGGAGACGGTAGTGGAAAGACTAAAGTGGACAGAGAATAGTGGAAAGACTATAGTGGAAAGATTATTGTGGACAGAATAAAGTGGAGACTATAGTGGAAAGACTAAAGTGGACAGAGTAAAGTGGAAAGACTAAAGTGGAAAGACTAAAGTGGACAGACTATAGTGGAAAGACTATAGTGGAAAGACTGTAGTTGACAGAATAAAGTGGAGAGTATAGTGGAAAGACTAAAGTGGACAGAGAATAGTGGAAAGACTAAATTGGAAAGACTGTAGTGGACAGAATAAAGTGGAGACTATAGTGGAAAGACTAAAGTGGAAAGACTAAAGTGGACAGACTATAGTGGAAAGACTATAGTGGAAGGACTGTAGTGGACAGAATAAAGTGGAGACTATAGTGGAAAGACTAAAGAGGACAGAGAATAGTGGAAGGACTAAAGTGGAAAGACTAAAGTGGAAAGACTATAGTGGAAATACTATAGTGGAAAGACTAAAGTGGAAAGACTAAAGTGGACAGAATAAAGTGGAGACTATAGTGGAAAGACTAAAGTGGACAGAGAATAGTGGAAAGACTAAATTGGAAAGACTGTAGTGGAAAGAATAAAGTGGAGACTATAGTGGAAAGACTAAAGTGGAAAGACTAAAGTGGACAGACCATAGTGGAAAGACTGAAGTGGACAGACTAAAGTGGAAAAACTAAAGTGGAAAAACTAAAGTGGACAGACTATAGTGGAAAGACTATAGTGGAAAGACTGTAGCGGACAGAATAAAGTGGAGACTATAGTGGAAAGACTAAAGTGGACAGAGAATAGTGGAAGGACTAAAGTGGACAGACTACAGTGGAAAGACTATAGTGGACAGAATAAAGTGGAGGCTATAGTGGAAAGACTAAAGTGGACAGACTATAGTGGAAAGACTATAGTGGAAAGACTAAAGTGGACAGACTAAAGTGGAAAGACTAAAGTGGAAAGACTAAAGTGGACAGACTATAGTGGAAAGACTATAGTGGAAAGACTGTAGTTGACAGAATAAAGTGGAGAGTATAGTGGAAAGACTAAAGTGGACAGAGAATAGTGGAAAGACTAAAGTGGACAGACTATAGTGGAAAGACTATAGTGGAAAGATTATAGTGGAAAGATTATAGTGGACAGAATAAAGTGGAGACGGTAGTGGAAAGACTAAAGTGGACAGACTATAGTGGAAAGACTATAGTGGAAAGATTATTGTGGACAGAATAAAGTGGAGACTATAGTGGAAAGACTAAAGTGGACAGAGAATAGTGGAAAGACTAAATTGGAAAGACTGTAGTGGACAGAATAAAGTGGAGACTATAGTGGAAAGACTAAAGTGGAAAGACTAAAGTGGACAGACTATAGTGGAAAGACTATAGTGGAAGGACTGTAGTGGACAGAATAAAGTGGAGACTATAGTGGAAAGACTAAAGAGGACAGAGAATAGTGGAAGGACTAAAGTGGAAAGACTAAAGTGGAAAGACTATAGTGGAAATACTATAGTGGAAAGACTAAAGTGGAAAGACTAAAGTGGACAGAATAAAGTGGAGACTATAGTGGAAAGACTAAAGTGGACAGAGAATAGTGGAAAGACTAAATTGGAAAGACTGTAGTGGAAAGAATAAAGTGGAGACTATAGTGGAAAGACTAAAGTGGAAAGACTAAAGTGGACAGACCATAGTGGAAAGACTGAAGTGGACAGACTAAAGTGGAAAAACTAAAGTGGAAAAACTAAAGTGGACAGACTATAGTGGAAAGACTATAGTGGAAAGACTGTAGCGGACAGAATAAAGTGGAGACTATAGTGGAAAGACTAAAGTGGACAGAGAATAGTGGAAGGACTAAAGTGGACAGACTACAGTGGAAAGACTATAGTGGACAGAATAAAGTGGAGACTATAGTGGAAAGACTAAAGTGGACAGAGAATAGTGGAAAGACTAAATTGGAAAGACTGTAGTGGACAGAATAAAGTGGAGACTATAGTGGAAAAACTAAAGTTGAAAGACTAAAGTGGACAGACTATAGTGGAAAGACTGAAGTGGAAAGACTCAGAGGAAAGACTAAAGTGTACACACTGAAGTGGACAGAATAAAGTGGAAAGACTAAAGTGGAAAGACTAAAGTGGATAGACTATAGTGGAAAGTCTAAAGTGGACAGACTAAAGTGGAAAAACTAAAGTGGAAAGACTAAAGTGGATAGACTATAGTGGAAAGACTATAGTGGAAAGACTGTAGTGGACAGAATAAAGTGGACACTATAGTGGAAAGACTAAAGTGGACAGAGAATAGTGGAAAGACTAAAGTGGAAAGACTGTGGTGGACAGAATAAAGTGGAGACTATAGTGGAAAGACTAAAGTGGACAGACTATAGTGGAAAGACTATAGTGGAAAGACTGTAGTGGACAGAATAAAGTGTATATATAGAATATAGACTAAAGTGGAAAGACTAAAGTGGACAGACTATAGTGGAAAGACTGAAGTGGAAAGACTAAAGTGGACAGACAATAATGGAAAGACTATAGTGGAAAGACTCTAGTGGACAGAATAAAGTGGAGAATATAGTGGAAAAACTAAAGTGAACAGAGAGTATTGGAAAGACTAAAATGGACAGACTATAGTGGAAAGACTATAGTGGAAAGACTGTAGTGAACAGAATAAAGTGGAGACTGTAGTGGAAAGACTAAAGTGGAAAGACTAAAGTGGACAGAGAGTACTGGAAAGACTAAAGTGGAAAGACTGTAGTGGACAGAATAAAGTGGAGACTATAGTGGAAAGACTAAAGTGGAAAGACTAAAGTGGACAGACTATATAAAGTGGACAGACTATAGTGGAAAGACTGAAGTGGAAAGACTCAGTGGATAGACTAAAGTGTACACACTGAAGTGGACAGAATAAAGTGGAAAGACTAAAGTGGAAAGACTAAAGTGGACAGACTATAGTGGAAAGACTATAGTGGAAAGACTGTAGTGAACAGAATAAAGTGGAGACTGTAGTGGAAAGACTAAAGTGGACAGAGAGTATTGGAAAGACTAAAGTGGAAAGACTGTAGTGGACAGAATAAAGTGGAGACTATAGTGGAAAGACTAAAGTGGAAAGACTAAAGTGGACAGACTATTGTGGAAAGACTGAAGTGGAAAGACTCAGTGGACAGACTAAAGTGTACACACTGAAGTGGACAGAATAAAGTGGAGGCTATAGTGGAAAGACTAAAGTGGATAGACTATAGTGGATAGACTATAGTGGAAAGACTGAAGTGGAAAGACTCAGTGGAAAGACTAAAGTGTACACACTGAAGTGGACAGAATAAAGTGGAAAGACTAAAGTGGAAAGACTAAAGTGGATAGACTATAGTGGAAAGTCTAAAGTGGACAGACTAAAGTGGAAAAACTAAAGTGGAAAGACTAAGGTGGACAGAGAATAGTGGAAAGACTATAGTGGAAAGACTGTAGTGGACAGAATAAAGTGGACACTATAGTGGAAAGACTAAAGTGGACAGAGATTAGTGGAAAGACTAAAGTGGAAAGACTGTAGTGGACAGAATAAAGTGGAGACTATAGTGGAAAGACTAAAGTGGACAGACTATAGTGGAAAGACTGAAGTGGAAAGACTCAGTGGATAGACTAAAGTGTACACACTGAAGTGGACAGAATAAAGTGGAAAGACTAAAGTGGAAAGACTAAAGTGGACCGACTATAGTGGAAAAACTAAAGTGGAGAGACTAAAGTGGACAGACTAAAGTGGAAAGACTAAAGTGGAAAGACTAAAGTGGACAGACTATAGTGGAAAGACTTTAGTGGAAACACTGTAGTGGACAGAATAAAGTGGAGAGTATAGTGGAAAGACTAAAGTGGACAGAGAATAGTGGAAAGACTAAAGTGGACAGACTAAAGTGGAAAGACTAAAGTGGAAAGACTAAAGTGGACAGACTATAGTGGAAAGACTATAGTGGAAAGACTGTAGTTGACAGAATAAAGTGGAGAGTATAGTGGAAAGACTAAAGTGGACAGAGAATAGTGGAAAGACTAAAGTGGACAGACTATAGTGGAAAGACTATAGTGGAAAGATTATAGTGGAAAGATTATAGTGGACAGAATAAAGTGGAGACTATAGTGGAAAGACTAAAGTGGACAGAGAATAGTGGAAAGACTAAAGTGGACAGACTATAGTGGAAAGACTATAGTGGAAAGATTATAGTGGACAGAATAAAGTGGAGACTATAGTGGAAAGACTAAAGTGGACAGAGAATAGTGGAAAGACTAAATTGGAAAGACTGTAGTGGACAGAATAAAGTGGAGACTATAGTGGAAAGACTAAAGTGGAAAGACTAAAGTGGACAGACTATAGTGGAAAGACTATAGTGGAAGGACTGTAGTGGACAGAATAAAGTGGAGACTATAGTGGAAAGACTAAAGAGGACAGAGAATAGTGGAAGGACTAAAGTGGAAAGACTAAAGTGGAAAGACTATAGTGGAAATACTATAGTGGAAAGACTAAAGTGGAAAGACTAAAGTGGACAGAATAAAGTGGAGACTATAGTGGAAAGACTAAAGTGGACAGAGAATAGTGGAAAGACTAAATTGGAAAGACTGTAGTGGAAAGAATAAAGTGGAGACTATAGTGGAAAGACTAAAGTGGAAAGACTAAAGTGGACAGACCATAGTGGAAAGACTGAAGTGGACAGACTAAAGTGGAAAAACTAAAGTGGAAAAACTAAAGTGGACAGACTATAGTGGAAAGACTATAGTGGAAAGACTGTAGCGGACAGAATAAAGTGGAGACTATAGTGGAAAGACTAAAGTGGACAGAGAATAGTGGAAGGACTAAAGTGGACAGACTACAGTGGAAAGACTATAGTGAAAAGACTATAGTGGACAGAATAAAGTGGAGACTATAGTGGAAAGACTAAAGTGGAAAGACTAAAGTGGACAGACTATAGTGGAAAGACTGAAGTGGAAAGACTCAGTGGAAAGACTAAAGTGTACACACTGAAGTGGACAGAATAAAGTGGAAAGACTAAAGTGGAAAGACTAAAGTGGATAGACTATAGTGGAAAGTCTAAAGTGGACAGACTAAAGTGGAAAAACTAAAGTGGAAAGACTAAAGTGGACAGACTATAGTGGAAAGACTATAGTGGAAAGACTGTAGTGGACAGAATAAAGTGGACACTATAGTGGAAAGACTAAAGTGGACAGAGATTAGTGGAAAGACTAAAGTGGAAAGACTGCAGTGGACAGAATAAAGTGGAGACTATAGTGGAAAGACTAAAGTGGACAGACTATAGTAGAAAGACTGAAGTGGAAAGACTCAGTGGATAGACTATAGTGGAAAGACTATAGTGGAAAGACTGAAGTGGAAAGCCTAAAGTGGACAGACAATAATGGAAAGACTATAGTGGAAAGACTCTAGTGGACAGAATAAAGTGGAGAATATAGTGGAAAAACTAAAGTGGACAGAGAGTATTGGAAAGACTAAAGTGGACAAACTATAGTCGAAAGACTATAGTGGAAAGACTGTAGTGGACAGAATAAAGTGGAGACTATAGTGGATAGATTAAAGTGGAAAGACTAAAGTGGACAGACTATAGTGGAAAGACTGAAGTGGAAAGCCTAAAGTGGACAGACAATAATGGAAAGACTATAGTGGAAAGACTCTAGTGGACAGAATAAAGTGGAGAATATAGTGGCAAAAACTAAAGTGGACAGAGAGTATTGGAAAGACTAAAGTGGACAGACTATAGTGGAAAGACTATAGTGGAAAGACTAAAGTGGACAGACTATAGTGGAAAGACTGAAGTGGAAAGACTAAAGTGGACAGACAATAATGGAAAGACTATAGTGGAAAGACTCTAGTGGACAGAATAAAGTGGAGAATATAGTGGAAAAACTAAAGTGAACAGAGAGTATTGGAAAGACTAAAATGGACAGACTATAGTGGAAAGACTATAGTGGAAAGACTGTAGTGAACAGAATAAAGTGGAGACTGTAGTGGAAAGACTAAAGTGGAAAGACTAAAGTGGACAGAGAGTACTGGAAAGACTAAAGTGGAAAGACTGTAGTGGACAGAATAAAGTGGAGACTATAGTGGAAAGACTAAAGTGGAAAGACTAAAGTGGACAGACTATATAAAGTGGACAGACTATAGTGGAAAGACTGAAGTGGAAAGACTCAGTGGATAGACTAAAGTGTACACACTGAAGTGGACAGAATAAAGTGGAAAGACTAAAGTGGAAAGACTAAAGTGGACAGACTATAGTGGAAAGACTATAGTGGAAAGACTGTAGTGAACAGAATAAAGTGGAGACTGTAGTGGAAAGACTAAAGTGGACAGAGAGTATTGGAAAGACTAAACTGGAAAGACTGTAGTGGACAGAATAAAGTGGAGACTATAGTGGAAAGACTAAAGTGGAAAGACTAAAGTGGACAGACTATTGTGGAAAGACTGAAGTGGAAAGACTCAGTGGACAGACTAAAGTGTACACACTGAAGTGGACAGAATAAAGTGGAGGCTATAGTGGAAAGACTAAAGTGGATAGACTATAGTGGATAGACTATAGTGGAAAGACTGAAGTGGAAAGACTCAGTGGAAAGACTAAAGTGTACACACTGAAGTGGACAGAATAAAGTGGAAAGACTAAAGTGGAAAGACTAAAGTGGATAGACTAAAGTGGAAAGTCTAAAGTGGACAGACTAAAGTGGAAAAACTAAAGTGGAAAGACTAAAGTGGACAGAGAATAGTGGAAAGACTATAGTGGAAAGACTGTAGTGGACAGAATAAAGTGGAGACTATAGTGGAAAGACTAAAGTGGAAAGACTAAAGTGGACAGACCATAGTGGAAAGACTGAAGTGGACAGACTAAAGTGGAAAAACTAAAGTGGAAAAACTAAAGTGGACAGACTATAGTGGAAAGACTATAGTGGAAAGACTGTAGCGGACAGAATAAAGTGGAGACTATAGTGGAAAGACTAAAGTGGACAGAGAATAGTGGAAGGACTAAAGTGGACAGACTACAGTGGAAAGACTATAGTGAAAAGACTATAGTGGACAGAATAAAGTGGAGACTATAGTGGAAAGACTAAAGTGGAAAGACTAAAGTGGACAGACTATAGTGGAAAGACTGAAGTGGAAAGACTCAGTGGAAAGACTAAAGTGTACACACTGAAGTGGACAGAATAAAGTGGAAAGACTAAAGTGGAAAGACTAAAGTGGATAGACTATAGTGGAAAGTCTAAAGTGGACAGACTAAAGTGGAAAAACTAAAGTGGAAAGACTAAAGTGGACAGACTATAGTGGAAAGACTATAGTGGAAAGACTGTAGTGGACAGAATAAAGTGGACACTATAGTGGAAAGACTAAAGTGGACAGAGATTAGTGGAAAGACTAAAGTGGAAAGACTGCAGTGGACAGAATAAAGTGGAGACTATAGTGGAAAGACTAAAGTGGACAGACTATAGTAGATAGACTGAAGTGGAAAGACTCAGTGGATAGACTATAGTGGAAAGACTATAGTGGAAAGACTGAAGTGGAAAGCCTAAAGTGGACAGACAATAATGGAAAGACTATAGTGGAAAGACTCTAGTGGACAGAATAAAGTGGAGAATATAGTGGAAAAACTAAAGTGGACAGAGAGTATTGGAAAGACTAAAGTGGACAAACTATAGTCGAAAGACTATAGTGGAAAGACTGTAGTGGACAGAATAAAGTGGAGACTATAGTGGATAGATTAAAGTGGAAAGACTAAAGTGGACAGACTATAGTGGAAAGACTGAAGTGGAAAGCCTAAAGTGGACAGACAATAATGGAAAGACTATAGTGGAAAGACTCTAGTGGACAGAATAAAGTGGAGAATATAGTGGAAAAACTAAAGTGGACAGAGAGTATTGGAAAGACTAAAGTGGACAGACTATAGTGGAAAGACTATAGTGGAAAGACTAAAGTGGACAGACTATAGTGGAAAGACTGAAGTGGAAAGACTAAAGTGGACAGACAATAATGGAAAGACTATAGTGGAAAGACTCTAGTGGACAGAATAAAGTGGAGAATATAGTGGAAAAACTAAAGTGAACAGAGAGTATTGGAAAGACTAAAATGGACAGACTATAGTGGAAAGACTATAGTGGAAAGACTGTAGTGAACAGAATAAAGTGGAGACTGTAGTGGAAAGACTAAAGTGGAAAGACTAAAGTGGACAGAGAGTACTGGAAAGACTAAAGTGGAAAGACTGTAGTGGACAGAATAAAGTGGAGACTATAGTGGAAAGACTAAAGTGGAAAGACTAAAGTGGACAGACTATATAAAGTGGACAGACTATAGTGGAAAGACTGAAGTGGAAAGACTCAGTGGATAGACTAAAGTGTACACACTGAAGTGGACAGAATAAAGTGGAAAGACTAAAGTGGAAAGACTAAAGTGGACAGACTATAGTGGAAAGACTATAGTGGAAAGACTGTAGTGAACAGAATAAAGTGGAGACTGTAGTGGAAAGACTAAAGTGGACAGAGAGTATTGGAAAGACTAAACTGGAAAGACTGTAGTGGACAGAATAAAGTGGAGACTATAGTGGAAAGACTAAAGTGGAAAGACTAAAGTGGACAGACTATTGTGGAAAGACTGAAGTGGAAAGACTCAGTGGACAGACTAAAGTGTACACACTGAAGTGGACAGAATAAAGTGGAGGCTATAGTGGAAAGACTAAAGTGGATAGACTATAGTGGATAGACTATAGTGGAAAGACTGAAGTGGAAAGACTCAGTGGAAAGACTAAAGTGTACACACTGAAGTGGACAGAATAAAGTGGAAAGACTAAAGTGGAAAGACTAAAGTGGATAGACTAAAGTGGAAAGTCTAAAGTGGACAGACTAAAGTGGAAAAACTAAAGTGGAAAGACTAAAGTGGACAGAGAATAGTGGAAAGACTATAGTGGAAAGACTGTAGTGGACAGAATAAAGTGTATATATAGAATATAGACTAAAGTGGAAAGACTAAAGTGGACAGACTATAGTGGAAAGACTGAAGTGGAAAGACTAAAGTGGATAGACTATAGTGGAAAGACTATAGTGGAAAGACTGTAGTGGACAGAATAAAGTGGACACTATAGTGGAAAGACTAAAGTGGACAGAGAATAGTGGAAAGACTAAAGTGGAAAGACTGTGGTGGACAGAATAAAGTGGAGACTATAGTGGAAAGACTAAAGTGGACAGACTATAGTGGAAAGACTATAGTGGAAAGACTGTAGTGGACAGAATAAAGTGTATATATAGAATATAGACTAAAGTGGAAAGACTAAAGTGGACAGACTATAGTGGAAAGACTGAAGTGGAAAGACTAAAGTGGACAGACAATAATGGAAAGACTATAGTGGAAAGACTCTAGTGGACAGAATAAAGTGGAGAATATAGTGGAAAAACTAAAGTGAACAGAGAGTATTGGAAAGACTAAAATGGACAGACTATAGTGGAAAGACTATAGTGGAAAGACTGTAGTGAACAGAATAAAGTGGAGACTGTAGTGGAAAGACTAAAGTGGAAAGACTAAAGTGGACAGAGAGTACTGGAAAGACTAAAGTGGAAAGACTGTAGTGGACAGAATAAAGTGGAGACTATAGTGGAAAGACTAAAGTGGAAAGACTAAAGTGGACAGACTATATAAAGTGGACAGACTATAGTGGAAAGACTGAAGTGGAAAGACTCAGTGGATAGACTAAAGTGTAGACACTGAAGTGGACAGAATAAAGTGGAAAGACTAAAGTGGAAAGACTAAAGTGGACAGACTATAGTGGAAAGACTATAGTGGAAAGACTGTAGTGAACAGAATAAAGTGGAGACTGTAGTGGAAAGACTAAAGTGGACAGAGAGTATTGGAAAGACTAAAGTGGAAAGACTGTAGTGGACAGAATAAAGTGGAGACTATAGTGGAAAGACTAAAGTGGAAAGACTAAAGTGGACAGACTATTGTGGAAAGACTGAAGTGGAAAGACTCAGTGGACAGACTAAAGTGTACACACTGAAGTGGACAGAATAAAGTGGAGGCTATAGTGGAAAGACTAAAGTGGATAGACTATAGTGGATAGACTATAGTGGAAAGACTGAAGTGGAAAGACTCAGTGGAAAGACTAAAGTGTACACACTGAAGTGGACAGAATAAAGTGGAAAGACTAAAGTGGAAAGACTAAAGTGGATAGACTATAGTGGAAAGTCTAAAGTGGACAGACTAAAGTGGAAAAACTAAAGTGGAAAGACTAAAGTGGACAGAGAATAGTGGAAAGACTATAGTGGAAAGACTGTAGTGGACAGAATAAAGTGGACACTATAGTGGAAAGACTAAAGTGGACAGAGATTAGTGGAAAGACTAAAGTGGAAAGACTGTAGTGGACAGAATAAAGTGGAGACTATAGTGGAAAGACTAAAGTGGACAGACTATAGTGGAAAGACTGAAGTGGAAAGACTCAGTGGATAGACTAAAGTGTACACACTGAAGTGGACAGAATAAAGTGGAAAGACTAAAGTGGAAAGACTAAAGTGGACCGACTATAGTGGAAAAACTAAAGTGGAGAGACTAAAGTGGACAGACTAAAGTGGAAAGACTAAAGTGGAAAGACTAAAGTGGACAGACTATAGTGGAAAGACTTTAGTGGAAACACTGTAGTGGACAGAATAAAGTGGAGAGTATAGTGGAAAGACTAAAGTGGACAGAGAATAGTGGAAAGACTAAAGTGGACAGACTAAAGTGGAAAGACTAAAGTGGAAAGACTAAAGTGGACAGACTATAGTGGAAAGACTATAGTGGAAAGACTGTAGTTGACAGAATAAAGTGGAGAGTATAGTGGAAAGACTAAAGTGGACAGAGAATAGTGGAAAGACTAAAGTGGACAGACTATAGTGGAAAGACTATAGTGGAAAGATTATAGTGGAAAGATTATAGTGGACAGAATAAAGTGGAGACTATAGTGGAAAGACTAAAGTGGACAGAGAATAGTGGAAAGACTAAAGTGGACAGACTATAGTGGAAAGACTATAGTGGAAAGATTATAGTGGACAGAATAAAGTGGAGACTATAGTGGAAAGACTAAAGTGGACAGAGAATAGTGGAAAGACTAAATTGGAAAGACTGTAGTGGACAGAATAAAGTGGAGACTATAGTGGAAAGACTAAAGTGGAAAGACTAAAGTGGACAGACTATAGTGGAAAGACTATAGTGGAAGGACTGTAGTGGACAGAATAAAGTGGAGACTATAGTGGAAAGACTAAAGAGGACAGAGAATAGTGGAAGGACTAAAGTGGAAAGACTAAAGTGGAAAGACTATAGTGGAAATACTATAGTGGAAAGACTAAAGTGGAAAGACTAAAGTGGACAGAATAAAGTGGAGACTATAGTGGAAAGACTAAAGTGGACAGAGAATAGTGGAAAGACTAAATTGGAAAGACTGTAGTGGAAAGAATAAAGTGGAGACTATAATGGAAAGACTAAAGTGGAAAGACTAAAGTGGACAGACCATAGTGGAAAGACTGAAGTGGACAGACTAAAGTGGAAAAACTAAAGTGAAAAAACTAAAGTGGACAGACTATAGTGGAAAGACTATAGTGGAAAGACTGTAGCGGACAGAATAAAGTGGAGACTATAGTGGAAAGACTAAAGTGGACAGAGAATAGTGGAAGGACTAAAGTGGACAGACTACAGTGGAAAGACTATAGTGGACAGAATAAAGTGGAGACTATAGTGGAAAGACTAAAGTGGACAGAGAATAGTGGAAAGACTAAATTGGAAAGACTGTAGTGGACAGAATAAAGTGGAGACTATAGTGGAAAAACTAAAGTTGAAAGACTAAAGTGGACAGACTATAGTGGAAAGACTGAAGTGGAAAGACTCAGAGGAAAGACTAAAGTGTACACACTGAAGTGGACAGAATAAACTGGAAAGACTAAAGTGGAAAGACTAAAGTGGATAGACTATAGTGGAAAGTCTAAAGTGGACAGACTAAAGTGGAAAAACTAACGTGGAAAGACTAAAGTGGATAGACTATAGTGGAAAGACTATAGTGGAAAGACTGTAGTGGACAGAATAAAGTGGACACTATAGTGGAAAGACTAAAGTGGACAGAGAATAGTGGAAAGACTAAAGTGGAAAGACTGTGGTGGACAGAATAAAGTGGAGACTATAGTGGAAAGACTAAAGTGGACAGACTATAGTGGAAAGACTATAGTGGAAAGACTGTAGTGGACAGAATAAAGTGTATATATAGAATATAGACTAAAGTGGAAAGACTAAAGTGGACAGACTATAGTGGAAAGACTGAAGTGGAAAGACTAAAGTGGACAGACAATAATGGAAAGACTATAGTGGAAAGACTCTAGTGGACAGAATAAAGTGGAGAATATAGTGGAAAAACTAAAGTGAACAGAGAGTATTGGAAAGACTAAAATGGACAGACTATAGTGGAAAGACTGAAGTGGAAAGACTCAGTGGATAGACTAAAGTGTACACACTGAAGTGGACAGAATAAAGTGGAAAGACTAAAGTGGAAAGACTAAAGTGGACAGACTATAGTGGAAAGACTATAGTGGAAAGACTGTAGTGAACAGAATAAAGTGGAGACTGTAGTGGAAAGACTAAAGTGGACAGAGAGTATTGGAAAGACTAAAGTGGAAAGACTGTAGTGGACAGAATAAAGTGGAGACTATAGTGGAAAGACTAAAGTGGAAAGACTAAAGTGGACAGACTATTGTGGAAAGACTGAAGTGGAAAGACTCAGTGGACAGACTAAAGTGTACACACTGAAGTGGACAGAATAAAGTGGAGGCTATAGTGGAAAGACTAAAGTCGAAAGACTAAAGTGGGCAGACTATATAAAGTGGACAGACTATAGTGGAAAGCCTAAAGTGGACAGACTATAGTGGAAAGACTGAAGTGGAAAGACTCAGTGGATAGACTAAAGTGTACACACTGAAGTGGACAGAATAAAGTGGAAAGACTAAAGTGGAAAGACTAAAGTGGACAGACTATAGTGGAAAGACTATAGTGGAAAGACTGTAGTGAACAGAATAAAGTGGAGACTGTAGTGGAAAGACTAAAGTGGACAGAGAGTATTGGAAAGACTAAAGTGGAAAGACTGTAGTGGACAGAATAAAGTGGAGACTATAGTGGAAAGACTAAAGTGGAAAGACTAAAGTGGACAGACTATTGTGGAAAGACTGAAGTGGAAAGACTCAGTGGACAGACTAAAGTGTACACACTGAAGTGGACAGAATAAAGTGGAGGCTATAGTGGAAAGACTAAAGTGGAAAGACTAAAGTGGACAGACTATAGTGGAAAGACTTTAGTGGAAACACTGTAGTGGACAGAATAAAGTGGAGAGTATAGTGGAAAGACTAAAGTGGACAGAGAATAGTGGAAAGACTAAAGTGGACAGACTAAAGTGGAAAGACTAAAGTGGAAAGACTGTAGTGGACAGAATAAAGTGGAGACTATAGTGGAAAGACTAAAGTCGAAAGACTAAAGTGGGCAGACTATATAAAGTGGACAGACTATAGTGGAAAGCCTAAAGTGGACAGACTATAGTGGAAAGACTGAAGTGGAAAGACTCAGTGGATAGACTAAAGTGTACACACTGAAGTGGACAGAATAAAGTGGAAAGACTAAAGTGGAAAGACTAAAGTGGACAGACTATAGTGGAAAGACTATAGTGGAAAGACTGTAGTGAACAGAATAAAGTGGAGACTGTAGTGGAAAGACTAAAGTGGACAGAGAGTATTGGAAAGACTAAAGTGGAAAGACTGTAGTGGACAGAATAAAGTGGAGACTATAGTGGAAAGACTAAAGTGGAAAGACTAAAGTGGACAGACTATTGTGGAAAGACTGAAGTGGAAAGACTCAGTGGACAGACTAAAGTGTACACACTGAAGTGGACAGAATAAAGTGGAGGCTATAGTGGAAAGACTAAAGTGGAAAGACTAAAGTGGACAGACTATAGTGGAAAGACTTTAGTGGAAACACTGTAGTGGACAGAATAAAGTGGAGAGTATAGTGGAAAGACTAAAGTGGACAGAGAATAGTGGAAAGACTAAAGTGGACAGACTAAAGTGGAAAGACTAAAGTGGAAAGACTAAAGTGGACAGACTATAGTGGAAAGACTATAGTGGAAAGACTGTAGTTGACAGAATAAAGTGGAGAGTATAGTGGAAAGACTAAAGTGGACAGAGAATAGTGGAAAGACTAAAGTGGACAGACTATAGTGGAAAGACTATAGTGGAAAGATTATAGTGGAAAGATTATAGTGGACAGAATAAAGTGGAGACTATAGTGGAAAGACTAAAGTGGACAGAGAATAGTGGAAAGACTAAAGTGGACAGACTATAGTGGAAAGACTATAGTGGAAAGATTATAGTGGACAGAATAAAGTGGAGACTATAGTGGAAAGACTAAAGTGGACAGAGAATAGTGGAAAGACTAAATTGGAAAGACTGTAGTGGACAGAATAAAGTGGAGACTATAGTGGAAAGACTAAAGTGGAAAGACTAAAGTGGACAGACTATAGTGGAAAGACTATAGTGGAAGGACTGTAGTGGACAGAATAAAGTGGAGACTATAGTGGAAAGACTAAAGAGGACAGAGAATAGTGGAAGGACTAAAGTGGAAAGACTAAAGTGGAAAGACTATAGTGGAAATACTATAGTGGAAAGACTAAAGTGGAAAGACTAAAGTGGACAGAATAAAGTGGAGACTATAGTGGAAAGACTAAAGTGGACAGAGAATAGTGGAAAGACTAAATTGGAAAGACTGTAGTGGAAAGAATAAAGTGGAGACTATAGTGGAAAGACTAAAGTGGAAAGACTAAAGTGGACAGACCATAGTGGAAAGACTGAAGTGGACAGACTAAAGTGGAAAAACTAAAGTGGAAAAACTAAAGTGGACAGACTATAGTGGAAAGACTATAGTGGAAAGACTGTAGCGGACAGAATAAAGTGGAGACTATAGTGGAAAGACTAAAGTGGACAGAGAATAGTGGAAGGACTAAAGTGGACAGACTACAGTGGAAAGACTATAGTGGAAAGACTATAGTGGACAGAATAAAGTGGAGACTATAGTGGAAAGACTAAAGTGGAAAGACTAAAGTGGACAGACTATAGTGGAAAGACTGAAGTGGAAAGACTCAGTGGAAAGACTAAAGTGTACACACTGAAGTGGACAGAATAAAGTGGAAAGACTAAAGTGGAAAGACTAAAGTGGATAGACTATAGTGGAAAGTCTAAAGTGGACAGACTAAAGTGGAAAAACTAAAGTGGAAAGACTAAAGTGGACAGACTATAGTGGAAAGACTATAGTGGAAAGACTGTAGTGGACAGAATAAAGTGGACACTATAGTGGAAAGACTAAAGTGGACAGAGATTAGTGGAAAGACTAAAGTGGAAAGACTGCAGTGGACAGAATAAAGTGGAGACTATAGTGGAAAGACTAAAGTGGACAGACTATAGTGGAAAGACTGAAGTGGAAAGACTCAGTGGATAGACTAAAGTGTAACCACTGAAGTGGACAGAATAAAGTGGAAAGACTAAAGTGGAAAGACCAAAGTGGACCGACTATAGTGGAAAAACTAAAGTGGACAGACTAAAGTGGACAGACTAAAGTGGAAAGACTAAAGTGGAAAGACTAAAGTGGACAGACTATAGTGGAAAGACTATAGTGGAAACACTGTAGTGGACAGAATAAAGTGGAGAGTATAGTGGAAAGACTAAAGTGGACAGAGAATAGTGGAAAGACTAAAGTGGACAGACTATAGTGGAAAGACTATAGTGGACAGACTATAGTTGGAAGACTATAGTGGAAAGACTGTAGTGGACAGAATAAAGTGGAGACTATAGTGGAAAGACTAAAGTGGACAGAGAATAGTGGAAAGACTAAAGTGGACAGACTATAGTGGAAAGACTAAAGTGGACAGACTAAAGTGGAAAGACTAAAGTGGAAAGACTAAAGTGGACAGACTATAGTGGAAAGACTATAGTGGAAAGACTGAAGTGGAAAGCCTAAAGTGGACAGACAATAATGGAAAGACTATAGTGGAAAGACTCTAGTGGACAGAATAAAGTGGAGAATATAGTGGAAAAACTAAAGTGGACAGAGAGTATTGGAAAGACTAAAGTGGACAAACTATAGTGGAAAGACTATAGTGGAAAGACTGTAGTGGACAGAATAAAGTGGAGACTATAGTGGATAGATTAAAGTGGAAAGACTAAAGTGGACAGACTATAGTGGAAAGACTGAAGTGGAAAGCCTAAAGTGGACAGACAATAATGGAAAGACTATAGTGGAAAGACTCTAGTGGACAGAATAAAGTGGAGAATATAGTGGAAAAACTAAAGTGGACAGAGAGTATTGGAAAGACTAAAGTGGACAGACTATAGTGGAAAGACTATAGTGGAAAGACTATAGTAGAAAGACTCAGTGGACAGACTAAAGTGTACACACTGAAGTGGACAGAATAAAGTGGAGACCATAGTGGAAAGACTAAAGTGGACAGAGAATAGTGGAAGGACTAAAGTGGAAAGACTAAAGTGGACAGACTATAGTGGAAAGACTATAGTGGAAAGACTAAAGTGGAAAGATTAAAGTGGACAGAATAAAGTGGAGACTATAGTGGAAAGACTAAAGTGGAAAGACTAAAGTGGACAGACCATAGTGGAAAGACTGAAGTGGACAGACTAAAGTGGAAAAACTAAAGTGGAAAGACTAAAGTGGACAGACTATAGTGGAAAGACTATAGTGGAAAGACTGTAGTGGACAGAATAAAGTGGAGACTATAGTGGAAAGACTAAAGAGGACAGAGAATAGTGGAAGGACTAAAGTGGAAAGACTAAAGTGGAAAGACTTTAGTGGAAATACTATAGTGGAAAGACTAAAGTGGAGACTATAGTGGATAGACTAAAGTGGAAAGACTAAAGTGGACAGACTATAGTGGAAAGACTGAAGTGGAAAGACTAAAGTGGACAGACAATAATGGAAAGACTATAGTGGAAAGACTCTAGTGGACAGAATAAAGTGGAGAATATAGTGGAAAAACTAAAGTGGACAGAGAGTATTGGAAAGACTAAAGTGGACAGACTATAGTGGAAAGACTATAGTGGAAAGACTGTAGTGAACAGAATAAAGTGGAGACTGTAGTGGAAAGACTAAAGTGGAAAGAATAAAGTGGACAGAGAGTATTGGAAAGACTAAAGTGGAAAGACTGTAGTGGACAGAATAAAGTGGAGACTATAGTGGAAAGACTAAAGTGGAAAGACTAAAGTGGACAGACTATAGTGGAAAGACTGAAGTGGACAGACTAAAGTGTACACACTGAAGTGGACAGAATAAAGTGGAGACTATAGTGGAAAGACTAAAGTGGACAGAGAACAGTGGAAAGACTGTAGTGGACAAAATAAACTAGAGACTATAGTGGAAAGACTAAAGTGGAAAGACTAAAGTGGACAGACTATAGTGGAAAGACTACAGTGGAAAGACTGTAGTGGACTGAATAAAGTGGAGACTATACTGGAAAGACTAAAGTGGACAGAGAATAGTGGAAAGACTAAAGTGGATAGACTATAGTGGAAAGACTATAGTGGAAAGACTGTAGTGGAAAGACTGTAGTGGACAGAATAAAGTGGAGACTGTCGTGGAAAGACTAAAGTGGACAGAGAGTATTGGAAAGACTAAAGTGGAAAGACTGTAGTGGACAGAATAAAGTGGAGACTGTAGTGGAAAGACTAAAGTGGACAGACTATAGTGGAAAGACTGAAGTGGAAAGACTGTAGTGGACTGAATAAAGTGGAGACTATAGTGGAAAGAGTAAAGTGGACTGAGAATAGTGGAAAGACTAAAGTGGATAGACTATAGTGGAAAGACTATAGTGGAAAGACTGTAGTGGACAGAATAAAGTGGAGACTATAGTGGAAAGACTAAAGTGGAAAGACTAAAGTGGACAGACTATAGTGGAAAGACTGAAGTGGACAGACTAAAGTGGAAAAACTAAAGTGGAAAGACTAAAGTGGACAGACTATAGTTGGAAAGACTATAGTGGAAAGACTGTAGTGGACAGAATAAACTGGAGACTATAGTGGAAAGACTAAAGTGGAAAGACTAAAGTGGACAGACTATAGTGGAAAGACTAAAGTGGAAAGAGTAAAGTGGACAGAGAATAGTGGAAAGACTGTAGTGGACAGAATAAACTGGAGACTATAGTGGAAAGACTAAAGTGGAAAGACTAAAGTGGACAGACTATAGTGGAAAGACTATAGTGGAAAGACTGTAGTGGACTGAATAGAGTGGAGACAATAGTGGAAAGACTAAAGTGGACAGAGAATAGTGGAAAGACTAAAGTGGATAGACTATAGTGGAAAGACTATAGCGGAAAGACTGTAGTGGACAGAATAAAGTGGAGACTATAGTGGAAAGACTAAAGTGGACAGACTATAGTGGAAAGACTGAAGTGGAAAGACTCAGTGGAAAGACTAAAGTGTACACACTGAAGTGGACAGAATAAAGTGGAAAGACTAAAGTGGATAGACTATAGTGGAAAGTCCATAGTGGAAAGACTGTAGTGGACAGAATAAAGTGGAGAGTATAGTGGAAAGACTAAAGTGGACAGAGAATAGTGGAAAGACTAAAGTGGACAGACTATAGTGGAAAGACTATAGTGGAAAGACTATAGGGGACAGAATAAAGTGGAGAATATAGTGGAAAGATTGAAGTGGAAAGACTAAAGTGGACAGACAATAATGGAAAGACTATAGTGGAAAGACTCTAGTGGACAGAATAAAGTGGAGAATATAGTGGAAAGACTGAAGTGGAAAGACTAAAGTGGACAGACAATAATGGAAAGACTATAGTTGAAATACTGTAGTGGACAGAATAAAGTGGAGACTATAGTGGAAAGACTAAAGTGGAAAGACTAAAGTGGACAGACTATAGTGGAAAGACTGAAGTGGAAAGACTCAGTGGACAGACTAAAGTGTACACACTGAAGTGGACAGAATAAAGTGGAGACTATAGTGGAAAGACTAAAGTGGAATGACTAAAGTGGACAGAGAATAGTGGAAAGACTGTAGTGGACAGAATAAACTGGAGACTATAGTGGAAAGACTAAAGTGGAAAGACTAAAGTGGACAGACTATAGTGGAAAGACTATAGTTGAAAGACTGTAGTGGACTGAATAAAGTGGAGACTATAGTGGAAAGTCTAAAGTGGACAGAGAATAGTGGAAAGACTAAAGTGGATAGACTATAGTGGAAAGACTATAGTGGAAAGACTGTAGTGGACAGTATAAAGTGGAGACTATAGTGGAAAGACTAAAGTGGAAAGACTAAAGTGGACAGACTATAGTGGAAAGACTGAAGTGGACAGACTAAATTGGAAAAACTAAAGTGGAAAGACTAAAGTGGAAAGACTGTAGTGGACAGAATAAAGTGGAGAGTATAGTGGAAAGACTAAAGTGGACAGAGAATAGTGGAAAGACTAAAGTGGACAGACTATAGTGGAAAGACTATAGTGGACAGAATAAAGTGGAGAATATAGTGGAAAGACTGAAGTGGAAAGACTAAAGTGGACAGACAATAATGGAAAGACTATAGTGGAAAGACTCTAGTGGACAGAATAAAGTGGAGAATATAGTGGAAAAACTAAAGTGGACAGAGAGTATTGGAAAGACTAAAGTGGACAGACTATAGTGGAAAGACTATAGTGGAAAGAATGTAGTGAACAGAATAAAGTGGAGACTGTAGTGGAAAGACTAAAGTGGACAGAGAGTATTGGAAAGACTAAAGTGGAAAGACTGTAGTGGACAAAATAAAGTGGAGACTATAGTGGAAAGACTAAAGTGGAAAGACTAAAGTGGAGACTATAGTGGATAGACTAAAGTGGACAGAGAATAGTGGAAAGACTGAATTGGAAAGACTGTAGTGGACAGAATAAAGTGGAGCCTATAGAGGAAAGACAAAAGTGGAAAGACTAAAGTGGACAGACTATAGTGGAAAGACTGAAGTGGAAAGACTCAGTGGACAGACTAAAGTATACACACTGAAGTGGACAGAATAAAGTGGAAAGACTAAAGTGGAAAGACTAAAGTGGATAGACTATAGTGGAAAGACTAAAGTGGACAGACTAAAGTGGAAAAACTAAAGTGGAAAGACTAAAGTGGACAGACTATAGTGGAAAGACTATAGTGGGAAGACTGTAGTGGACAGAATAAAGTGGAGACTATAGTGGAAAGACTAAAGTGGACAGACAATAGTGGAAAGACTAAAGCGGACAGACTATAGTGGAAAGACTAAAGTGGAAAAACTAAAGTGGAAAGACTAAAGTGGACAGACTATAGTGGAAAGACTATAGTGGAAAGACTGTAGTGAACAGAATAAAGGGGAGACTATAGTGGAAAGACTAAAGTGGAAAGACTAAAGTGGACAGAGAATAGTGGAAAGACTAAAGTGGACAGACTATAGTGGAAAGACTAAAGTGGACAGACTAAAGTGGAAAGACCTAAGTGGAAAGACTAAAGTGGACAGACTATAGTGGAAAGACTATAGTGGAAAGACTGTAGTGGACAGAATAAAGTGGAGAGTATAGTGGAAAGACTAAAGTGGACAGAGAATAGTGGAAAGACTAAAGTGGACAGACTATAGTGGAAAGACTATAGTGGAAAGACTATAGGGGACAGAATAAAGTGGAGAATATAGTGGAAAGACTGAAGTGGAAAGACTAAAGTGGACAGACAATAATGGAAAGACTATAGTGGAAAGACTCTAGTGGACAGAATAAAGTGGAGAACAGTGACAGAGAGTATTGGAAAGACTAAAGTGGACAGACTATAGTGGAAAGACTATAGTGGAAAGACTGTAGTGAACAGAATAAAGTGGAGACTGTAGTGGAAAGACTAAAGTGGACAGAGAGTATTGGAAAGACTAAAGTGGAAAGACTGTAGTGGACAGAATTAAGTGGAGACTATAGTGGAAAGACTAAAGTGGAAAGACTAAAGTGGACAGACTATAGTGGAAAGACTGAAGTGGAAAGACTCAGTGGACAGACTAAAGTGTACACACTGAAGTGGACAGAATAAAGTGGAGACTATAGTGGAAAGACTAAAGTGGAAAGACTGTAGTGGACAGAATAAACTGGAGACTATAGTGGAAAGACTAAAGTGGAAAGACTAAAGTGGACAGACTATAGTGGAAAGACTATAGTGGAAAGACTGTAGTGGACTTAATAAAGTGGAGACTATTGTGGAAAGTCTAAAGTGGACAGAGAATAGTGGAAAGACTAAAGTGGATAGACTATAGTGGAAAGACTATAGTGGAAAGACTGTAGTGGACAGTATAAAGTGGAGACTATAGTGGAAAGACTAAAGTGGAAAGACTAAAGTGGACGGACTATAGTGGAAAGACTGAAGTGGACAGACTAAATTGGAAAAACTAAAGTGGAAAGACTAAAGTGGAAAGACTGTAGTGGACAGAATAAAGTGGAGAGTATAGTGGAAAGACTAAAGTGGACAGAGAATAGTGGAAAGACTAAAGTGGACAGACTATAGTGGAAAGACTATAGTGGACAGAATAAAGTGGAGAATATAGTGGAAAGACTGAAGTGGACAGACAATAATGGAAAGACTATAGTGGAAAGACTCTAGTGGACAGAATAAAGTGGAGAATATAGTGGAAAAACTAAAGTGGACAGAGAGTATTGGAAAGACTAAAGTGGACAGACTATAGTGGAAAGACTATAGTGGAAAGACTGTAGTGAACAGAATAAAGTGGAGACTGTAGTGGAAAGACTAAAGTGGACAGACAGTATTGGAAAGACTAAAGTGGAAAGACTGTAGTGGACAGAATAAAGTGGAGACTATAGTGGAAAGACTAAAGTGGAAAGACTAAAGTGGACAGAGAATAGTGGAAAGACTGTAGTGGACAGAATAAACTGGAGACTATAGTGGAAAGACTAAAGTGGAAAGACTAAAGTGGACGGACTATAGTGGAAAGACCATAGTGGAAAGACTGTAGTGGACTGAATAAAGTGGAGACTATAGTGGAAAGTCTAAAGTGGACAGAGAATAGTGGAAAGACTAAAGTGGATAGACTATAGTGGAAAGACTATAGTGGAAAGACTGTAGTGGACAGTATAAAGTGGAGACTATAGTGGAAAGACTAAAGTGGAAAGACTAAAGTGGACAGACTATATTGGAAAGACTGAAGTGGACAGACTAAAGTGGAAAAACTAAAGTGGAAAGACTAAAGTGGACAGACTATAGTGGAAAGACTATAGTGGAAAGACTGTAGTGGACAGAATAAAGTGGAGACTATAGTGGAAAGACTAAAGTGGACAGAGAATAGTGGAAAGACTGAAGTGGACAGACTATAGTGGAAAGACTATAGTGGACAGAGAATAGTGGAAAGACTAAATAGTGGAAAGACTATAGTGGAAAGACTGTAGTGGACAGAAGAAAGTGGAGACTATAGTGGAAAGACTAAAGCGGACAGAGAGACTAAGACTAAAGTGGACAGACTATAGTGGAAAGACTATAGTGGAAAGACTGTAGTAGACAGAATAAAGTGGAGACTATAGTGGAAAGACTAAAGTGGACAGACTGTAGTGGAAAGACTATAGTGGAAAGACTGTAGTGGACAGAATAAAGTGGAAAGACTAAAGTGGAAAGACTAAAGTGGATAGACTATAGTGGAAAGTCTAAAGTGGACAGACTAAAGTGGAAAAACTAAAGTGGAAAGACTAAAGTGGATAGACTATAGTGGAAAGACTATAGTGGAAAGACTGTAGTGGACAGAATAAAGTGGACACTATAGTGGAAAGACTAAAGTGGACAGAGAATAGTGGAAAGACTAAAGTGGAAAGACTGTGGTGGACAGAATAAAGTGGAGACTATAGTGGAAAGACTAAAGTGGACAGACTATAGTGGAAAGACTATAGTGGAAAGACTGTAGTGGACAGAATAAAGTGGAGACTATAGTGGATAGACTAAAGTGGAAAGACTAAAGTGGACAGACTATAGTGGAAAGACTGAAGTGGAAAGACTAAAGTGGACAGACAATAATGGAAAGACTATAGTGGAAAGACTCTAGTGGACAGAATAAAGTGGAGAATATAGTGGAAAAACTAAAGTGAACAGAGAGTATTGGAAAGACTAAAGTGGACAGACTATAGTGGAAAGACTATAGTGGACAGACTATAGTGGAAAGACTGAAGTGGAAAGACTAAAGTGGACAGACAATAATGGAAAGACTATAGTGGAAAGACTCTAGTGGACAGAATAAAGTGGAGAATATAGTGGAAAAACTAAAGTGGACAGAGAGTATTGGAAAGACTAAAGTGGACAGACTATAGTGGAAAGACTATAGTGGAAAGACTGTTGTGAACAGAATAAAGTGGAGACTGTAGTGGAAAGACTAAAGTGGAAAGACTAAAGTGGACAGAGAGTATTGGAAAGACTAAAGTGGAAAGACTGTAGTGGACAGAATAAAGTGGAGACTATAGTTGAAAGACTAAAGTGGAAAGACTAAAGTGGACAGACTATAGTGGAAAGACTGAAGTGGACAGACTAAAGTGTACACACTGAAGTGGACAGAATAAAGTGGAGACTATAGTGGAAAGACTAAAGTGGAAAGACTAAAGTGGACAGAGAACAGTGGAAAGACTGTAGTGGACAGAATAAACTAGAGACTATAGTGGAAAGACTAAAGTGGAAAGACTAAAGTGGACAGACTATAGTGGAAAGACTATAGTGGAAAGACTGTAGTGGACTGAATAAAGTGGAAACTATACTGGAAAGACTGAAGTGGACAGAGAATAGTGGAAAGACTAAAGTGGATAGACTGTAGTGGACAGAATAAAGTGGAGACTGTCGTGGAAAGACTAAAGTGGACAGAGATTATTGGAAAGACTAAAGTGGAAAGACTGTAGTGGACAGAATAAAGTGGAGACTGTAGTGGAAAGACTAAAGTGGACAGACTATAGTGGAAAGACTGAAGTGGAAAGACTGTAGTGGACTGAATAAAGTGGAGACTATAGTGGAAAGAGTAAAGTGGACTGAGAATAGTGGAAAGACTAAAGTGGATAGACTATAGTGGAAAGACTATAGTGGAAAGACTGTAGTGGACAGAATAAAGTGGAGACTATAGTGGAAAGACTAAAGTGGAAAGACTAAAGTGGACAGACTATAGTGGAAAGACTGAAGTGGACAGACTAAAGTGGAAAAACTAAAGTGGAAAGACTAAAGTGGACAGACTATAGTTGGAAAGACTATAGTGGAAAGACTGTAGTGGACAGAATAAACTGGAGACTATAGTGGAAAGACTAAAGTGGACAGACTATAGTGGAAAGACTAAAGTGGAAAGACTAAAGTGGACAGAGAATAGTGGAAAGACTGTAGTGGACAGAATAAACTGGAGACTATAGTGGAAAGACTAAAGTGGAAAGACTAAAGTGGACAGACTATAGTGGAAAGACTATAGTGGAAAGACTGTAGTGGACTGAATAGAGTGGAGACAATAGTGGAAAGACTAAAGTGGACAGAGAATAGTGGAAAGACTAAAGTGGATAGACTATACTGGAAAGACTATAGTGGAAAGACTATAGGGGACAGAATAAAGTGGAGAATATAGTGGAAAGACTGAAGTGGAAAGACTAAAGTGGACAGACAATAATGGAAAGACTATAGTGGAAAGACTAAAGCGGACAGACTATAGTGGAAAGACTAAAGTGGATAGACTATAGTGGAAAGTCTATAGTGGAAAGACTGTAGTGGACAGAATAAAGTGGAGAGTATAGTGGAAAGACTAAAGTGGACAGAGAATAGTGGAAAGACTAAAGTGGACAGACTATAGTGGAAAGACTATAGTGGAAAGACTATAGGGGACAGAATAAAGTGGAGAATATAGTGGAAAGACTGAAGTGGAAAGACTAAAGTGGACAGACAATAATGGAAAGACTATAGTGGAAAGACTAAAGTGGACAGACAATAGTGGAAAGACTAAAGCGGACAGACTATAGTGGAAAGACTAAAGTGGAAAAACTAATGTGGAAAGACTAAAGTGGACAGACTATAGTGGAAAGACTATAGTGGAAAGACTGTAGTGGACAGAATAAAGTGGACACTATAGTGGAAAGACTAAAGTGGACAGAGAATAGTGGAAAGACTAAAGTGGAAAGACTGTGGTGGACTGAATAAAGTGGAGACTATAGTGGAAAGACTAAAGTGGACAGACTTTAGTGGAAAGACTATAGTGGAAAGACTGTAGTGGACAGAATAAAGTGGAGACTATAGTGGATAGACTAAAGTGGAAAGACTAAAGTGGACAGACTAAAGTGGAAAGACTGAAGTGGAAAGACTAAAGTGGACAGACAATAATGGAAAGACTATAGTGGAAAGACTCTAGTGGACAGAATAAAGTGGAGAATATCGTGGAAAAACTAAAGTGAACAGAGAGTATTGGAAAGACTAAAGTGGACAGACTATAGTGGAAAGACTATAGTGGACAGACTATAGTGGAAAGACTGAAGTGGAAAGACTAAAGTGGACAGACAATAATGGAAAGACTATAGTGGAAAGACTCTAGTGGACAGAATAAAGTGGAGAATATAGTGGAAAAACTAAAGTGGACAGAGAGTATTGGAAAGACTAAAGTGGACAGACTATAGTGGAAAGACTATAGTGGAAAGACTGTAGTGAACAGAATAAAGTGGAGACTGAAGTGGAAGACTAAAGTGGAAATACTAAAGTGGACAGAGAGTATTGGAAAGACTAAAGTGGAAAGACTGTAGTGGACAGAATAAAGTGGAGACTATAGTGGAAAGACTAAAGTGGAAAGACTAAAGTGGACAGACTATAGTGGAAAGACTGAAGTGGACAGACTAAAGTGTACACACTGAAGTGGACAGAATAAAGTGGAGACTATAGTGGAAAGACTAAAGTGGAAAGACTAAAGTGGACAGAGAACAGTGGAAAGACTAAAGTGGAAAGACTAAAGTGGACAGAGAATAGTGGAAAGACTGTAGTGGACAGAATAAACTGGAGACTATATTGGAAAGACTAAAGTGGAAAGACTAAAGTGGACAGACTATAGTGGAAAGACTATAGTGGAAAGACTGTAGTGGGCTGAATAGAGTGGAGACAATAGTGGAAAGACTAAAGTGGACAGAGAATAGTGGAAAGACTAAAGTGGATAGACTATAGTGGAAAGACTATAGCGGAAAGACTGTAGTGGACAGAATAAAGTGGAGACTATAGTGGAAAGACTAAAGTGGACAGACTATAGTGGAAAGACTGAAGTGGAAAGACTCAGTGGAAAGACTAAAGTGTACACACTGAAGTGGACAGAATAAAGTGGAAAGACTAAAGTGGATAGACTATAGTGGAAAGTCTATAGTGGAAAGACTGTAGTGGACAGAATAAAGTGGAGAGTATAGTGGAAAGACTAAAGTGGACAGAGAATAGTGGAAAGACTAAAGTGGACAGACTATAGTGGAAAGACTATAGTGGAAAGACTATAGGGGACAGAATAAAGTGGAGAATATAGTGGAAAGACTGAAGTGGAAAGACTAAAGTGGACAGACAATAATGGAAAGACTATAGTGGAAAGACTGTAGTGGACAGAATAAAGTGGAGAGTATAGTGGAAAGACTAAAGTGGACAGAGAATAGTGGAAAGACTAAAGTGGACAGACTATAGTGGAAAGACTATAGTGGACAGAATAAAGTGGAGAATATAGTGGAAAGACTGAAGTGGAAAGACTAAAGTGGACAGACAATAATGGAAAGACTATAGTGGAAAGACTCAAGTGGACAGAATAAAGTGGAGAATATAGTGGAAAAACTAAAGTGGACAGAGAGTATTGGAAAGACTAAAGTGGACAGACTATAGTGGAAAGACTATAGTGGAAAGACTGTAGTGAACAGAATAAAGTGGAGACTGTAGTGGAAAGACTAAAGTGGACAGAGAGTATTGGAAAGACTAAAGTGGAAAGACTGTAGTGGACAGAATAAAGTGGAGACTATAGTGGAAAGACTAAAGTGGAAAGACTAAAGTGGACAGACTATAGTGGAAAGACTGAAGTGGACAGAATAAAGTGGAGACTATAGTGGAAAGACTAAAGTGGAAAGACTAAAGTGGACAGAGAATAGTGGAAAGACTGTAGTGGACAGAATAAACTGGAGACTATAGTGGAAAGACTAAAGTGGAAAGACTAAAGTGGACAGACTATAGTGGAAAGACTATAGTGGAAAGACTGTAGTGGACTGAATAAAGTGGAGACTATAGTGGAAAGTCTAAAGTGGACAGAGAATAGTGGAAAGACTAAAGTGGATAGACTATAGTGGAAAGACTATAGTGGAAAGACTGTAGTGGACAGTATAAAGTGGAGACTATAGTGGAAAGACTAAAGTGGACAAACTATATTGGAAAGACTGAAGTGGACAGAATAAAGTGGAGACTATAGTGGAAAGACTAAAGTGGAAAGACTAAAGTGGACAGAGAATAGTGGAAAGACTGTAGTGGACAGAATAAACTGGAGACTATAGTGGAAAGACTAAAGTGGAAAAACTAAAGTGGAAAGACTAAAGTGGACAGACTATAGTGGAAAGACTATAGTGGAAAGACTGTAGTGGACAGAATAAAGTGGAGAGTATAGTGGAAAGACTAAAGTGGACAGAGAATAGTGGAAAGACTGAAGTGGACAGACTATAGTGGAAAGACTATAGTGGAAAGACTGTAGTGGACAGAGAATAGTGGAAAGACTAAAGTGGACAGACTATAGTGGAAAGACTATAGTGGAAAGACTGTAGTGGACAGAAGAAAGTGGAGACTATAGTGGAAAGACTAAAGTGGACAGAGAGACTAAGACTAAAGTGGACAGACTATAGTGGAAAGACTATAGTGGAAAGACTGTAGTGGACAGAATAAAGTGGAGACTATAGTGGAAAGACTATAGTAGAAAGACTGTAGTGGACAGAATAAAGTAGAGACTATAGTGGATAGGCTAAAGTGGACAGAGAATAGTGGAAAGACTAAATTGGAAAGACTGTAGTGGACAGAATAAAGTGGAGACTATAGTGGAAAGAATAAAGTGGAAAGACTAAAGTGGAAAGACTAAAGTGGATAGACTACAGTGGAAAGTCTAAAGTGGACAGACTAAAGTGGAAAAACTAAAGTGGAAAGACTAAAGTGGATAGACTATAGTGGAAAGACTATAGTGGAAAGACTGTAGTGGACAGAATAAAGTGGACACTATAGTGGAAAGACTAAAGTGGACAGAGAATAGTGGAAAGACTAAAGTGGAAAGACTGTGGTGGACAGAATAAAGTGGAGACTATAGTGGAAAGACTAAAGTGGACAGACTATAGTGAAAAGACTATAGTGGAAAGACTGTAGTGGACAGAATAAAGTGGAGACTATAGTGGATAGGCTAAAGTGGAAAGACTAAAGTGGACAGACTATAGTGGAAAGACTGAAGTGGAAAGACTAAAGTGGACAGACAATAATGGAAAGACTATAGTGAAAAGACTCTAATGGACAGAATAAAGTGGAGAATATAGTGGAAAAACTAAAGTGAACAGAGAGTATTGGAAAGACTAAAGTGGACAGACTATAGTGGAAAGACTATAGTGGAAAGACTGTAGTGAACAGAATAAAGTGGAGACTGTAGTGGAAAGACTAAAGTGGAAAGACTAAAGTGGACAGAGAGTACTGGAAAGACTAAAGTGGAAAGACTGTAGTGGACAGAATAAAGTGGAGACTATAGTGGAAAGACTAAAGTGGAAAGACTAAAGTGGACAGAATATATAAAGTGGACAGACTATAGTGGAAAGCCTAAAGTGGACAGACTATAGTGGAAAGACTGAAGTGGAAAGACTCAGTGGATAGACTAAAGTGTACACACTGAAGTGGACAGAATAAAGTGGAAAGACTAAAGTGGAAAGACTAAAGTGGACAGACTATAGTGGAAAGACTATAGTGGAAAGACTGTAGTGAACAGAATAAAGTGGAGACTGTAGTGGAAAGACTAAAGTGGAAAGACTAAAGTGGACAGAGAGTATTGGAAAGACTAAAGTGGAAAGACTGTAGTGGACAGAATAAAGTGGAGACTGTAGTGGAAAGACTAAAGTGGAAAGACTAAAGTGGACAGACTATTGTGGAAAGACTGAAGTGGAAAGACTCAGTGGACAGACTAAAGTGTACACACTGAAGTGGACAGAATAAAGTGGAGGCTATAGTGGAAAGACTAAAGTGGATAGACTATAGTGGAAAAACTAAAGTGGAGAGACTAAAGTGGACAGACTAAAGTGGAAAGACTAAAGTGGAAAGACTAAAGTGGACAGACTATAGTGGAAAGACTTTAGTGGAAACACTGTAGTGGACAGAATAAAGTGGAGAGTATAGTGGAAAGACTAAAGTGGACAGAGAATAGTGGAAAGACTAAAGTGGACAGACTATAGTGGAAAGACTAAATTGGACAGACTAAAGTGGAAAGACTAAAGTCGAAAGACTAAAGTGGACAGAGAATAGTGGAAAGACTAAAGTGGACAGACTATAGTGGAAAGACTATAGTGGACAGAATATAGTTGGAAGACTATAGTGGAAAGACTGTAGTGGACAGAATAAAGTGGAGACTATAGTGGAAAGACTAAAGTGGACAGAGAATAGTGGAAAGACTAAAGTGGACAGACTATAGTGGAAAGACTAAAGTGGACAGACTAAAGTGGAAAGACTAAAGTGGAAAGACTAAAGTGGACAGACTATAGTGGAAAGACTATAGTGGAAAGACTGTAGTTGACAGAATAAAGTGGAGAGTATAGTGGAAAGACTAAAGTGGACAGAGAATAGTGGAAAGACTAAAGTGGACAGACTATAGTGGAAAGACTATAGTGGAAAGATTATAGTGGACAGAATAAAGTGGAGACTATAGTGGAAAGACTAAAGTGGACAGAGAATAGTGGAAAGACTAAATTGGAAAGACTGTAGTGGACAGAATAAAGTGGAGACTATAGTGGAAAGACTAAAGTGGAAAGACTAAAGTGGACAGACTATAGTGGAAAGACTATAGTGGAAAGACTGTAGTGGACAGAATAAAGTGGAGACTATAGTGGAAAGACTAAAGAGGACAGAGAATAGTGGAAGGACTAAATTGGAAAGACTAAAGTGGAAAGACTATAGTGGAAATACTATAGTGGAAAGACTAAAGTGGAAAGACTAAAGTGGACAGAATAAAGTGGAGACTATAGTGGAAAGACTAAAGTGGACAGAGAATAGTGGAAAGACTAAATTGGAAAGACTGTAGTGGAAGGAATAAAGTGGAGACTATAGTGGAAAGACTAAAGTGGAAAGACTAAAGTGGACAGACCATAGTGGAAAGACTGAAGTGGACAGACTAAAGTGGAAAAACTAAAGTGGAAAAACTAAAGTGGACAGACTATAGTGGAAAGACTATAGTGGAAAGACTGTAGCGGACAGAATAAAGTGGAGACTATAGTGGAAAGACTAAAGTGGACAGAGAATAGTGGAAGGACTAAAGTTGACAGACTACAGTGGAAAGACTATAGTGGAAAGACTATAGTGGACAGAATAAAGTGGAGACTATAGTGGAAAGACTAAAGTGGAAAGACTAAAGTGGACAGACTATAGTGGAAAGACTGAAGTGGAAAGACTCAGTGGAAAGACTAAAGTGTACACACTGAAGTGGATAGAATAAAGTGGAAAGACTAAAGTGGAAAGACTAAAGTGGATAGACTATAGTGGAAAGTCTAAAGTGGACAGACTAAAGTGGAAAAACTAAAGTGGAAAGACAAAAGTGGATAGATTATAGTGGAAAGACCATAGTGGAAAGACTGTAGTGGACAGAATAAAGTGGACACTATAGTGGAAAGACTGAAGTGGAAAGACTAAAGTGGACAGACAATAATGGAAAGACTATAGTGGAAAGACTCTAGTGGACAGAATAAAGTGGAGAATATAGTGGAAAAACTAAAGTGATCAGAGAGTATTGGAAAGACTAAAGTGGACAGACTATAGTGGAAAGACTATAGTGGAAAGACTGTAGTGAACAGAATAAAGTGGAGACTGTAGTGGAAAGACTAAAGTGGAAAGACTAAAGTGGACAGAGAGTACTGGAAAGACTAAAGTGGAAAGACTGTAGTGGACAGAATAAAGTGGAGACTATAGTGGAAAGACTAAAGTGGAAAGACTAAAGTGGACAGACTATATAAAGTGGACAGACTATAGTGGAAAGCCTAAAGTGGACAGAGTATAGTGGAAAGACTGAAGTGGAAAGACTCAGTGGATAGACTAAAGTGTACACACTGAAGTGGACAGAATAAAGTGGAAAGACTAAAGTGGAAAGACTAAAGTGGACAGACTATAGTGGAAAGACTATAGTGGAAAGACTGTAGTGAACAGAATAAAGTGGAGACTGTAGTGGAAAGACTAAAGTGGAAAGACTAAAGTGGACAGAGAGTATTGGAAAGACTAAAGTGGAAAGACTGTAGTGGACAGAATAAAGTGGAGACTATAGTGGAAAGACTAAAGTGGAAAGACTAAAGTGGACAGACTGTTGTGGAAAGACTGAAGTGGAAAGACTCAGTGGACAGACTAAAGTGTACACACTGAAGTGGACAGAATAAAGTGGAGGCTATAGTGGAAAGACTAAAGTGGATAGACTATAGTGGAAAGACTATAGTGGAAAGACTGAAGTGGAAAGACTAAGTGGAAAGACTAAAGTGTACACACTGAAGTGGACAGAATAAAGTGGAAAGACTAAAGTGGATAGACTATAGTGGAAAGTCTAAAGTGGACAGACTAAAGTGGAAAAACTAAAGTGGAAAGACTAAAGTGGACAGAGAATAGTGGAAAGACTATAGTGGAAAGACTGTAGTGGACAGAATAAAGTGGACACTATAGTGGAAAGACTAAAGTGGACAGAGATTAGTGGAAAGACTAAAGTGGAAAGACTGTAGTGGAAAGAATAAAGTGGAGACTATAGTGGAAAGACTAAAGTGGACAGACTATAGTGGAAAGACTGAAGTGGAAAGACTCAGTGGATAGACTAAAGTGTACACACTGAAGTGGACAGAATAAAGTGGAAAGACTAAAGTGGAAAGACTAAAGTGGACCGACTATAGTGGAAAAACTAAAATGGAGAGACTAAAGTGGACAGACTAAAGAGGAAAGACTAAAGTGGAAAGACTAAAGTGGACAGACTATAGTGGAAAGACTTTAGTGGAAACACTGTAGTGGACAGAATAAAGTGGAGAGTATAGTGGAAAGACTAAAGTGGACAGAGAATAGTGGAAAGACTAAAGTGGACAGACTATAGTGGAAAGACTATAGTAGACAGAATATAGTTGGAAGACTATAGTGGAAAGACTAAAGTGGACAGACTATAGTGGAAAGACTAAAGTGGACAGACTAAAGTGGAAAGACTAAAGTGGAAAGACTAAAGTGGACAGACTATAGTGGAAAGACTATAGTGGAAAGACTGTAGTTGACAGAATAAAGTGGAGAGTATAGTGGAAAGACTAAAGTGGACAGAGAATAGTGGAAAGACTAAAGTGGACAGACTATAGTGGAAAGACTATAGTGGAAAGATTATAGTGGACAGAATAAAGTGGAGACTATAGTGGAAAGACTAAAGTGGACAGAGAATAGTGGAAAGACTAAATTGGAAAGACTGTAGTGGACAGAATAAAGTGGAGACTATAGTGGAAAGACTAAAGTGGAAAGACTAAAGTGGACAGACTATAGTGGAAAGACTATAGTGGAAAGACTGTAGTGGACAGAATAAAGTGGAGACTATAGTGGAAAGACTAAAGAGGACAGAGAATAGTGGAAGGACTAAAGTGGAAAGACTAAAGTGGAAAGACTATAGTGGAAATACTATAGTGGAAAGACTAAAGTGGAAAGACTAAAGTGGACAGAATAAAGTGGAGACTATAGTGGAAAGACTAAAGTGGACAGAGAATAGTGGAAAGACTAAATTGGAAAGACTGTGGTGGAAAGAATAAAGTGGAGACTATAGTGGAAAGACTAAAGTGGAAAGACTAAAGTGGACAGACCATAGTGGAAAGACTGAAGTGGACAGACTAAAGTGGAAAAACTAAAGTGGAAAAACTAAAGTGGACAGACTATAGTGGAAAGACTTTAGTGGAAAGACTGTAGCGGACAGAATAAAGTGGAGACTATAGTGGAAAGACTAAAGTGGACAGAGAATAGTGGAAGGACTAAAGTGGACAGACTACAGTGGAAAGACTATAGTGGAAAGACTATAGTGGACAGAATAAAGTGGAGACTATAGTGGAAAGACTAAAGTGGAAAGACTAAAGTGGACAGACTATAGTGGAAAGACTGAAGTGGAAAGACTCAGTGGAAATACTAAAGTGTACACACTGAAGTGGATAGAATAAAGTGGAAAGACTAAAGTGGAAAGACTAAAGTGGATAGACTATAGTGGAAAGTCTAAAGTGGACAGACTAAAGTGGAAAAACTAAAGTGGAAAGACAAAAGTGGATAGATTATAGTGGAAAACCTATAGTGGAAAGACTGTAGTGGACAGAATAAAGTGGACACTATAGTGGAAAGACTAAAGTGGACAGAGAATAGTGGAAAGACTAAAGTGGAAAGACTGTAGTGGACAGAATAAAGTGGAGACTATCGTGGAAAGACTAAAGTGGACAGACTATAGTGGAAAGACTGAAGTGGAAAGACTCAGTGGATAGACTAAAGTGTACACACTGAAGTGGACAGAATAAAGTGGAAAGACTAAAGTGGAAAGACTAAAGTGGACAGACTATAGTGGAAAGACTATAGTGGAAAGACTGTAGTGGACAGAATAAAGTGGAGACTATAGTGGATAGACTAAAGTGGAAAGAATAAAGTGGACAGACTATAGTGGAAAGACTGAAGTGGAAAGACTAAAGTGGACAGACAATAAAGTGGAGAATATAGTGGAAAAACTAAAGTGGACAGAGAGTATTGGAAAGACTAAAGTGGACAGACTATAGTGGAAAGACTATAGTGGAAAGACTGTAGTGAACAGAATAAAGTGGAGACTGTATTGGAAAGACTAAAGTGGACAGAGAGTATTGGAAAGACTTAAGTGGAAAGACTGTAGTGGACAGAATAAAGTGGAGACTATAGTTGAAAGACTAAAGTGGAAAGACTAAAGTGGACAGACTATAGTGGAAAGACTGAAGTGGAAAGACTCAGTGGACAGACTAAAGTGTACACACTGAAGTGGACAGAATAAAGTGGAGACTATAGTGGAAAGACTAAAGTGGAAAGACTAAAGTGGACAGAGAACAGTGGAAAGACTGTAGTGGACAGAATAAACTGGAGACTATAGTGGAAAGACTAAAGTGGAAAGACTAAAGTGGACAGACTATAGTGGAAAGACTATAGTGGAAAGACTGTAGTGGACTGAATAAAGTGGAGACTATAGTGGAAAGACTAAAGTGGACAGAGAATAGTGGAAAGACTAAAGTGGATAGACTATAGTGGAAAGACTATAGTGGAAAGACTGTAGTGGACAGAATAAAGTGGAGAATATAGTGGAAAGACTAAAGTGGAAAGACTAAAGTGGACAGACTATAGTGGAAAGACTGAAGTGGACAGACTAAAGTGGAAAAACTAAAGTGGAAAGACTGTAGTGGAAAGACTATAGTGGAAAGACTGTAGTGGAAAGACTATAGTGGAAAGACTAAAGTGGACAGACTGTAGTGGAAAGACTATAGTGGAAAGACTGTAGTGGACAGAATAAAGTGGAGACTATAGTGGAAAGACTAAAGTGGACAGAGAGACTAAGACTAAAGTGGACAGACTATAGTGGAAAGACTATAGTGGAAAGACTGTAGTGGTCATTATAAAGTGGAGACTATAGTGGAAAGACTAAAGTGGACAGACTATAGTGGAAAGACTATAGTGGAAAGACTGTAGTGGACAGAATAAAGTGGAGACTATAGTGGACAGACTAAAGTGGAAAGACTAAAGTGGACAGACTAAAGTGGACAGACTATAGTGGAAAGACTGAAGTGGAAAGACTAAAGTGGACAGACAATAATGGAAAGAATATAGTGGAAAGACTCTAGTGGACAGAATAAAGTGGAAAGACTAAAGTGGATAAACTATAGTGGAAAGTCTAAAGTGGACAGACTATAGTGGAAAGACTATAGTGGAAAGACTGTAGTGGACAGAATAAAGTGGAGACTATAGTGGATAGACTAAAGTGGACAGAGAATAGTGGAAAGACTAAAGCGGAAAGACTGTAGTGAAAAGACTATAGTGGAAAGACTCTAGTGGACAGAATAAAGTGGAGAATATAGTGGAAAACTAAAGTGGGCAGAGAGTATTGGAAAGACTAAAGTGGAAAGACTGTAGTGGAAAGACTAAAGTGAAAGACTAAAGTGGACAGACTATAGTGGAAAGACTGAAGTGGAAAGACTAAAGTGGACAGACAATAGTGGAAAGACTATAGTGGAAAGACTCTAGTGGACAGAATAAAGTGGAGAATATAGTGGAAAACTAAAGTGGACAGAGAGTATTGGAAAGACTAAAGTGGACAGACTATAGTGGAAAGACTGAAGTGGAAAGACTCAGTGGGTAGACTAAAGTGTACACACTGAAGTGAACAGAATAAAGTGGAAAGACTAAAATGGAAAGACTAAAGTGGACAGACTATAGTGGAAAGACTAATGTGGACCGACTAAAGTGGAAAGATTAAAGTGGAAAAAACTAAAGTGGACAGACTATAGTGGAAAGACTATCGTGGAAAGACTGTAGTGGACAGAATAAAGAGGAGACTATAGTGGAAAGACTAAAGTGGAAAGACTAAAGTGGACAGAGAATAGTGGAAAGACTAAAATGGACAGACTATGGTGGAAATACTAAAGTGGACAGACTAAAGTGGAAAGACTAAAGTGGAAAGACTAAAGTGGACAGACTATAGTGGAAAGACTATAGTGGAAAGACTGTAGTGGACAGAATAAAGTGGAGAGTATAGTGGAAAGACTAAAGTGGAAAGACTAAAGTCGACAGACTAAAGTGGATAAACTATAGTGGAAAGTCTAAAGTGGACAGACTAAAGTGGAAAAACTAATGTGGAAAGACTAAAGTGGACAGCCTATAGTTGAAAGACCATAGCGGAAAGACTGTAGTGGACAGGATAAAGTGGAGACTATAGTGGAAAGACTAAAGTGGACACAGAATAGTGGAAAGACTAAAGTGGACAGACTATAGTGGGAAGACTGTAGTGGACAGAATAAAGTGGAGACTATAGTGGAAAGACTAAAGTGGACAGACAATAGTGGAAAGACTAAAGTGGACAGACTATAGTGGAAAGACTAAAGTGGAAAAACTAAAGTGGAAAGACTAAAGTGGACAGACTATAGTGGAAAGATTACAGTGGAAAGACTGTAGTGGACAGAATAAAGTGGAGACTATAGTGGAAAGACTAAAGTGGAAAGACTAAAGTGGACAGAGAATAGTGGAAAGACTAAAGTGGACAGACTATAGTGGAAAGACTAAAGTGGACAGACTAAAGTGGAAAGACTAAAGTGGACAGACTATAGTGGAAAGACTATAGTGGAAAGACTGTAGTGGACAGAATAAAGTGGAGAGTATAGTGGAAAGACTAAAGTGGACAGAGAATAGTGGAAAGACTAAAGTGGACAGACTATAGTGGAAAGACTATAGTGGAAAGACTATAGTGGACAGAATAAAGTGGAGACTATAGTGAAAAGACTAAAGTGGAAAGACTAAAGTGGACAGACTATAGTGGAAAGACTGAAGTGGACAGACTAAAGTGGAAAAACTAAAGTGGAAAGACTAAAGTGGACAGAGAATAGTGGAAGGACTAAAGTGGAAAGACTAAAGTGGACAGACTATAGTGGAAAGACTATAGTGGAAAGACTAAAGTGGAAAGACTAATGTGGACAGAATAAAGAGGAGACTATAGTGGAAAGACTAAAGTGGAAAGACTAAAGTGGACAGACTATAGTGGAACGACTGAAGTGGAAAAACTAAAGTGGAAAGACTAAAGTGGACAGACTATAGTGGAAAGACTATAGTGGAAAAACTGTAGTGGACAGAATAAAGTGGAGACTGTAGTGGAAAGACTAAAGTGGACTGAGAATAGTGGAAGGACTAAAGTGGACAGACTACATTGGAAAGACTATAGTGGAAAGACTATAGAGGACAGAATAAAGTGGAGACTATAGTGGAAAGACTAAATTGGACAGAGAATAGTGGAAAGACTAAATTGGAAAGACTGTAGTGGACAGAATCAAGTGGAGACTATAGTGGAAAGACTAAAGTGGACAGAATAAAGTGGAGACTATAGTGGAAAGACTAAAGTGGACAGAGAATAGTGGAAAGACTAAAGTGGACAGACTATAAAGGAAAGACTATAGTGGAAAGACTGTAGTGAACAGAATAAAGTGGAGACTGTAGTGGAAAGACTAAAGTGGAAAGACTAAAGTGGACAGAGAGTATTGGAAAGACTAAAGTGGAAAGACTGTAGTGGACAGAATAAAGTGGAGACTATAGTGGAAAGACTAAAGTGGAAAGACGAAAGTGGACAGACTATAGTGGAAAGACTGAAGTGGAAAGACTCAGTGGACAGACTAAAGTGTACACACTGAAGTGGACAGAATCAAGTGGAGACTATAGTGGAAAGACTAAAGTGGAAAGACTAAAGTGGACAGAGAATAGTGGAAAGACTGTAGTGGACAGGATAAACTGGAAACTATAGTGGAAAGACTAAAGTGGAAAGACTAAAGTGGACAGACTATAGTGGAAAGACTATAGTGGAAAGACTGAAGTGGACTGAATAAAGTGGAGACTATAGTGGAAAGACTAAAGTGGACAGAAAATAGTGGAAAGACTAAAGTGGATAGACTATAGTGGAAAGACTATAGTAGAAAGACTGTAGTGGACAGAATAAAGTGGAGACTATAGTGGAAAGACTAAAGTGGAAAGACTAAAGTGGACAGACTATAGTGGAAAGACTGAAGTGGTCAGACTAAAGTGGAAAAACTAAAGTGGAAAGACTAAAGTGGACAGACTATAGTGGAAAGACTGAAGTGGAAAGACTAAAGTGGACAGTCAATAGTGGAAAGACTATAGTGGAAAGACTCTAGTGGACAGAATAAAGTGGAGAATATAGTGGAAAAACTAAAGTGGACAGAGAGTATTGGAAAGACTAAAGTGGAAAGATTGTAGTGGACAGAATAAAGTGGAGACTATAGTGGAAAGACTAAAGTGGACAGACTATAGTGGAAAGACTATAGTGGAAAGACTGTAGTGGACAGATTAAAGTGGAGACTATAGTGGAAAGACTATAGTGGAAAGACTATAGTGGAAAGACTATAGTGGAAAGACTGTAGTGGACAGAATTAAGTGGAGACTATAGTGGATAGACTAAAGTGGACAGAGAATAGTGGAAAGACTAAAGTGGAAAGACTGTAGTGGAAAGACTAAAGTGGAAAGACTAAAGTGGACAGACTATAGTGGAAAGACTGAAGTGGAAAGACTAAAGTGGACAGTCAATAGTGGAAAGACTATAGTGGAAAGACTCTAGTGGACAGAATAAAGTGGAGAATATAGTGGAAAAACTAAAGTGGACAGAGAGTATTGGAAAGACTAAAGTGGAAAGATTGTAGTGGACAGAATAAAGTGGAGACTATAGTGGAAAGACTAAAGTGGACAGACTATAGTGGAAAGACTGAAGTGGAAAGACTCAGTGGGTAGACTAAAGTGTACACACTGAAGTGGACAGAATAAAGTGGAAAGACTAAAATGGAAAGACTAAAGTGGACAGACTATAGTGGAAAGACTAATGTGGACCGACTAAAGTGGAAAGATTAAAGTGGAAAAAACTAAAGTGGACAGACTATAGTGGAAAGACTATAGTGGAAAGACTGTAGTGGATAGAATAAAGAGGAGACTATAGTGGAAAGACTAAAGTGGACAGACTAAAGTGGAAAGATTAAAGTGGAAAAAACTAAAGTGGACAGACTATAGTGGAAAGACTATAGTGGAAAGACTGTAGTGGAAAGACTAAAGTGGACAGACTATAGTGGAAAGACTAAAGTGGACAGACTAAAGTGGAAAGACTAAAGTGGACAGACTAAAGTGGACAGACTATAGTGGAAAGACTATAGTGGAAAGACTGTAGTGGAATGACTCTAGTGGACAGAGAGACTAAGACTAAAGTGGACAGACTATAGTGGAAAGACTATAGTGGAAAGACTGTAGTGGACAGAATAAAGAGGGGACTATAGTGGAAAGACTAAAGTGGACAGAGAATATTGGAAAGACTAAAGTGGACAGACTATAGTGGAAAGACTAAAGTGGACAGACTAAAGTGGAAAGACTAAAGTGGAAAGACTAAAGTGGACAGACTATAGTGGAAAGACTATAGTGGAAAGACTGTAGTGGACAGAATAAAGTGGAGAGTATAGTGGAAAGACTAAAGTGGACAGAGAATAGTGGAAAGACTAAAGTGGACAGACTATAGTGGAAAGACTAAAGTGGACAGAGAATAGTGGAAAGACTAAATTGACTGACTGTAGTGGACAGAATAAAGTGGAGACTATAGTGGAAAGACTAAAGTGGACAGAAGAAAGTGGAGACTATAGTGGAAAGACTAAAGTGGAAAGACTAAAGTGGAAAGACTAAAGTGGACAGACTATAGTGCAAAGACTGTAGTGGAAAGACTAAAGTGGACAGAAGAAAGTGGAGACTATAGTGGAAAGACTAAAGTGGAAAGACTAAAGTGGACAGACTATAGTGGAAAGACTGAAGTGGACAGACTAAAGTGGAAAAACTAAAGTGGAAAGACTAAAGTGGACAGACTATAGTGGAAAGACTATAGTGGAAAGACTGTAGTGGACAGAATAAAGTGGAGACTATAGTGGAAAGACTAAAGTGGACAGAGAATAGTGGAAGGACTAAAGTGGACAGACTACAGAGGAAAGACTATAGTGGAAAGGCTATAGTGGACAGAATAAAGTGGAGACTATAGTGGAAAGACTAAAGTGGACAGAGAATAGTGGAAAGACTATAGTGGAAAGACTCTAGTGGACAGAATAA
Organism: Branchinecta sandiegonensis; assembly: GCA_030848855.1. Taxonomy (NCBI): domain Eukaryota; kingdom Metazoa; phylum Arthropoda; class Branchiopoda; order Anostraca; family Branchinectidae; genus Branchinecta; species Branchinecta sandiegonensis. Next base: position 162,141 of record JAUPMV010000096.1, read on the forward strand.
AGTGGAAAGACTAAAGTGGAAAGACTAAAGTGGATAAACTATAGTGGAAAGTCTAAAGTGGACAGACTATAGTGGAAAGACTATAGTGGAAAGACTGTAGTGGACAGAATAAAGTGGAGACTATAGTGGATAGACTAAAGTGGACAGAGAATAGTGGAAAGACTAAAGCGGAAAGACTGTAGTGAAAAGACTATAGTGGAAAGACTCTATTGGACAGAATAAAGTGGAGAATATAGTGGAAAACTAAAGTGGGCAGAGAGTATTGGAAAGACTAAAGTGGAAAGACTAAAGTGGACAGACTATAGTGGAAAGACTATAGTGGAAAGACTGTAGTGGACAGAATAAAGTGGAGACTATAGTGGAAAGACTAAAGTGGACAGAGAATAGTGGAAGGACTAAAGTGGACAGACTACAGAGGAAAGACTAAAGTGGACAGACTAAAGTGGACAGACTATAGTGGAAAGACTGAAGTGGAAAGACTAAAGTGGACAGACAATAATGGAAAGACTATAGTGGAAAGACTCTAGTGGACAGAATAAAGTGGAAAGACTAAAGTGGAAAGACTAAAGTGGATAAACTATAGTGGAAAGTCTAAAGTGGACAGACTATAGTGGAAAGACTATAGTGGAAAGACTGTAGTGGACAGAATAAAGTGGAGACTATAGTGGATAGACTAAAGTGGACAGAGAATAGTGGAAAGACTAAAGCGGAAAGACTGTAGTGAAAAGACTATAGTGGAAAGACTCTAGTGGACAGAATAAAGTGGAGAATATAGTGGAAAACCAAAGTGGGCAGAGAGTATTGGAAAGACTAAAGTGGAAAGACTGTAGTGGAAAGACTAAAGTGAAAGACTAAAGTGGACAGACTATAGTGGAAAGACTGAAGTGGAAAGACTAAAGTGGACAGACAATAGTGGAAAGACTATAGTGGAAAGACTCTAGTGGACAGAATAAAGTGGAGAATATAGTGGAAAACTAAAGTGGACAGAGAGTATTGGAAAGACTAAAGTGGACAGACTATAGTGGAAAGACTGAAGTGGAAAGACTCAGTGGGTAGACTAAAGTGTACACACTGAAGTGAACAGAATAAAGTGGAAAAACTAAAATGGAAAGACTAAAGTGGACAGACTATAGTGGAAAGACTAATGTGGACCGACTAAAGTGGAAAGATTAAAGTGGAAAAAACTAAAGTGGACAGACTATAGTGGAAAGACTATCGTGGAAAGACTGTAGTGGACAGAATAAAGAGGAGACTATAGTGGAAAGACTAAAGTGGAAAGACTAAAGTGGACAGAGAATAGTGGAAAGACTAAAATGGACAGACTATAGTGGAAATACTAAAGTGGACAGACTAAAGTGGAAAGACTAAAGTGGAAAGACTAAAGTGGACAGACTATAGTGGAAAGACTATAGTGGAAAGACTGTAGTGGACAGAATAAAGTGGAGAGTATAGTGGAAAGACTAAAGTGGAAAGACTAAAGTCGACAGACTAGAGTGGATAAACTATAGTGGAAAGTCTAAAGTGGACAGACTAAAGTGGAAAAACTAATGTGGAAAGACTAAAGTGGACAGCCTATAGTTGAAAGACCATAGCGGAAAGACTGTAGTGGACAGGATAAAGTGGAGACTATAGTGGAAAGACTAAAGTGGACACAGAATAGTGGAAAGACTAAAGTGGACAGACTATAGTGGGAAGACTGTAGTGGACAGAATAAAGTGGAGACTATAGTGGAAAGACTAAAGTGGACAGACAATAGTGGAAAGACTAAAGTGGACAGACTATAGTGGAAAGACTAAAGTGGAAAAACTAAAGTGGAAAGACTAAAGTGGACAGACTATAGTGGAAAGATTACAGTGGAAAGACTGTAGTGGACAGAATAAAGTGGAGACTATAGTGGAAAGACTAAAGTGGAAAGACTAAAGTGGACAGAGAATAGTGGAAAGACTAAAGTGGACAGACTATAGTGGAAAGACTAAAGTGGACAGACTAAAGTGGAAAGACTAAAGTGGACAGACTATAGTGGAAAGACTATAGTGGAAAGACTGTAGTGGACAGAATAAAGTGGAGAGTATAGTGGAAAGACTAAAGTGGACAGAGAATAGTGGAAAGACTAAAGTGGACAGACTATAGTGGAAAGACTATAGTGGAAAGACTATAGTGGACAGAAGAAAGTGGAGACTATAGTGAAAAGACTAAAGTGGAAAGACTAAAGTGGACAGACTATAGTGGAAAAACTAAAGTGGAAAGACTAAAGTGGACAGAGAATAGTGGAAGGACTAAAGTGGAAAGACTAAAGTGGACAGACTATAGTGGAAAGACTATAGTGGAAAGACTAAAGTGGAAAGACTAAAGTGGACAGAATAAAGAGGAGACTATAGTGGAAAGACTAAAGTGGAAAGACTAAAGTGGACAGACTATAGTGGAACGACTGAAGTGGAAAAACTAAAGTGGAAAGACTAAAGTGGACAGACTATAGTGGAAAGACTATAGTGGAAAAACTGTAGTGGACAGAATAAAGTGGAGACTGTAGTGGAAAGACTAAAGTGGACTGAGAATAGTGGAAGGACTAAAGTGGACAGACTACATTGGAAAGACTATAGTGGAAAGACTATAGAGGACAGAATAAAGTGGAGACTATAGTGGAAAGACTAAATTGGACAGAGAATAGTGGAAAGACTAAATTGGAAAGACTGTAGTGGACAGAATAAAGTGGAGACTATAGTGGAAAGACTAAAGTGGACAGAATAAAGTGGAGACTATAGTGGAAAGACTAAAGTGGACAGAGAATATTGGAAAGACTAAAGTGGACAGACTATAGTGTTAAGACTATAGTGGAAAGACTGTAGTGAACAGAATAAAGTGGAGACTGTAGTGGAAAGACTAAAGTGGAAAGACTAAAGTGGACAGAGAGTATTGGAAAGACTAAAGTGGAAAGACTGTAGTGGACAGAATAAAGTGGAGACTATAGTGGAAAGACTAAAGTGGAAAGACGAAAGTGGACAGACTATAGTGGAAAGACTGAAGTGGAAAGACTCAGTGGACAGACTAAAGTGTACACACTGAAGTGGACAGAATCAAGTGGAGACTATAGTGGAAAGACTAAAGTGGAAAGACTAAAGTGGACAGAGAATAGTGGAAAGACTGTAGTGGACAGGATAAACTGGAAACTATAGTGGAAAGACTAAAGTGGAAAGACTAAAGTGGACAGACTATAGTGGAAAGACTATAGTGGAAAGACTGAAGTGGACTGAATAAAGTGGAGACTATAGTGGAAAGACTAAAGTGGACAGAAAATAGTGGAAAGACAAAAGTGGATAGACTATAGTGGAAAGACTATAGTAGAAAGACTGTAGTGGACAGAATAAAGTGGAGACTATAGTGGAAAGACTAAAGTGGAAAGACTAAAGTGGACAGACTATAGTGGAAAGACTGAAGTGGTCAGACTAAAGTGGAAAAACTAAAGTGGAAAGACTAAAGTGGACAGACTATAGTGGAAAGACTGAAGTGGAAAGACTAAAGTGGACAGTCAATAGTGGAAAGACTATAGTGGAAAGACTCTAGTGGACAGAATAAAGTGGAGAATATAGTGGAAAAACTAAAGTGGACAGAGAGTATTGGAAAGACTAAAGTGGAAAGATTGTAGTGGACAGAATAAAGTGGAGACTATAGTGGAAAGACTAAAGTGGACAGACTATAGTGGAAAGACTATAGTGGAAAGACTGTAGTGGACAGATTAAAGTGGAGACTATAGTGGAAAGACTATAGTGGAAAGACTATAGTGGAAAGACTATAGTGGAAAGACTGTAGTGGACAGAATTAAGTGGAGACTAAAGTGGATAGACTAAAGTGGACAGAGAATAGTGGAAAGACTAAAGTGGAAAGACTGTAGTGGAAAGACTAAAGTGGAAAGACTAAAGTGGACAGACTATAGTGGAAAGACTGAAGTGGAAAGACTAAAGTGGACAGTCAATAGTGGAAAGACTATAGTGGAAAGACTCTAGTGGACAGAATAAAGTGGAGAATATAGTGGAAAAACTAAAGTGGACAGAGAGTATTGGAAAGACTAAAGTGGAAAGATTGTAGTGGACAGAATAAAGTGGAGACTATAGTGGAAAGACTAAAGTGGACAGACTATAGTGGAAAGACTGAAGTGGAAAGACTCAGTGGGTAGACTAAAGTGTACACACTGAAGTGGACAGAATAAAGTGGAAAGACTAAAATGGAAAGACTAAAGTGGACAGACTATAGTGGAAAGACTAATGTGGACCGACTAAAGTGGAAAGATTAAAGTGGAAAAAACTAAAGTGGACAGACTATAGTGGAAAGACTATAGTGGAAAGACTGTAGTGGATAGAATAAAGAGGAGACTATAGTGGAAAGACTAAAGTGGACAGACTAAAGTGGAAAGATTAAAGTGGAAAAAACTAAAGTGGACAGACTATAGTGGAAAGACTATAGTGGAAAGACTGTAGTTGAAAGACTAAAGTGGACAGACTATAGTGGAAAGACTAAAGTGGACAGACTAAAGTGTACACACTGAAGTGGACAGAATCAAGTGGAGACTATAGTGGAAAGACTAAAGTGGAAAGACTAAAGTGGACAGAGAATAGTGGAAAGACTGTAGTGGACAGGATAAACTGGAAACTATAGTGGAAAGACTAAAGTGGAAAGACTAAAGTGGACAGACTATAGTGGAAAGACTATAGTGGAAAGACTGAAGTGGACTGAATAAAGTGGAGACTATAGTGGAAAGACTAAAGTGGACAGAAAATAGTGGAAAGACTAAAGTGGATAGACTATAGTGGAAAGACTATAGTAGAAAGACTGTAGTGGACAGAATAAAGTGGAGACTATAGTGGAAAGACTAAAGTGGAAAGACTAAAGTGGACAGACTATAGTGGAAAGACTGAAGTGGTCAGACTAAAGTGGAAAAACTAAAGTGGAAAGACTAAAGTGGACAGACTATAGTGGAAAGACTGAAGTGGAAAGACTAAAGTGGACAGTCAATAGTGGAAAGACTATAGTGGAAAGACTCTAGTGGACAGAATAAAGTGGAGAATATAGTGGAAAAACTAAAGTGGACAGAGAGTATTGGAAAGACTAAAGTGGAAAGATTGTAGTGGACAGAATAAAGTGGAGACTATAGTGGAAAGACTAAAGTGGACAGACTATAGTGGAAAGACTATAGTGGAAAGACTGTAGTGGACAGATTAAAGTGGAGACTATAGTGGAAAGACTATAGTGGAAAGACTATAGTGGAAAGACTATAGTGGAAAGACTGTAGTGGACAGAATTAAGTGGAGACTATAGTGGATAGACTAAAGTGGACAGAGAATAGTGGAAAGACTAAAGTGGAAAGACTGTAGTGGAAAGACTAAAGTGGAAAGACTAAAGTGGACAGACTATAGTGGAAAGACTGAAGTGGAAAGACTAAAGTGGACAGTCAATAGTGGAAAGACTATAGTGGAAAGACTCTAGTGGACAGAATAAAGTGGAGAATATAGTGGAAAAACTAAAGTGGACAGAGAGTATTGGAAAGACTAAAGTGGAAAGATTGTAGTGGACAGAATAAAGTGGAGACTATAGTGGAAAGACTAAAGTGGACAGACTATAGTGGAAAGACTGAAGTGGAAAGACTCAGTGGGTAGACTAAAGTGTACACACTGAAGTGGACAGAATAAAGTGGAAAGACTAAAATGGAAAGACTAAAGTGGACAGACTATAGTGGAAAGACTAATGTGGACCGACTAAAGTGGAAAGATTAAAGTGGAAAAAACTAAAGTGGACAGACTATAGTGGAAAGACTATAGTGGAAAGACTGTAGTGGATAGAATAAAGAGGAGACTATAGTGGAAAGACTAAAGTGGACAGACTAAAGTGGAAAGATTAAAGTGGAAAAAACTAAAGTGGACAGACTATAGTGGAAAGACTATAGTGGAAAGACTGTAGTGGAAAGACTAAAGTGGACAGACTATAGTGGAAAGACTAAAGTGGACAGACTAAAGTGGAAAGACTAAAGTGGACAGACTAAAGTGGACAGACTATAGTGGAAAGACTATAGTGGAAAGACTGTAGTGGAATGACTCTAGTGGACAGAGAGACTAAGACTAAAGTGGACAGACTATAGTGGAAAGACTATAGTGGAAAGACTGTAGTGGACAGAATAAAGAGGGGACTATAGTGGAAAGACTAAAGTGGACAGAGAATATTGGAAAGACTAAAGTGGACAGACTATAGTGGAAAGACTAAAGTGGACAGACTAAAGTGGAAAGACTAAAGTGGAAAGACTAAAGTGGACAGACTATAGTGGAAAGACTATAGTGGAAAGACTGTAGTGGACAGAATAAAGTGGAGAGTATAGTGGAAAGACTAAAGTGGACAGAGAATAGTGGAAAGACTAAAGTGGACAGACTATAGTGGAAAGACTAAAGTGGACAGAGAATAGTGGAAAGACTAAATTGACTGACTGTAGTGGACAGAATAAAGTGGAGACTATAGTGGAAAGACTAAAGTGGACAGAAGAAAGTGGAGACTATAGTGGAAAGACTAAAGTGGAAAGACTAAAGTGGAAAGACTAAAGTGGACAGACTATAGTGCAAAGACTGTAGTGGAAAGACTAAAGTGGACAGAAGAAAGTGGAGACTATAGTGGAAAGACTAAAGTGGAAAGACTAAAGTGGACAGACTATAGTGGAAAGACTGAAGTGGACAGACTAAAGTGGAAAAACTAAAGTGGAAAGACTAAAGTGGACAGACTATAGTGGAAAGACTATAGTGGAAAGACTGTAGTGGACAGAATAAAGTGGAGACTATAGTGGAAAGACAAAAGTGGACAGAGAATAGTGGAAGGACTAAAGTGGACAGACTACAGAGGAAAGACTATAGTGGAAAGGCTATAGTGGACAGAATAAAGTGGAGACTATAGTGGAAAGACTAAAGTGGACAGAGAATAGTGGAAAGACTATAGTGGAAAGACTCTAGTGGACAGAATAAAGTGGAAAGACTAAAGTGGAAAGACTAAAGTGGATAAACTATAGTGGAAAGTCTAAAGTGGACAGACTATAGTGGAAAGACTATAGTGGAAAGACTGTAGTGGACAGAATAAAGTGGAGACTATAGTGGATAGACTAAAGTGGACAGAGAATAGTGGAAAGACTAAAGCGGAAAGACTGTAGTGAAAAGACTATAGTGGAAAGACTCTATTGGACAGAATAAAGTGGAGAATATAGTGGAAAACTAAAGTGGGCAGAGAGTATTGGAAAGACTAAAGTGGAAAGACTAAAGTGGACAGACTATAGTGGAAAGACTATAGTGGAAAGACTGTAGTGGACAGAATAAAGTGGAGACTATAGTGGAAAGACTAAAGTGGACAGAGAATAGTGGAAGGACTAAAGTGGACAGACTACAGAGGAAAGACTAAAGTGGACAGACTAAAGTGGACAGACTATAGTGGAAAGACTGAAGTGGAAAGACTAAAGTGGACAGACAATAATGGAAAGACTATAGTGGAAAGACTCTAGTGGACAGAATAAAGTGGAAAGACTAAAGTGGAAAGACTAAAGTGGATAAACTATAGTGGAAAGTCTAAAGTGGACAGACTATAGTGGAAAGACTATAGTGGAAAGACTGTAGTGGACAGAATAAAGTGGAGACTATAGTGGATAGACTAAAGTGGACAGAGAATAGTGGAAAGACTAAAGCGGAAAGACTGTAGTGAAAAGACTATAGTGGAAAGACTCTAGTGGACAGAATAAAGTGGAGAATATAGTGGAAAACCAAAGTGGGCAGAGAGTATTGGAAAGACTAAAGTGGAAAGACTGTAGTGGAAAGACTAAAGTGAAAGACTAAAGTGGACAGACTATAGTGGAAAGACTGAAGTGGAAAGACTAAAGTGGACAGACAATAGTGGAAAGACTATAGTGGAAAGACTCTAGTGGACAGAATAAAGTGGAGAATATAGTGGAAAACTAAAGTGGACAGAGAGTATTGGAAAGACTAAAGTGGACAGACTATAGTGGAAAGACTGAAGTGGAAAGACTCAGTGGGTAGACTAAAGTGTACACACTGAAGTGAACAGAATAAAGTGGAAAAACTAAAATGGAAAGACTAAAGTGGACAGACTATAGTGGAAAGACTAATGTGGACCGACTAAAGTGGAAAGATTAAAGTGGAAAAAACTAAAGTGGACAGACTATAGTGGAAAGACTATCGTGGAAAGACTGTAGTGGACAGAATAAAGAGGAGACTATAGTGGAAAGACTAAAGTGGAAAGACTAAAGTGGACAGAGAATAGTGGAAAGACTAAAATGGACAGACTATAGTGGAAATACTAAAGTGGACAGACTAAAGTGGAAAGACTAAAGTGGAAAGACTAAAGTGGACAGACTATAGTGGAAAGACTATAGTGGAAAGACTGTAGTGGACAGAATAAAGTGGAGAGTATAGTGGAAAGACTAAAGTGGAAAGACTAAAGTCGACAGACTAGAGTGGATAAACTATAGTGGAAAGTCTAAAGTGGACAGACTAAAGTGGAAAAACTAATGTGGAAAGACTAAAGTGGACAGCCTATAGTTGAAAGACCATAGCGGAAAGACTGTAGTGGACAGGATAAAGTGGAGACTATAGTGGAAAGACTAAAGTGGACACAGAATAGTGGAAAGACTAAAGTGGACAGACTATAGTGGGAAGACTGTAGTGGACAGAATAAAGTGGAGACTATAGTGGAAAGACTAAAGTGGACAGACAATAGTGGAAAGACTAAAGTGGACAGACTATAGTGGAAAGACTAAAGTGGAAAAACTAAAGTGGAAAGACTAAAGTGGACAGACTATAGTGGAAAGATTACAGTGGAAAGACTGTAGTGGACAGAATAAAGTGGAGACTATAGTGGAAAGACTAAAGTGGAAAGACTAAAGTGGACAGAGAATAGTGGAAAGACTAAAGTGGACAGACTATAGTGGAAAGACTAAAGTGGACAGACTAAAGTGGAAAGACTAAAGTGGACAGACTATAGTGGAAAGACTATAGTGGAAAGACTGTAGTGGACAGAATAAAGTGGAGAGTATAGTGGAAAGACTAAAGTGGACAGAGAATAGTGGAAAGACTAAAGTGGACAGACTATAGTGGAAAGACTATAGTGGAAAGACTATAGTGGACAGAATAAAGTGGAGACTATAGTGAAAAGACTAAAGTGGAAAGACTAAAGTGGACAGACTATAGTGGAAAAACTAAAGTGGAAAGACTAAAGTGGACAGAGAATAGTGGAAGGACTAAAGTGGAAAGACTAAAGTGGACAGACTATAGTGGAAAGACTATAGTGGAAAGACTAAAGTGGAAAGACTAAAGTGGACAGAATAAAGAGGAGACTATAGTGGAAAGACTAAAGTGGAAAGACTAAAGTGGACAGACTATAGTGGAACGACTGAAGTGGAAAAACTAAAGTGGAAAGACTAAAGTGGACAGACTATAGTGGAAAGACTATAGTGGAAAAACTGTAGTGGACAGAATAAAGTGGAGACTGTAGTGGAAAGACTAAAGTGGACTGAGAATAGTGGAAGGACTAAAGTGGACAGACTACATTGGAAAGACTATAGTGGAAAGACTATAGAGGACAGAATAAAGTGGAGACTATAGTGGAAAGACTAAATTGGACAGAGAATAGTGGAAAGACTAAATTGGAAAGACTGTAGTGGACAGAATAAAGTGGAGACTATAGTGGAAAGACTAAAGTGGACAGAATAAAGTGGAGACTATAGTGGAAAGACTAAAGTGGACAGAGAATAGTGGAAAGACTAAAGTGGACAGACTATAGTGTTAAGACTATAGTGGAAAGACTGTAGTGAACAGAATAAAGTGGAGACTGTAGTGGAAAGACTAAAGTGGAAAGACTAAAGTGGACAGAGAGTATTGGAAAGACTAAAGTGGAAAGACTGTAGTGGACAGAATAAAGTGGAGACTATAGTGGAAAGACTAAAGTGGAAAGACGAAAGTGGACAGACTATAGTGGAAAGACTGAAGTGGAAAGACTCAGTGGACAGACTAAAGTGTACACACTGAAGTGGACAGAATCAAGTGGAGACTATAGTGGAAAGACTAAAGTGGAAAGACTAAAGTGGACAGAGAATAGTGGAAAGACTGTAGTGGACAGGATAAACTGGAAACTATAGTGGAAAGACTAAAGTGGAAAGACTAAAGTGGACAGACTATAGTGGAAAGACTATAGTGGAAAGACTGAAGTGGACTGAATAAAGTGGAGACTATAGTGGAAAGACTAAAGTGGACAGAAAATAGTGGAAAGACAAAAGTGGATAGACTATAGTGGAAAGACTATAGTAGAAAGACTGTAGTGGACAGAATAAAGTGGAGACTATAGTGGAAAGACTAAAGTGGAAAGACTAAAGTGGACAGACTATAGTGGAAAGACTGAAGTGGTCAGACTAAAGTGGAAAAACTAAAGTGGAAAGACTAAAGTGGACAGACTATAGTGGAAAGACTGAAGTGGAAAGACTAAAGTGGACAGTCAATAGTGGAAAGACTATAGTGGAAAGACTCTAGTGGACAGAATAAAGTGGAGAATATAGTGGAAAAACTAAAGTGGACAGAGAGTATTGGAAAGACTAAAGTGGAAAGATTGTAGTGGACAGAATAAAGTGGAGACTATAGTGGAAAGACTAAAGTGGACAGACTATAGTGGAAAGACTATAGTGGAAAGACTGTAGTGGACAGATTAAAGTGGAGACTATAGTGGAAAGACTATAGTGGAAAGACTATAGTGGAAAGACTATAGTGGAAAGACTGTAGTGGACAGAATTAAGTGGAGACTATAGTGGATAGACTAAAGTGGACAGAGAATAGTGGAAAGACTAAAGTGGAAAGACTGTAGTGGAAAGACTAAAGTGGAAAGACTAAAGTGGACAGACTATAGTGGAAAGACTGAAGTGGAAAGACTAAAGTGGACAGTCAATAGTGGAAAGACTATAGTGGAAAGACTCTAGTGGACAGAATAAAGTGGAGAATATAGTGGAAAAACTAAAGTGGACAGAGAGTATTGGAAAGACTAAAGTGGAAAGATTGTAGTGGACAGAATAAAGTGGAGACTATAGTGGAAAGACTAAAGTGGACAGACTATAGTGGAAAGACTGAAGTGGAAAGACTCAGTGGGTAGACTAAAGTGTACACACTGAAGTGGACAGAATAAAGTGGAAAGACTAAAATGGAAAGACTAAAGTGGACAGACTATAGTGGAAAGACTAATGTGGACCGACTAAAGTGGAAAGATTAAAGTGGAAAAAACTAAAGTGGACAGACTATAGTGGAAAGACTATAGTGGAAAGACTGTAGTGGATAGAATAAAGAGGAGACTATAGTGGAAAGACTAAAGTGGACAGACTAAAGTGGAAAGATTAAAGTGGAAAAAACTAAAGTGGACAGACTATAGTGGAAAGACTATAGTGGAAAGACTGTAGTTGAAAGACTAAAGTGGACAGACTATAGTGGAAAGACTAAAGTGGACAGACTAAAGTGGAAAGACTAAAGTGGACAGACTAAAGTGGACAGACTATAGTGGAAAGACTATAGTGGAAAGACTGTAGTGGAAAGACTCTAGTGGACAGAGAGACTAAGACTAAAGTGGACAGACTATAGTGGAAAGACTATAGTGGAAAGACTGTAGTGGACAGAATAAAGAGGGGACTATAGTGGAAAGACTAAAGTGGACAGAGAATAGTGGAAAGACTAAAGTGGACAGACTATAGTGGAAAGACTAAAGTGGACAGACTAAAGTGGAAAGACTAAAGTGGAAAAACTAAAGTGGACAGACTATAGTGGAAAGACTATAGTGGAAAGACTGTAGTGGACAGAATAAAGTGGAGAGTATAGTGGAAAGACTAAAGTGGACAGAGAATAGTGGAAAGACTAAAGTGGACAGACTATAGTGGAAAGACTAAAGTGGACAGAGAATAGTGGAAAGACTAAATTGACTGACTGTAGTGGACAGAATAAAGTGGAGACTATAGTGGAAAGACTAAAGTGGACAGAAGAAAGTGGAGACTATAGTGGAAAGACTAAAGTGGAAAGACTAAAGTGGAAAGACTAAAGTGGACAGACTATAGTGCAAAGACTGTAGTGGAAAGACTAAAGTGGACAGAAGAAAGTGGAGACTATAGTGGAAAGACTAAAGTGGAAAGACTAAAGTGGACAGACTATAGTGGAAAGACTGAAGTGGACAGACTAAAGTGGAAAAACTAAAGTGGAAAGACTAAAGTGGACAGACTATAGTGGAAAGACTATAGTGGAAAGACTGTAGTGGACAGAATAAAGTGGAGACTATAGTGGAAAGACTAAAGTGGACAGAGAATAGTGGAAGGACTAAAGTGGACAGACTACAGAGGAAAGACTATAGTGGAAAGACTATAGTGGACAGAATAAAGTGGAGACTATAGTGGAAAGACTAAAGTGGACAGAGAATAGTGGAATGACTAAATTGGAAAGACTATAGTGGAAAGATTATAGTGGAAAGACTGTAGTTAACAGAATAAAGTGGAGACTATAGTGGAAAGACTAAAGTGGAAAGACTAAAGTGGACAGACTATAGTGGAAAGACTATAGTGGAAAGACTTTAGTGGACAGACTAAAGTGGAGACTATAGTGGAAAGACTAAAGTGGACAGAGAATAGTGGAAAGACTAAAGTGGACAGACTATAGTGGAAAGATTATAGTGGAAAGACTGTAGTGAACAGAATAAAGTGGAGACTATAGTGGAAAGACTAAAGTGGACAGAGAGTATTGGAAAGACTAAAGTGGAAAGACTGTAGTGGACAGAATAAAGTGGAAACTATAGTGGAAAGACTAAAGTGGAAAGACTAAAGTTGACAGACAATAGTGGAAAGACTGAAGTAGGAAGACTCAGTGGACAGACTAAAGTGTACACACTGAAGTGGACAGTATAAAGTGGAGACTATAGTGGAAAGACTAAAGTGGAAAGACTAAAGTGGACAGAGAATAGTGGAAAGACTATAGTGGACAGAATAAAGTGGAGACTATAGTGGAAAGACTAAAGTGGAAAGACTAAAGTGGACAGACTATAGTGGAAAGACTATAGTGGAAAGACTGTAGTGGACAAAATAAAGTGGAGACTATAGTGGAAAGACTAAAGTGGACAGAGAATAGTGGAAAGACTAAAGTGGATAGACTATAGTGGAAAGACTATAGTGGAAAGACTGTAGTGGACAGACTATAGTAGAAAGACTGAAGTGGACAGACTAAAGTGGAAAAACTAAAGTGGAAAAACTAAAGTGGACAGACTATAGTGGAAAGACTATAGTGGAAAGACTCTAGTGGACAGAATAAAGTGGAGACTATAGTGGAAAGACTAAAGTGGACAGACTATAGTGGGAAGACTATAGTGGAAAGACTGTAGTGGACAGAATAAAGTGGAGACTATAGAGGAATGACAAAAGTGGAAAGACTAAAGTGGACAGACTATAGCGGAAAGACTAAGTGGACAGACTAAAGCGAAAAGACTAGTGTGGAAAGACTAAAGTGGACAGACTATAGTGGGAAGACTGAAGTGGAAAGACTCAGTGGACAGACTAAAGTGTACACACTGCAGTGGACAGAATAATGTGGAAAGACTAAAGTTGAAAGACTAAAGTGGACAGACTATAGTGGAAAGACCTCGCAAGATATGTTCAGCCCACGTGTATTCAAGTATGTTCTGTCGTACTTTGGATCCTAACTGCTCTCCGCCTACCTCCTCCTTTCCCTTTAAGGTTTCGGTCCTGAAATCCGACCCAGGGAAACCTTTTTTTGCTCACAATAGATGTATTATCTCGTATCGGCAAGGTTGACTATCCAATGTAAATAAACCAATTATTTTGGAATTTATACGAACACGAATTCTATGGGAATAACAGTTTTATATTCACAATTGTGGTTAATGCACCAGGCGGTTTGGGTGTGGTTAGTTAGTGTGGCAGGGGACTTAGACGCCCTCGGCGCAGCGCTACGCGCTGCACCTCGCCAGAATAGTGGAAAGACTAAAGTGGACAGAGAGTATTGGAAAGACTAAAGTGGAAAGACTGTAGTGGACAGAATAAAGTGGAGACTATAGTGGAAAGACTAAAGTGGAAAGACTAAAGTGGACAGACAATAGTGGAAAGACTGAAGTGGAAAGACTCAGTGGACAGACTAAAGTGTACACACTGAAGTGGACAGTATAAAGTGGAGACTATAGTGGAAAGACTAAAGTGGACAGAGAATAGTGGAAAGACTATAGTGGACAGAATAAAGTGGAGACTATAGTGGAAAGACTAAAGTGGAAAGGCTAAAGTGGACAGACTATAGTGGAAAGACTATAGTGGAAAGACTGTAGTGGACAAAATAAAGTGGAGACTATAGTGGAAAGACTAAAGTGGACAGAGAATAGTGGAAAGACTAAAGTGGATAGACTATAGTGGAAAGACTATAGTGGAAAGACTGTAGTGGACAGACTATAGTGGAAAGACTGAAGTAGACAGACTAAAGTGGTAAAACTAAAGTGGAAAGACTAAAGTGGACAGACTATAGTTGAAAGACTATAGTGGAAAGACTGTAGTGGACAGAATAAAGTGGAGACTATAGTGGAAAGACTAAAGTGGACAGAGAATAGTGAAAAGACTAAAGT